>CM031234.1:831202157-831738688 GCA_018340775.1 Taxus wallichiana var. yunnanensis
GCATATCTATTTGCTAAAGCAATGCTTTTTCCTAAACAATGTTTGGAATTAATTAATTTGGTGAAACAACATGAATGCAGAAGTAAATATTTTCTTTTAGCCGCCTTTCTCTTTTTTTAACCAAAACAACATACAGATAGGAGGAAGCATCCTGGAGCGATTCACCTATTCATCCTCATTTTAAAAAATTGTAAATATCAAGATAATGCATTCAATGTAATGTGAAGAAGAATCCACTACGCAAAATTGGTAGTTGTAATTGTAGTGGCTTTTGCAGGTAACAACTGTCGATTATTTGGCCATGTTTTGTCGATTATTAGGTAACGATTGTTTCTTGATTTTGTTTTTCATTTGATCCGCCAAGAAGGAACGAAGCAATTTTTTAATCTATCATCCGAGTTGCGACATGGTAGTTGTTTTGTCTAATTCAATTTGTATTTATATGTCTATTATTTCTTCATGTTTTGAGATCTGTAAAATTTAGTCATGTTTGGATGTTGTGTTACATCTAAATGAATCATTTATTGCTTACGTTTAATTTAGTATTTTCTTTTGTGTTGCTACAAAAAAATTACAGCACCTAGGTTGTACATAATTCTTACATATGAAGCTATGTTTTAAGTATGTGATCTGTAGTTGTGTTCATATATTTGACAAGGTTCAATTTATTGCTTCTGGTTTCTTGATCTTCACCTAAAGTAATTGGTTACGCAAGATTATGCTCGCGTATTTTTGTTATTGATGAAGCTAGAATTCTATTGTTAGGGATGAATTTGAATCATGTTGCTTGCCGATAAATCTTTATCAATCATTTGAATGGATTTTGTGTCGATAGTTTAGAATTTTATAGGTCAATCGATGTATTCAGTGTACGAATTCGATAGAAGCTTTAAGTAATTTGTGTCTATGAGGTTTTTTTCCGATATTTTGAAACTTTGTATCAATCTTGTGATTATTTTGGAAGCCTCGACAATAGCCGGTATTGTTCGACATTCCCAGGTACTATGCACCGCTAATAAGGACTCCATTTTTGCATATTCATTGTTATTTGTAGTCGATGCATCATAATTTGTGGTGACTCTAATTTCCAAGGTGTATATCAACCCGAAAGTATTTCTCCTCTCTCTTCCCTTTAATCTTTGTCATGTCTACTACTTCAACTATTATTTTTGTCTCATTTTTGACATGTTTTGTATTACGGATCTTTATCCCCTGGTTTTTTGAAGCTCACAGTTTCAAATGTTTTCCATCATGTTTTCAAATGTAAGTTCTTGTAATGGCAGTAATTCCAAACCTGGGTCTTCCTGGATTTGAAGTAATTGATGACGCCAAAGCAGAAATAGAGAGAAAATGTCTAGGCGTGGTTTCCTGTGCTAACATTAACTCACTACTTGTTTGAGATGCAGTTGTTGCTACGATAATTACATTTGACTACAATATTATCTTTTACGGTTATAAAGACCTATTAATATTTTACAACAACATATTAATTGAGTGCTTCCCCCTTTCCTTCTTGTTCGTACATTACACACTACACTAAATGTATCTCATTATGAAATTTTCTTAATAATCATGGAATCTTATTCTTTGCGTTTAACTTGTGTACATAAGCCTAATTCATAATATAAAATCATGCTTCTCTATCCATTTTAAATTTTACTTCTCACTATTAATAATGGTTTAGAGATCTAGCCTCAAAACATTATGTTGATGATAAGAAAATTGAGTTTACTTACCAATTCTTATGTCAATTCTTGTACTTTTTTATTTATCAATTTCAAACAAATCCATGCATGAATACTTCTTGTACTTTACAGATTGGATGACCATTTTGGTGGGTAAGAAGTGGGCGTAGGGATGGAGTGACATCTATTCAGAATGAGGTCTTCAGCAACCTTCCTGGCCCGTTTTTCAACTTCTCGCAGCCCAAGACCTCTTTTGCAAAGAAAGGGCTTAGTGTGAAAGACCACGATTTTGCTTTCAGGGGGGTAACAAATTCCTACACCACTTTTTGCATTACAATAAAATTTGATAATATCTAATAATTATGAACATGCAGGTGGACATACGATTGGAATAGGTCACTGTAATACATTCAACAATAGGCTCTATAACTTCAAAGGAAAAGGAGGCATAAACCCTTCCCTCAATCCCTCCCACACAAATCACTTGAAGATTAAATGCACCCATCTTACAGACATGACCACAGTAGTGGAGATGGATCCAAACAGCTCCCTTGCTTTTGATAGTGCTTACTATAAAAATTGCTCAATTTATTTGTAATACTTGTAATGATCACTACAACACTAGGGTACTTATGTATGTGTAGAAAATTCAAATTCACACACTACAACAAAAGGGGTATTTAGAGACATTAATTAGAGGAAAAACTATATTTTTATTTCTAAATACCATCCTCAAATCGTACCCCTTATAAAGTTTTATATTTTTCACAGTCGTAGGTGTTCTCCTTTGAAGATGCTCCTGCTAGAAAGTGTCAAATTCCAGTGGATCCAATGTTTACAAGTTGCGATTTTAGATATTTTTTGTTTGCTGGATTTTGGATATTTATAGTTTCAACAATATTCACAATTAATATATTTGGTGAAATAGTGTGAGTTGTCTTGCATATCTATTTTCTAAAGTAATGTTTTTTGTTGAACAATGTTTGGAATTAATTAATTTGGTGAAACAACATGAATGCAAAAGTAAATATCTACTTTCAGCCGCCTCCCTCAACCACCTTTCTCTTTTTTTTTAACCAAAACAACATACAGACGGGAGGAAGCATCCTAGAGCGATTCACCTATTCTCGTCATATATGGGCATTACTATTTCATTCTGGTCATATGTGTGTATTAATATTGTATTTGTTTGAGGCCTTAATGGTGATTGTTCATTGTAGAACACAATTAATATATTATGTTTCCTTCAGTTTTTTTTCCTCACCAACAGTTATAAATTCATAGAAGCAAGAAAATCATATCCGCATAAGCTACCAGTCATTACCTTCTACAATCCGCTTCTGCATGGACTATATGAATAAATATGGACATGCCGACACAAATATACACTGAAGAAGACCTTAATGAGGTGGTATCTAGACATGTGAATGCATGAAAACACGAGAAGAAGAAAAGAAAAGGGTACATACCTTTTGTTTTGTCAGGGCTTGAATTTCTAGATTTTCCACCATTGCCATTGTTTCATCCCTTTGTCTTTTTTAAGCAAAACCCTTTTTCTAAGTGGATAGGGAATTGTGTGTCCTAAAGACTCTTTGATAGAACCCAGAAATTGGGTGCATTACGAGCTGAATTGGGTCAGTAATTGCAAACTCTCAAAGAATTTTTGCAAAACCACGACCGCATGCATCGAATTACCTTATTTTTCAAAGATAGAATAGAATGGAGAGAGAAAATTGCTTGGAAATGTAGAGAAGGGAAGAGTAGGGCTAACACCTTTAGTATTTTATATTTATGTCTGTGTGGAGTGGCTTTACTGTGTAGAGGTGCCAATGGGCTTTCAGAAGATGACACCACACTATACAATGAAACAATCATCATAGGATGTGGTCATCCTGATTTTCTTCTAGACTGGACCAACGCCTCTTCTGATCCCTGTTCATGGCAAGGTATCGAGTGTGCAACTACTTCAACCATAGGAAAGGGAAAGGTGATTTCACTTTCTCTTCCCAACAGAAACTTATTTGGTCATCTTTCTTCAATAATTGGGAAGCTCGGCAGTTTGGAGAAGCTAAACCTTTACAACAACACATTATATGGACATGTTCCTCCTATGCAAAGCAATGCACCATTTTATGGGTTAGTTTGTCTTGGCTTCTCTTTAGATGAAGAAGTGACATATAATGATGGTGATAAATTTCATATGCAGCCCACGCATGGTTTAAGATCTATAGTTTCAGGCCTAAAACCGACCAGTTCTATGATACATTGTGTTCGAAATTTGTGTGAGACAGACAGACACATAAAAGAAATCATTGTTTTAAAGCTTCTCTTCCATTTCATTGTCATACCACCACACATTTAATCCCTTGTTGATGATCTATTATCTTGAATGTTACACATTTTGTGTTTGCAGACATAGATGTATTATAGCATTACAGGTACAATTTTGCATTCTCTGCTCTTTGGTTGCAACATTGGGGTATTTATGTATTTTTTTATCTACAAACTTCTTTAGTATTTATAATGTTTATTGGCAAGGATAATTTACTTTTAGCTTTGCTTTTAAAACTATTGTGGAATATCTAGCATCAATTGTGACTACTACATGTGCCAACATTTCAGAAACTATCTCAACCACTCCTTTGAATACATTGCTTTTAATACTATACACTTGTTTTACAAATTAGATGTCTCCATCTTTTTTAAACCAAAAAAGCCAACTCAACTCCTATTGTATTATGTTGTTCAATATTGCTTTGCACAATACACTACTAAAACACACAAAAATTGCTTCCCACTTTTCCATACTCCATTACTTAATGTTGTCATCATCACCATACATTATTATAGTACCCCAAACTTTTATATCCAAAGATTAATCATAAAATATCAAATACATTCTCACACTCAATTCCCTCCATAATAAATTTACAATCTAACCTCATAGCGTCAACTTGTAACTTGATTTGATGTACATAATAATAATTTAACATTTTAATTAATTAATATTTGATAAACATGAATTAATTACCACACAAATACACATATTTTTTTGTTCTCATTAAAACACACTGCGTACAAATATTGAGTAGACATGAACTAACCACCATACATATTAACATCAATCAATTTTATATAGATGCGCTAAAAAACAAAATACTATAAAAAGAAACAATATTACTACTTTATATTTGAAAATTTTTTGTTATCACCGAATCACAACACCCTTATGTTTACACAAGTGCATATACTTGAGCTCATGGTGTGATTGGATAACATGGGTACTATCTCCAAGTTGTGGGACTTGCTACTTGAGATAGACCTCCAGAGAAAGTTGGTTCTTGCTCCTAAACTACCTGCCACAATCTACTCTAATGCAGGCAAAACTATCTTTCCTAATCTAACTTTCCAAGGGACCAAGGAGAGAGAATGCATGAAAATGAAAACCTACACTAAAGCGGTGATACACTAGAAAAGGAGGGAGTGAGGGTAGTCTTCTAATGTGTGAGATACAAAAGCAAAGTGCACACTAGAAGGGGTGATAATAGTTCTCCACAATCTAGCAAAATGCATTCACAACAATATTTCATACATGCACAATAATAATGAGTCCTTGCAAGAGCATAAAAATAGACACAATATTCTTGTAATGAAGGTTGAAAGGGCAAGAAGAGTGCAAACAAACACAACAAGGGAAGATGCATCCACAAACTTATATTTTATTGCTTCATGATATGCATAGTTCAATCTATTACAAGATAAGGGCCTAGATCACCATGCAAGGAGTCCACTACAAGGGCCTGTAGCACATTGGCTTCATAAAGCAATTTTGACAGAGCTTTGCTACAACAAAACTACCTCCTTTTACAATGAGCCCAACACTCCAATTTATAGAAAAATAAGAAGAGAGAGAGGGGGAAAATGGAAATCCCAAAATCTGTCCTTCAACCACTTGTAAGAGGTATTAAATGGAGTGAAATGATTTTTTGTTGCTTGCTAAAGGCTCCCCATATTGTCCCATGACTTGCAAAGCAGTGAAATATGGCAGCCCATGCTTCATTGAATGCATCCAACTACCAAATAAAACACTATTCTAAACTTGGCCGTATTTTCTGCAAAATCTCTATCTATCCTTCATCAAATATGGAATTTCTTGATTTTTGTGCGTCAAGCTCGGAGCCACGATTCCAACGGTACCAATTTCGTGTGATTTTGTTGAGAAATGTAAAAGTTATGGCCTTCTAAGTGCAAGTAGCTATTTTGGGTCGCAGGCATTTTCTGTCATTTGACGGGAATGAGCATTAATTGACTAGAGCTGAATATGTTTCTTTTATTTTAATATATCTACCCTCATTAATAAATCCAGTTTTTGTGATGCAGAGGACGTTGTGCTCATTTCGAAAGTCCAATTTTATGAAAATTGGAGCTCGAAGTCAAAAGTTATGGCCGTTTGAAGTTCGGGAGGTCAAACATTGACTTTTCTCTTCATTGCGGCTATTTCGGCAAAATCAGTCCGTGTGTCCCGGCTGTTCCGGACACATTCTTCCGCATCACCCGATTCGGGTTTCCTTATCCTTACGTGTCCTCCGTTGACCGAGCCGTGAGGGCCATTGACTTCTGCGTTCACCACATCCCATTTAACTTGGCTCTTTGTCAGGCGGCGATTTTGACTTTTGCATCCCGCGCGTCCCGACATCTTGACCATCCCGAACACATTTCTCCGTGCCACCCGCAATGCATTGACTTGCAGAAAAATCAGCTTTTTGCGTCCCGTGCGTACACTCAAGGCCCCAACTATCCCGCGGACCGCTGGGACAAAAATGTCTGATTTTTCGCAAAACACCAAAATGAGCCCATTTTTCGATTTTTCCCAATTTTATCTAACTTCTTGGATTTTTTCCTTGTATGGGGAAGTTAGAGAGAAACCAAAGGGACCCCCAAAACATGATTTTGGGCCTTGAATCAATTCTACTTGCTCGGGACTGAAGAATCTTATGCATGTTATCAAAATTACCTTGAGGGGTGAATTTTGGATAACAATTCTTTTTATATAACAATATTGCATATTTTAATTGTGTCCCTTTAAAAAAATTCACATCTTGAACAATCTTTAGTATATTATATAGGATTTAAATTTGACATTCACCTATACACGTCAAATAATTTTTAAATGACCATTTTTTTATTGAGAAAAGATTTTAGCAAAGTTTAAAATATTATAAAGATAAGAGGTTAACAACACTATAGAGCTGTCCAAAAGCAGACTCCAACTTACAAGACTTTGGAGTCTTTGACACACCGAAACATCTTCCAATTCATATCATTTTTTTTTCTATTTTTCCCAGTTGGGCTCGAGACTATTGAGTTGTGTCACAAGAGTGTCATTATCATTAAGTTGATCCTTAAGAACTGAGGCCAAATTGATCACTTCGAGAGACAAGTTAGAGCACAAGATTTGGAGCTCAATCTCTAGAGAACTTGGCGCGGAACTTCCTTATGTGTCATGTTTAGGTGATCATGTTATGAACAAAGGAGGAGCCGAGAAGGGCAACTTTTCAAGAATGGACAGTTTGGGAGATGGTGGGTAGCAAGACCATAATGGAGGCCCAAATCATTTTAGCACGCGAACAAAACCAAAAAAAGAGTTGGATGGATTCAACTTCTGCACAAACCGGACAAGGGGTGGGAAAAGGAACTTGAGGTATTTCCCAAGAGGGAGCTTGGCATGTAGAAGTTTCCAAGTAGTGAGTTGGGATTGGGAATCCACTCTAAATTGCCAAATTTGAAGGCCGAGTTTATCCCATTTCATTCGAGTGAAATTACACTCCAAGTGATTTCAATGACAATTATTTTCAATATTCCCTTTTAAAACAAGAGTCGCGGTTTACTCAGGTTCCTGCCATTCATGTTGCAAAAGTTAAAAGTTACATTTTGCCATTTTTATAAGTGATATATTGGCCAAGGGTTGGAAGAAAGAAGTATATACAAATTGATTGATCTGGATCTAGATCTCGTATCCGAAGTGGGTTCAATTGTCTCTGAGAGGAAAGGAAACTACTGCCTCTGCAGCTGTTTTGTTTGTTGTATAGAGAAAAAGAAGAAAAAGATTGAGGATTAGGAGGGGCTTCATTTGGACGTAATGTCTAGTTGTATTGATTTTGTTTATTCGCTTCGAGCTTTTTGTACGTACACTATAACCTTTGCAGCACCATTCTCGAGTAGACGATGGCTACCACTTCATTTTTCTTGCTCTTTATCTTTTATTTCGAGTAGTTATTGTATTGATTAACACTGTGAAAGTTCCTTTTCCTGCTATCCCACTTATGTCTCTGAGCAAGATTTGTCTCTTTCACTCTTCCTCTGCGTGAAACCCTCTCGTTTGTTTATTCTCACCTAATTTTTAATTGGGGATGAAGGGATGAATAGACCGAAAACAATATATGACAAACCGACTAATACCAAGAATAGCGTTTACTCAAGATTTTTAACTTAAGAAAGGCCTATTGGCCAAAAATGTGAAAGAATACTTGAGGCACGTCTTTGGGATAAATTTAAGGGTCACTTATGCCTATCACATGCGCCTGTTATATCAAATATTCCAAGTATTTTACTGACTAAAATCACCAAAAAAAGTCTAAATGGCCATCAAATTCACACCACGTTAATGTTTGAGAAAATGCCTCAACGAAATTTAGCCTCATGAAATGCAAATGATTGCAGGTTTAATGGTCTTTACGATGTCATTTTGATTACCACGGTTGCAAGACAAGGTCAAAGTGGGTTTGCTGAAGCAACTTGAAACACATTTAAGGAAATGCAATGCGACAGGTTTAAAGCCAAACTCCATGACATTTTTCAAAGATCCTCCCACTGTGTCAAAATGGGAACTTGGAACAGAGCTCTGACCATAGACGTTAACAAACAAAAGTCAGGAAAATAACATTTGTTAGATGTCGTGGTTGAGAATTCCGTGCTTCATATGTATGCCATATGTGGAAGCATAGTGAAGGTATGTGAACTGTTTGATAAAATGTAAATATATCCAGTATGAACTGAAAATAATTTGCTGCGTAAAGTGATTCTTTAACAATATGAGTACAAAACGTAGGATGAATTTGTCTGAAGAATGACGAGTTTCATAGCCTAAGCAAGAAAACTAGCATATCCTTACCTGCCACTCAACTGCTTTAAGCCAAGGGCTTCCCTTCAGAGTTCTCTGAAACTGGCCATGCATTCCTCCTCTCTAAGTTTTGGTGTGCTGAAGATAAAAACCCCAAACATTCACCTGAAAATTAAACCCAAATATAAATTGAGTTACAAAAGAAAACGAGAACTGAATGTCGGAAGGAAAGATTATAGTTTAGAAAACGGAAACTCTTTGTACTTCCTTACACTGCTGTTGTTCTTGCCGAAGTATCAGCTACCTAAAGATTATGTTGATTCGTGCATAAACTATAATGCTTTCTTCCCGCCAGCATTTCCGTATCCAAACTAGTTGTGCCTATGAAAGTAGGATCTTGAACACATATTTCATGTCGAATGCCAAAATCTTAATCCAACCTCGCGAATAGCTCGTTCAGCAGAGCTCAAACCAAACCAATGCAAAAAAAAAACAAACTGATTTTTCATGCGATAGCTTCTTGGAGAAGCTTCACAAATTTCTAGAAATTTAATGCTCATTAATTCAATTCAGTAGGCAAAATACTGTCAAAATCTGATATAAAAGATAAGGACACTTGTCACTTTCAAATTTTTTACTTTAAAATGTAACAAAATTGTTTTGGCAATAAGACTCCAAAATAGTCACATCACCCTTGAACACCAATCAAATGCCTAGAAAAATAAATATGTTAATTTTAAAAATGTTTGAAATTACTCATAACTTTACAATATGCCAAAGTTGAAAAAAATAAATGCATCTTATTGGCCACTTTTGCAAAATTAATGTGCACCATTGAAACCTATAGTATTCCTGCCAAAGGAACTAATAAGCAAAACACAAAAATATAAAAGGACAATCTTGAATTTATTTTATTATTTCAAACATATATGTACACATATCAATATATTCCTCCAAACTTCATATTTGGACTGGATAAATTGTCGTCCTCTCTTCTAAAATGTAAGCCCGATATACTGCACCAAGTCCCTCTGCAAACTAAGTTTTAGAGGGCATGACAATGTGTTGTAAAAGCTAGAGAAGGGTGAAAAGAAGCTGCAGTCCATTAGAGGGCATGATGCTCAACAGAGATGTTGGAGAATGACTGTAATTTGGAGATATGGTGAAGGAGAATCTGGACACTATCATGCTCAGTATTGCCTTCTGCTCCATGCGAGCCAGCTTCTCCCCTGGACAAACTCTTCCCCGAATCCAAATGGAATGTATCCACTGTTTTTCCTGCTAAATTCCACATTAGAGAAGCGCTCTGGATTGAATTCATAAACATCCTCTGGACCTCCCCATAAATGAAGATCTTCATGCATTCCCAATATATTTATCAGCACCGACATCCCTTTGGGAATCTCTAGATTTCCCACCCGTATATCTCGCTTGGCCTGTCTCACTGTGTAAGACACTGGGGGATACAGCCTCATGGACTCGTTCAGAACCATCGTCATCTGCACACAGTAATTCCATACATTAGAGATATTTAGAAGCTTTGGAAAAGTGGGCCCTGGTCAGTTCGACAGAAAGCTGGGCCTATTCCCTGTTGTGAAAGAAAAAAGTGAAAAGGGACCTACAAAATATTGAAAGATTTCATCCGTGCCACGCTGCCATTTTAGGACAAAAATAATTCACAGGTGCTGCAGCGCTTTTTATCCCATCACTATCCATCACTGTAACTTATTTTCCAGAGAAGTCGCTGCTTGGGGTCCCATAGGGCAACATTATCAGAGCAGTAATGGGTGCCATCTGTTTAGGTACTTTATGCATATGGGCTTTCTTGGCCTTTCCATTTTTTGATATTTTGTTTTTTGAACCATGTGGAGGGTTTGAATGAAGAAGAAGAAGAGGAAGATATTTTAAGGTCCAGGAGGTTACCAATGATAGCCTATGGGACATCAGATCCTGTTAAAGATCTTAAAGAATGAATGAAAGATTTTAATAACGTCTACAAGACCCAGCAGTCTATGGGACCAAGAACAGCAGTAACATCAAACCCAACCAACACAACAAACTAACATAGGTGGCTGCTTTATTATTCTTGCTGAAATTCTAGTCTCTTCTCGATGCTAAGTCTTCTGCTGTGTATCTTGATTAGGTAGCGGTTATTTTCATCACTCATTTTCAGGGAGCAGTGATTGAAAAAAAAACTTTAAAAAATGGGATAGCAGGTGGAAGAATTTCTATACCCAGTGAGTTTGTGGGTGATTCACTTAATATGTCGGTTGTTCATTATATTTATATCTAAGAGTGTATCATTGAATGATTAAATTTAATTATTTGTTAAACTATGAAAAAATGGCTATGGAGCATTTCTTACAATTTTCATTTGAGAGAGCATATTGATGTCAGGATAGGCTCCATTGGTGATCTCCATGACCTCGGCCCTAACTCTGTCTTGCCAATGGGGATTCAGTGCTAATAACATGAGTGTCCAAGTTAAGGACAGTTTGGTTGTTTCCTGCCCTGCTATCAACAAAGTCTTGCATTCATCCACCACATCCTGAGTTGTTAATCCCTTGTCATGATTGACTTCTTGCAACAGGAGCCCCAACAAATCATCTGCAAATCCTTTGCGTGCATTGATGATTTCCATGATTAGAAAATCAGCTTCCTTGCCCAACCTCCAAACCTTTTTATTCCCAGCCCAAGGTATAAACCTGAAAAAATAAATGCTGAGACATCAGCTCAATAATGAAATGGGAGAATGGGCTTGTTAATTTCCAGCCCAAGGTGTAAACCACAGTATTTGGAAACTATGTAAACTAAAATATTACCTGCTTCCAGGGATGCCCACAATTCTGGTTGCTTTGAATAAGGTGTGTTGAAGAACTTTGAGCTTATCAAGTATCTCAAAGCCTTTTTTGTAGTCACTACCAAATAACAGTTTGGAGATAACATGTCCAGTGATTTTATTCAGATCTCCATCAACTTCAATCTCTATGCTACCTTGGCCACACTTCTTTATTCTCACAGCCCAGCCATTTAGAATGGGCAGAGAAGCCTCCATCACTGAGCCAAACACCAACTGAAAATCACAGAGGATCAAAAATCATGTGGAATTTTCAGAATCGTCATTCTTGTAAGCCAAAATAAAGTTCTCCTCTAAACAGAAAAAAAGGTTCCCTGTTTTTGCCTAATTTGCTATCCTATTGAGGTACCTTAACTTTCTCAGCTGTGAGAGCCTGCCCAATAATTCGACGTTGGTGAAGCCAATCTTGGTCTTCTGCCATGATAAGTCCATTGCCGAAAAGAGGAAATCTGTCTTTTTTCAGAAAGGCTGGCCTCCCCCAGTTGAAGGACCCTGATGAGCTTATCTCTTGTATCAACTCTGGATCTTGCACATACAACACTGCCTCACATCCAACCCAGTATACGAAATTCTTCCCTGCACAATATAATGTTTCAGGCTCATGATAATTTGGAGGGCCAATTGGAACTCTGAAACTACTCAAACAAGTTGAAGGCATAAAGCTCAGTGGTGGCACATTAGGAGTAAGCATTATTACTTGGTTCCTAATTAGGTATAGGTGGCTTGAACTGTGTTGGAGGTTCAACCCAACTCCGAAAATAGTCAAATGATTGACAGGGAAAGAGAACTTTAACATGGTATCAGAGTTCAATTAGGAGAATTCAAATAATGGGTTGAAAGGTGAAGGATGTAATGTAAAGAGGGTAGGTCCCTAATGTATCAGAGCAGGGTTAGCTGAACTCAAACTAAGTATGGGTGATAGAAGGTCAGTCTACATTTCGTAAATGTTGGAAGGTCAATCCACATTAAAGGATACAATGAGTTCGAGACATGGCTAGAAGGTAAGAATGGTGTCAGCTCAATCCACGTTAAAGGGTAAGATGAATTCAAGCCATGTGGCTTGAAGGTCAGGCTGCATTTGGAAAATGTTGGAAGGTCAATTCATATTGAAGGATACAATGATTTCGAGCCACGTGGCTCAAAGATAAGAACATTGGAAGCTCAATACGCATTAAAGGGTAAGATGAATTTGCGCCATGCGACTCAAAGTTCAGGCCACAGTTGGAAAATGTTAGAAGGTCAGTCCAGACTCCGGATGAGATGAGTTCAAGCCATGTGACTGGAAGTTCGCAACACTTCAAAAATATTGGAATGTCAATCCACATTCCAGGGCAAGATAAGTTCAAGCCATGTGGCTGAAGTGCGGAGAAGGGCATAACATTTTTCAAAGCATTACACCACAATAAAACTGAACATTCAAATTCCTAGGCAAAACAACTATCACCATATACACCTTACACATTTTATATACCAAGTAACAGTTATAGTTAGACAAACCATATGCTTTCTTCCATTCTACAAAGTATGGGAAGAAACGATGCTCCAAGTTGTGAGTTGCAGAAGATTTTTGCTTCTTGGAAGCTTTCTCAGTTATTTTCTTGATATCAAGCAGATTTCCTAGCAGAAATTTCGGATTGGGACCTTGTATGCCTTGGCTCTGCATAATCTGCTGCATCTGCTTAGGACTTAAGTGGCAATAAATCTTGTATATGACAAGAATTAAGAAGAGGAATCCGAGCAGAATGGGAGTGGCCATGGAAGAAGAAACCCCAAAAGAGTTGATTGCACACAAAGTTGTATGCAATAGCTCTGGCTCTGAATCCTTTCCAGATGGGGGTTTAAATACAACATTTATTTGCAAATTGCAACCATGAAAATCTTGTGTTTCCTGTTTCTACTACATATAATTTACGTTTGTATGATTTGATTGTCTCTGTCAACAGAATGGAGGATTGTACAAGTTTGATATTTTACTTTACCACTAATACAGTTGTCAGTGACCAGTGGAAGTGTATTATTAAAGACAAAAGCTGCTATGAATTGCACGTTACGCCTCCCTGACATTTCCGGACATTATTCAATGCTTTTGTTTCCATTCTTCATCCGCAGTTGTATTTTTTTATTTTGTTGCAGCAGCAAGTCCCATGAAAATTCCGAAGTCAATTACAGGAAATAATTGCAGAATCTTGCTGTGAAAAAAGGATTTCTGTTCACCACTCTTTTTGTTTTGTTCTTAGAAAAATCCGTTCAATTGTGAATTTAAGACATTAAACAAAGTAGAAAAAGACTCGCCAATTATATAAGTTTAATATATGTAAACTTCACGCTATAAGAATTATGTGCACTTAACTTGTTTGTGTAATTCACGGGAGTTTTCCGCGTGTATAGCTCTAATAGAAAAATAGGAACATATGTGATGATAAACATGTGTTTAAATTGTTTTTAAAAAGGGGGCTAATTGGGCGAATGGATACCCCTTACTCTAATAATATGAGTCAAAAGAATTAGAAAGTTTTGCTATGTGATTGAGAGGATTAGGAAGCCTAAGTTATTGTACCTACAATGTAAAACTTTAATTTCTAATTGACATTTACACTTCCTACATCTAAAATGAGTTAAAACAAAGAGACTATCAACATATTATCTTGAGATTATCAATGCAATGCTCTTTGTTCGGTAGTGACAGACTTCAAAGAGATAAAGGCCCAACCACCTCTAGTCGAGGCGCCAAAAGAAAGTGGATAGTGATGTTCTTAGATCTCTATAAACATTGATTTATCTCCCAAGACATAATAATAGAATGGATATCTAAATTAATGAAATGCTCCTAAAATTATCTTTAACTCAAGTTGACAACTCATCAAAATCTAACTACTTGAGTTAGAGTATGTTAATATGACCAAGATTATGGGACACAAAACACAATTTAAATAAAAGAAATAGAGCAGGGCCCAAATATCAAATATTCATATATCAAACTTCAAGAATAAAGAACTCATGGCTCAATGAGTATTTACAACATGGGGTATGTGACACTCAAAAATGTTGAAATAGATTGAAAGGGTTGTAGTTCAATCGGCTAACTTGGCGAAATGAGATACCCTTATTCTAATAATATGAGTCAAAAGAATTAGAAGGTTTTACTATGTGATTGGGAGGATTATGAAGCCTTAGTTATTGAACATGTTGTCGCTTTGAAATGCACCCTTAGGAGAATGGTGTGATAACTCCCATTTCAATTGACAAAATGAAAACAGTCATAGGTTGTGGGTGACTTGTATGTTGGAGTGAGTCTCCAGAAAGGGTTGGTTCCCCTAGTGCAACACCTAAACTATTTTTCTATTTCTAAGGCTACTATATTCTACTAAGACCAACAAGGAAAAGGGAGAAGGAAGGAAGAGAAAAATGGAAAAGATGGTGATACACCAGAATGTTTTGAGGATCTCAGACTTATTGGAATCACATAGATGAAGCACGGGAGCCACACACACCATACACTAACTACAAGTGACTATTGTAGCAAAGCAAATTCATTTCATAGAAGGGTTCGGAGCTAAGTTGTGACAAGATAAAGAAGGGGCAACAAATGGCTCCACAACAAAATCATGCATATAACATATTAAACACAATCTATGACCTGCAAATTGACACAAAAATGCATGAAGGCATGAAGATTAAATTGTTAAACTGAAGATAAACGCATGTCACGAAGCTAAAATCAGTTTAAAACAAATTATGCACTAAATGTAGATTGTAGACAGGTAAAAATAGCTCCTTTATTGCTCCAAGAGGTGGAATAAACACAAAGAATCACTCATGACCCTTGCTTTCTCACCCAGAAAACCGAATTTCTCTATAGAACATTAATGAAGAGGAAAAATATATTTTTTACAACGTGTTTTGGAGTTTTTATAGAAAATCTGAAAGAGAGGAAGAAGGAAAAGCTCAGACATGCAAGTATAAATTCTAAAAATAGGAAAAGCATATGTATTGTGTCATTTTTCTCCAAAAATAGCTTTTGTGAGTGAAAGATGCACGTCCCTGCTTTATTTGTTTTTTTCTCTCTAAAAATAGCCCTCATGCTTTGCTTTTATCCAAATCGCACTTAAAATAAAATCTATGTTCCTAGAAATAGGAAAACAACTTTTTTTCCATTCTTACATGTCTTTTTCTATTATTAGAACTTCAAGATAATGAGACAAGCTGCCCTTGCATGCCTTTATTTATTTTTGGCTTGTCATGCGTCATCTTTATTAAACTATGCTCAAAATAACATTCCCCGTTTTGGAAAAAAGTAAAACAAAGTGTTTCATGATTCATTACTAGATCGCACAAAAACTTTTCCTTTATCACACAAAATTTTACGCCGATATTTTCTTTTTGATTTCCCTTTGTTGCACGGATTTTATTGTTTTTGGTGTGCCTTTGTATTTATCACCTTTTACGCAAGCTTCCACGCCTTCGTTGAGTGGACTTCATTTCCCTTTCATGTGTGGATTTTCACGTGGATGTCTTTCTATCGTGTGACTTTGCATACGGGTTTAGCTTTTGAATGTCGCGAGACTCTCGCTCTGCTTCCCATGGCTTTTAATTGTCTTGCTTATTTCTTTCAAGCGCATGGGTTTTTATATGTGTCGCGTGGCTCTTCATGTATAATGTCATTTCCTATGTCACGTGGCTTCTCGCTATCTTGTTTTACTTTATGAAGTGTGCAGATTTTCTTCTTTGTTCCACGGACTTTGTCATGTCCTATATCGCGTGGCTTTGAGCGTGGACTTCATTTCCCTTTTTGTGCATATTTTCAAGCTATCACCGTGCGGTTTGGTATCTCTTCTTTATCGCCTTTTACTGCAACTTTGTAATTTTCCTTTGTTACGCACATTTCGCTTTTGATTTTCATTTTGTTGCCTTCACGGCTTTCCGTGGGTTTGTTCCTCTATTTTAAAAGCTACTACGCGGCTTTACGTGTGGGTCTCATTTTTTTGTCGTGTGGATTCTCATGCACCTTTCGTGCATCTCCTTCTTAGTTCCGCAGATTTGGTGTGGATATTGTTCTTTACCATGTGGACCTTTTCCTCTTGTTACACGGAATTTTCATGGTTTTTCTCAAACTCCATGGTTTTGCCCACGAATTTGTTTATTTTTGAAGCATGTCAAAAATTATTTCTCCTATTTTTCCATATTTTTCCTTCAATCCAAAATGGTCAAGCATGCATTACGAAACAAGTGATATGAATAAGCATAGGAGCTTATTTGGATAACAATTTGGCGACTTCTAGGGACATTTATTTGCTAGATGTAAAAATTTAGTAGCCTTGATACATCCATTGGGCATGGAGTCATGTACCAACTACTACAACTCCTTACAATGTAAGAGTGCTGAAAATACCTTCGGAAAAAAATGTGTTAGAAGCACTTATTAGACAACAAACATACCAAAAAAGTGCATAAGGCACACAAGAAAGGAAACAAAAACAACAATGTGCATGAAGCACTTGGAGGAAAGTAAACACAACAACCTACTACAAACAAGGGTGAAACATGACCTCAATAAAAAAGTTTGAGGTATATCCCATTATCGGGATAGGAAGCTCATCACCATTCAACTTGGAGAGCTGAAAGGAATTGTGTTGTTTGTAACTTGTAATCAAATATGGTCCACTCAAAAATAATCAAATTTTGTGTGTCTTCCAGGATTAGTTCTTTCTTCATCCCACTTGAGCACAATGTCTCCTTCTCTGAATGTTCTTGCAACTGATTTCTTATCAAAATACCTTTTTACTTGAGATTGATGAAGTTCTATGGTTGGCATTGCTCTGAATTTGATTTCTTCCAACTCCATTAACTCTACAAATCTAATTTCCATCGAATATTCTTCCATCATCTCCATTTTTTTAATGAGGTCTAGAGCTGGTAATTATTAGAAATAGGCAACCTTGCTTCTCTACCATAGACAAGCATGAAAGGAGAATTGCCAATTGATATTTTAGGAGTAATCATATCAGCCCATAAGGTTGATTTCAACTTTATATGCCATGATCTTTTATTTTTCGCCATAGTTCTTTTGATGATTCTAAGAAGATTTTTGTTAGTTGACTCAACCAAGCCATTCCCTTGAGGGTAATAATTGGATGATGTTGAGAGATGAATGCCAAGCTTGACTGCCCAAGTACGAATTTTAGTGCCAAGAAAAGCTAATGCATTGTCCGAGATGATTGTTGAGGGAAAACTAAATCTTGTGACTAGACATTCATTAAAGTCTAAAACTAAAGAGATCAAAGAGAGTTACAAATATATGAATATGATGATATTCAACAATTTCATTACTTCTCCATATTACAAGCTTCCTTATTTATAGGGAATAACCTCCCTAAAATATAGGAAATGACTATAACAACACACCAACCTATGTGAGTTGTTTCAACTCACATAACAAATTATATTAATGTTATTTGTTGTTTTATATAACAAAAATAATCATTCACTAACCTATTTACTAACATATATATAAAACAATATAACAGTATAACAACT
Organism: Taxus wallichiana var. yunnanensis; assembly: GCA_018340775.1. NCBI lineage: Eukaryota > Viridiplantae > Streptophyta > Pinopsida > Cupressales > Taxaceae > Taxus > Taxus wallichiana. The sequence continues at coordinate 831,220,354 of CM031234.1, forward strand.
ATTGTTGTTATATTTCCACCTCACATTTACCACAGTTATCACACTCTTTTACATTTTACCATAACAAATATTTACCATGTGTAGAACTAAATCTTAGTTTTCCTAACACTGTTTTTGTCCATCTTGTGAAGTAATATGTAGTTGTAAGAATCCATTTATGACCTACACTAGAATGTGGATTAATCATGCCAATAAAATCTAATCCCCATTGCATGAAAGGTTGATTTACCTGAATGGGTTGAAGAGGAAGAGATGCTAAATTTTGTTTCTCTACAAAAATGACACACTTTGCACACTTCCTTACCCATGCATGAACATCTTTGAATAAGTTTGGCTAATAATAACTAGCTCTCATAACCTTCAAGGTGTAGCTCTTGGAGAAAAGTGGCCACCTTCAAGGTTCCTCCATGAAATTCTTCCAAAACATGGGAAATCGATCCGAATAAATGCATCTTAAAAGAACTCCAGACACATATTTTCTAAACAACATGTTATCAATAAGAACACAATGAATGAACTATAATCTAAAATACATCTTTTTGCTTTGTCCGAACCCTATGGGCATTGTCCATTCTAAAGAAAATGGATCATATCTTGGGTCCAACTATGAGGCAATGAAGGAGCAATTGTGTTTGGATCATCTTGAAGCACTAAAATATGATTTTTATCATCATGCAAATCTAAAGCTAGAAATATTGGATCAGCCATGACCCCGCACAAAAGGAACCAGAGAAACCACATTCAAACCTTGCAAATATGTTGTCAGAGGGACTCTACAATGGAGTGGCGGGGCTTGAAAAGATCGAACGACCACCCTTAGAAGAAATTCGGCATTAAATTCGTGCCTTAAATCCATTAAACAGATTATAGGCGGGCTTGGAAATGGAATAACAGGGTCGGGGAAGGAGAAAATAGTGTCGAAAGAGGCCAGAGGCTCAAAGAGAAGAAATGACAAAGGTTTGAAGTCTTGGGCTCAAAACAGTTCAGAATGAGCTCAAAATCAACTAAGTATGGAGGAGAGACGGACACTGCCAAGTGTCCAAACGACACATCTTCAAAGTTGAATCCAAAAAAGGAGGCTCAAACAAGCGCTAGGCCTCCACATGTCCCAGGCCCAAAGCAGAGGAGGAAAAGTCAAAGCTAAAAGTCAAAAGGTGGGAGGGCGGGCCTCAAAAAAAAGGCTAAGTATAGAAGTGCTAGTGGAAGCCACCACACATCAGCTTGGCGCATCTCCAAAAGTTAGTCCAAAAGTGGAGACCCAAATGAGCGCGGGCTCACCATGTAGTCCAAGGTCCGAAAAAAGGTAAGGAGGTCGTTGAAAATTCTAAAGAACTGCGGAGGTTTCCACATGTCAACCCGATGCTCCTTCAAAGGAAAATCCTGAGTGGGTTTTAAGTGAGCGCGAAGCCTCCACGCATCCATTTCATAAAGGGACAAGGTCGGGTTGAATAGTCAATGCATTGAGAAAAGCCAAGCGGAGGGTGCCAAGTGTCAAGCAATGGCGCTAATTCAAGAGAAAAATTAAGGGAGGGTTTTCAGACAAGCATCAGGCCGTCATGTGTCCCCGATCAGATATATGACCCCGAGAAAAGGACTTAGCCAAAAACATAAGGAAATCAAGAGTCATGGAAGAAGCCCATGTCAACCCCACGCCACTCAAAAATAAAAATATAGAGGCTACCCTTAGACATGCACCAGCCCTCCATGTGTCCAGTTTCAAAAGGGGGCCCATTTTTGAACTGGTTTTCCCGCTATTTTATACGGACCTAATCCAAATTTCAAATGGGCATATCTTTCGACTCGGGGCTCAAAATCTAGCAAATCTGACACCGTTAGAAAGATCTCGGCCTCGTCTATGCCATGAAGATCTGAAACTTTAAGTTTGGAGAAGTTAGGTGGGGAAAAATGGAGAAACATCTTTGGGCCATTAATGCAGGATCTATTTTTCCCCAACAACCAGATCGGATTTGATCTGATCCATTGTTTCCTCCTCCTTTGAGGTGCCGAACTAGTAATTGATGCAGTCAAGATAGATTTGGGGTGGGATTTTGTAGGAGGCATTGATGATAGTGGTTGAAATTTGAACCGGTTTTTCCCGCTCTCTCTCTTTCTTTCTTCTCTTGTGTTGAATCTATAAAAGCAGGGTCGGGACTCATTGTAAAGGGTTGGACATTCTTCTATTTTGTAGGCTCCCCTTTTCCTCTGGAAAATGAATTCATGGAGTTTCAGACCTTCCATTAGATTGCAACACGTTTTCTACCTTTTGGCCATTTTGTAAATGCATTGTATCAAATCTGCAGAGCAATAATACATGTTTGTGGCTGATTTTTGACCCTTTCTTGTCTTCATTGCTCTCATCTGGTCTTTCATTGCAAAACTGGTTATTTGTGCTTGATTATTGTATGCATTTTTTTGGTTTGTGCCTATCAACAAAACAAATGTTCATCATTCCTTTAGTGTATCACCTGGTTAGCTTAGTTTTAATTTCTTGCATTCCTTTCATCCTTGTCTCCTTGGAAAAATTAGATTAGGTTTAGGAATCAATCCTTTGCAAATTTCACGTATGCACCTAGACAAAGGAATAGGAACCAACCTTAATCTAGAGAGTTTTCCCATTTGCAAAGTCCCACACTTTTGGGGAAACTCAATGTTATGCAAATCACATCAAATGACAAGTTTGAAACACCAAATCTGAGAGGTCATTTGGGGTGTTGTGATTTTGCACTATAATTTTGGCATGCCCGGTGGGACCAAGAAGTCTCCATCTTTATTATAGTAAGATTGATGTGCACTTGTTGTGATTCTAGCTTTTAAGAAGTTTTAAAACTACACATCTGGTGACTCCAAAAGGGACAAAATCCATTGGTTTCATAGTCCAAGCTTGCCAAGTTCATGAGAAGAATACAAACAAGGTCAAGAACTAGAGAAGAGGGACAATTTTTCCACCTGCACTTGTCTCAGATAGAAGGAGAAGGGGAGAAGAGCCCAGAGGTCTCCATCTCCACCAAACAGAGCCTTATCAACACCTCCTCCTAGTAGGTCATTCTTTCAATCAAGAAGGGTGCTCAGGCCAATCAGATGGCACAACCAAATCCTTATGTCAATTTCACTAGCAGCAGCCCACTCGCTCTGAATGCACAAAATCTAGTCCCAGTGGTAGCATTAAAGAGCATCCCATATTTCACTGGAGAAAACCAGACTTCTCCTAGTGACCACGTTCAAGACATTGCAAATGTCTGTACAATCCATGAGATCACTGAGATGGACATTACAGTCAAGTTGCTAGCCTCTTCACTCAAGGGTAAAGCTTCACAATGGTTCAGGAGCCTAGAAGTAGGCTCTATTCAAACTTGGGACCATTTGTGTAGAGCTCTTCATGACTAGTTTGGAGAAAAGGGAGATAACTATCCTTGTTGGAGAAATTGACAACAATCAAGAGAGCTCCAAACAAGTAGTTGATGGATTTCAACCTCAGATTTCAAAGGACTTGGGACAGATTCCAGTGGCAGTAAAGCCCACAGAAGAAGGTGCCTTCTTATACTTTCTTAGAGCTTTAAATTCTGATATTGCTTTAATGATTCAATCAATGGGAGGCACCACTCTACCTGCAGCCTATACCCTTTATAAGAGCTGAAAATTGTTTAATTAGGCTGGAAAACTTGCTCCTAGGCCCTCCATGCCTCTATACCCAAAATTAGGAAACCCAAGTACCAACCAGACACCCACATTAGCTCCTATACCTACTCCTAGGAATCAAAGTTTAGTTGAAGCCTCCACCTCATCCTCTAACACCTCAAAAGAGCTTCAAGAAGTTATGAAACAACTTCAAAACCTAGGGAATGAGTTAGTAACTATCAAAAGACAATAGGCTCAGAGCTCTAGGCCATATCAGCCTCAAGCTCAGTATCAAGCTAGACCCCCATATCAAGCAAAATAGACCACCAACTCAAATCTGTAAATCAGAGTCAAAACCAAGGACAACCTCAAGTTGGTAGACCTTTCAGGTCATATGATCCAAATACAACTTCAACATCAAGGGCATTGGTTCCAACACAAAACAACATGGCACAAGAATATGATTGGTGTTTCCCATGCAATCAACCACATAACCAATCAATGTGTTTCAATGGTGCACTAAATCAGGCATTGATGGTGCAAACCATTGGTGTGTCACAAGAACCTAGCCAAGAAGAAAATCAGCAAAGAAGGAGCTCAAGCAAGAGACATCTCCAAGTGAAACTATGCTTGTCAATTGGCAAGCTGAAGACTTCTGTGGAATGAATCAGTCCCCTTCTCAAAGTGTAAACTACCAATACACGGTCCAAAAGGAGAAATATTGGAGAAGGACAACCACCAAACTCAGTTAACCCTCAATCCTCCATTACTCCACAAGGTTTTGGCACTCCAAATGTAACTCCCAACATGTAGAGCCAATCCAAGCCACCTTCCAAATCCACTCAGGCACCGGTTGTAACAACCCATGTGCAAGAGAAAAATGTGCTAGGGAAGGGGGGGTAGAAAGAAGGATAGCTCATTTAATATCATTGAGAAAATGAAGAAGACAAGTGTGAACATTTCACTATGGGAGTCACTGGCCATTCCAGATAGAGGGATCTATTGTGCAGATGACTGCTATGGCCAATTGGTCAAGCTCAAATCACCCCCCCTAACAACAAGAGAAAGTGCTTACCAATGCAGCTCAACCTGAGGAGAAACATGGAAAACAACAAGGTAAGAACCTGAGGCCTCCTCCATTCTATGTTTCATTAATCATTGGGGACAAATTGGTGCATAATTGCATGATTGATTGGGGGCAAGTAGTTTTGTAATGCCCAAACAAATAGCTGATCAATTGGGTCTCAATATGAAGTCATCTCTAGAGGGGTAGTACAATTGGATGGGACAACAGTGAAAACTATTGGAGTCATCAAGGATTTGAGCCTCACACTATGCATGCCTACCCCAATGTGACTGTATTGCAGAACATATCAGTCATAGACTTGCCACCACATTTTGCATTGTGTTTGTCCAGAGGACTTCACTACCAAAATTGGAGGCTATTTGTCTCTTTGATTGGTCGCATATGATTTTTAGAACAAGGTATGGAGCTAAGGCCACAATCAGATCTGAGCCCATAGTAGATTACCACATTGAGTCTTATGTGCCTAGCCCAATCAATGCAAATTGTTCAGCTTTTGATCAGGAGGACCTCCTAAACACTTGTGAAGTAGATACCAAGGTGGGGTGTATCCCAGACTTGACTCTCGATGAATGGGCAAACAAAAGACATGATTTTGACCCCTATAAGGAGATGGAAGAATCTGAGCTAGGAGTCTACTATGTCTTGCATGAGGAGAATCATCCTCTTCCTGACATCATTAAGCCGGAACACAAAGATGACAATGAAGTATGGAAATTGTTCTTTGATGGCTCGAGAAGTAGGAAAGGAGCCGGAGGAGGAGCTATGATTGTGTCACCCCAAGGTATGAAATACTACTCAGCTTTCCATTTCCAATTTTCCTATTCAAACAACACAACAAAATATGAGGCTTTGGTTCATGGATTGCATTGGGAAAGAAAATGAGGAATCAAGAACTTGCAAGTGTTTGGTGACAGTGAACTAGTTGCTAATCAAGTCAGAGGAAAAATGTTATCAAGAATGACCTACTCAAGAGCTACAAGAATAGGGTATGGGATCTCATTGAGGATTTGAAGCCTTCAACATTGTGTCCATACCCAGGAAGGAGAATGAAGTTTTGATAGGCTTGCAGTAGTTGGAGCAACATTTGATGTGGTTGACAACATCAAGAGGGACAAAGGACACCACATATCCATGTGATTGTGAGGCCAGCAGTGCCAGATAACAACACATGTTGGCAGGTGTTTGAGAATGATCAGCAGATCATCAATTTCTTGTAAGAGGAAGCTGAATTCTCAGCTAGGAATCAAGACAAATTAGAGAAGCAATATGGAGATCAAGTAGTGTGCAGTTGCGTACAAACAAGCTTCCCAAAGGTTTGGTGACATTGGAATCTATCTTCAATCCTAATGATCAGTTTGAAAAGAGAAGGCTAACATATAGATCAAAGGAGAAGATTCAGAGTCAATTCTAGTTGGAGAAGGCAAAACACTTCAAATTGGAAAAGTGGCCACTGAGCAAGAAAGGTATGAATTCATGCAACTTTTCCAAGAGTTTCTAGATGTATTTTCTTGGAGCTATGAAGACCTAAGAGGGTTCAATCGAAGCTAGCACAACACACAATTGAACTAGATCCGATGTGCTAAGCCCATCAGGAAAAAGTAGAGACCAGTCAATCCACACATTGAACCTCTGATGAAGAAAGAGCTAAACAAGTTGATAGAGGCAAGTATTATATTTCCAATCAAACACTCAAGCTGGGTTACAAACTTGGTCCCAGTCAGGAAGAAGAATGGAGAGATTAGGTTGTGTGTAGACTTTCGTGACTTGAACAGAGCATCACTTAAGGACCACTACCCACTCCCCTCAATGGAGTAGATTTTGCAAGTGGTGTCTGGATCAGAGAGATTCTCCCTCCTAGATGGCTACTCAGGGTATAACCAGATAATGGTGAAAGAAGATGATCAGTTCAAAATGGCTTTCACCACCAAATGGGGCACCTATGCCTACAAAAAAATGCCATTTGGATTGTCTAATGTTGGAGCCACTTTCCAAAGGGAAATGGATATGGCATTCAAAGGGTTGATCAACAAAATAGTACTGATATATCTGGATGACATCATTGTGTTCTCCAAAAATGTAGTGGATCACCTTTTTCACCTAAGACAGGTATTTCAAAGATGTAGGAGATTCGGGGTATCATTGAACCCTAAAAATGCATATTCTTGGCCCATGAGGGTAGGCTTCTAGGCCATATTGTGTCAAAGGAGGGTTTGGAAATTGACCCAGAGAGGGTTGAAGCAATAAGAGCATTTCCATTACCAAGCCATAAGAAAGCTCTTCAAAGCTTCTTAGGAAAGATTAATTTTGTCCGCAGGTTTGTACCAGACTTTGTTACCCTTGTCAAGCCAATAACGTTGATGTTGAAGAAGAACTTGGCATTTAGGTGGACAACTGAAGGAAGAGAAAGCTTTGAGGCCATCAAAGAAGCTATATCACAAGCCCCAACTCTCGTGAATCCAGACTTCTCTAAGGACTTCATACTATATGCCTTTGGTGGTAGTGACACAATTTCTGCAATCTTAGTACAACAGAACAAAGAGGGTACAAAGCATCCAATTGCCTTCTTCAGCCAAGGTCTGGAAGATTATGAAGTGAGATACTCCTTCATTGAAAATCATGTCCTTACAAAGTGATCAGAGGGTTAAAGAAGTTTAAACATCTGGTTTCAAACAATAAAATCCAACTGTTAGTCTCCCATGCAGGAGTTAAAGACTTCCTTCTCAGCAAGGATCTAAATGAAAAACATGCAGGATGGATCACTCATGTCATGGAGTATGACATTGAGATCAAGGTTACTAAGTTGGTCCATGGGAAGGGATTGTGTGAACAACTGGCCTCGAGTCAACAAGGTGAAGCAAGCAGTGAAAAGGAAGTTGTTTTTGTCCCATGAGAATAGTCAAGAAGAAAATGATGATGTGCCCACTCCTTGTTGGACTCAGAACATTATGCACTTCCTACAAATAGGCCTATGCCCTCCGAAATGAGTAAAACAAAAAGGAGACACTTCAGACTACAAGCCATCCCATACGTGCTTATTGATGGTGTCTTGTTCAAAAGGGACATCAATGGCATTCTGTTAAGATGCATTAGGACAGATCAGATTGAGAGAGTGTTACAAGAGTTCCATGTTGGAGCAGTTGGAGGCCATTTTGCTCCACGGGTGATAACACTCAAGATCATGAAGGTGGGTTATTATTGGCCCAGGGTGTTTAGTGACTGCTATGCATGGATCAAAAAGTGCAAGAATGTGTGCATTCTTCAAAGGAAAAGAAAGGCTAAGCAACACTTCCATTGCACCCAATTTTAGTTGACCACCATTCATGCAATGGGGATTGGACTTCATTGGGGTCATCAATCCAAATTCGAGCCAAGGCCACAAATGGATTCGATAAACAACAAGACTATTTCACCAAGTGGACCGAGGCAGTGGCACTCAAAGAAGCTAATGAGTCTAGCATACTAGATTTCTATGAAGGGATAGTGACCAGATTTGGAGTGCCAACCACCATTATATCAGACAATGCATTGGCATTCATAGGTTCCAAAATCACAGAATGGGTTGTTAGGAATGGGATTTACTTGAGCACTTCATCAAACTATTATCCTCAAGGTAATGGCCAAGATGAGTCCACAAACAAGAACCTGCTAAGGATTTTTAGAAGAACTCTTGATGAAAATCAGAGAACTTGGCACACAAAACTCAAATCAGCCTTATGGGCTGATAGGACAACACCCAAGAGGTCTATAGGAAGCTCTCCATTCAAACTTGTCTATGGGAAAGAGGCAGTGTTGCCTATATCACTTGAGTTGCCAGCATTGGAACTCATGAAGCAAATTGGAGATGTCTGAGTTTGAGCCAATGGAGGCTAGGTATGCAAAACTGATGGAATTGGAAGAAACCAGAGAGCATGCACTTCAAACAATGGAGAAGGATCAAGTCTCAATCAAGAGATGCTTTGATAAGAAAGCAAAAACAAGGAATTTTCAAGAAGGAGACCTAGTTTTGAAATGGGATGTAGATCGGGAAAACCAGAAGGCATTCCAAGTTTGATGCCATTTGGAGTGGCCCTACATGGTCACAAGATGTAAAAGTAGCAATGCTTTCCAATTGTCTACATTGGATGGTGAAGAGTTACAGATTCCAAGTGAATGGAATCTATCTTAAACATTGCTACTAGAGGAAAAGTTCTCACCTTGTACATACTAGTTTAATTTCTCATTCCTCTAAGTGCTTGTGCACATTGCCTTGTTGTAGTTTAGGTTGTTTTTTTCCTAAGTGCTTTTACACACTGCATGTTCTACTTGGAGCATGTATGATTTCAAGTTTTGTACATAGTTGTGTGGTGTTGTTTTGTTGCTCTTGCATAGTCCATTTCAATGGAAAGTTGGTGAATTTTCTCTCTCAAAAAGGTGAGATTTCTTATGGCTCGAGGATCATTTTTTAAATGGTTTTTAGATGGATGGATCAGAGGTAGGATTAGTATCACTCATGACTCCATGCCCAATGGATATAACAAGGCAACTGGTCTTTTCATCTAGCAGGAAGATACCCTTGCGAGTCACCAAATTGTTATCCATATTTTCCCCCCGAAAAATATTGGATCAGCCATGACCCCACACAGAAGGAACCAGAGAAACCACATTCAAACCTTACAAATAGGTTGTAGAGGGACTCTACAATGGAGTGGTGGGGCCTGCAAAAGATCAAACGACCCTGTGCAAGAAGAAATTCAAGAAACGGCTCTATCGAGTGAATCTGTGCCTTAAATCCATTAAACAAATTACAAAGGGCTCGGAAATGGAATAATAGGGTTAGGGAAGGAAAATAGTGTCAAAAGAGGCCAGAGGCTCAAAGAGAAGAAATGAAGGTTGAAGTCTTTGGGCTCCGAAACAGTTCAGAACAAGCTCAAAATTGACTAAGTATGGAGGAGACATGATGTTTGCCAAGTGTCCAAATGGCACATCTTCAAAGTTGAATCCAAAAAGGAGGCTCGAACAAGCGCCAAGACTCCACATGTCCCAGGCCCAAAATGGAGGCAGATTCAAAGCTAAAAGTCAAAAGGCGGGCAGGGTGGGCCTAAAAAAAGGCTAAGTATAGAAGTGCTAGTGGAAGCCGCCACACGTCAAGCTTGGTGCATCTCCAAAAGTTAGTCCAAAAGTGGAGACCCAAATGAGCATGGGCTCGCCACGTTGTCCAAGGTCTAAAAGGTAAGAGGGGGCCATTGAAAATTCCAAAGAACCTACGGAGGTTTCCACATGTCAACCCGATGCTCCTTCAAAGGAAAATCCGAGCGGGCTTTTAAGTGAGCATGGAGCCTCCACACATCCCATTTCAAAAGGGACAGGTTGGGTTGAATAGTCAATGCATTGAGATAGGCTAGCGGAGGGTGCCAAGTGTCAAGCATGGTGCTAATTCAAGAGTAGAATTAAGGGAGGGTTTTCAAACAAGCAGGCCAGATCATGCGTGTCCCCGATCGATATATGACCCCGCCGAGCAAAGGACTTAGCCAAAAACATAAGGAAATCAAGCAGGTCATGGAAGAAGCCACATGTCAACCCCACGCCACTCAAAAAGAAAAATACAGAGGCTACCCTCAGACATGCGCCACCCTCCATGTGTCCAGTTTCAAAAGGGGGCCATTTTCAAACTGGTTTTCCCACTATTTTATATGGACCGATCCAAATTTCAAATGGGCATATCTTTCGACTCGGGGCTCGAAATCCAGAAAATCTAGCACCGTTAGAAAGATCTTGGCCTCATCTACACCATGAAGATCTAAAACTTTAAGTTTGGAGAGGTTAGGTGGGAAAAATGGAGAAACATCTTTGGGCCATTAATACAGGATCTATTTTTCCCCAACAACCAGATCGGATTCGATCTGATCCATCGTTTCCTCCTCCTTCGAGGCACCGAACTAGTAATTGATGTAGTCAAGACAAATTTGGGGTGGGATTTTGCAGGAGGCATTGATGATAGTGGTTGAACTTCAAACTAGTTTTTTCCCGCTTCTCTCTCTTTCTTCCCTCTATGTTGAATCTATAAAAGTAGGGTCGGGACTCATTGTAAAGGGTTGGACATTCTTCTATTTTTCAAGCCCCCTTTTCCTCTGGCAAAATGAATTCATGGAGTTTCAGACCTTCCATTAGATTGCAACACATTTTCTACCTTTTGGCCATTTTGTAAATGCATTGTATCAAATCTTGCAGAGCAATAATACATGTTTGTGGCTGATTTTTGACCCTTTCTTGTCTTCATTGCTCTCATCTAGTCTTTCATTGCAAAACTAGTTATCTATGCTTGATTATTGTATGCATTTTTGGTTTGTGCCTATTAGAAAAACAAATGTTCATCATTCCTTTGGTGTATCACCTAGTTAGCTTAGTTTTAATTTCTTGCATTCCTTTCATCCTTGTCTCCTTGGAAATATTAGATTAGGTTTAGGAATCAATCCTTTGCAAATTTCACGTATGCACCTAGACAAAGGAATAGGAACCAACCTTAATCTAGAGAGTTTTCCCATTTACAAAGTCCCACACTTTTTCTTTTGAAGAAGCAGATTTGCAAAATCTAGAATAAATGCCTTCTTGTGATTAGGAAAAGATAAAGACAATATTGCACATACTCATTCTAAATCAATTGTGATTCCATCCTTGGAAACAATCTGACCAATGAATTTACCTTCATGAACTAAAAACACGCACTTATTTGGATTTAATGAGACTCGATATTGTCTACATCTCTCAAAAACATGTTTGAGATGTATGATATGATCTGCAACATGATTGGAGAAAACAATTATATCATCCAAATAAACAAGAACACAAGTATTGATTAACCCTTGAAACACCAAGTCCATTGCACACTGAAGGGTGGTTCCTGTATTTGATAGTTCAAATGGCATCGTTCTATACACATGTGTACCCCATTTCATAGTAAATGTTGTTTTAAACTGATTTGATTCTGTACCAAAATCTGATTGTAACAGAATATCCATCAAGTAATGAGAAACACTCTGAACCACTTACCCTTTGCAAAATTTTCTCCATTGATGGTAGTGGGTAATGATATTTTAAAGAAGCTCTGTTTAAATCTCTAAAATCTATGCATAATTGTATCTCTCCATTATTTTTCCTTAGAGAACCAAATTGGCCACCCATGATGAGTGCTTGACAAGGAAAATAATGTTAGCTTTGATCAACTTATCCAATTCTTGCTTCATCAATGGTTCAATTTTAGGATTGATAGGTCTCTATTTTTTCGAACTAGTTTTATTTTTAAATCCAATTCTATTGTATGTTGAGCTAAATCTAGATTAAAAACCCTTAAGTCACCATAGCTCCATGCAAAAAAATCATCAAATTCTTGATCAAGTTGAACAAAATCAAGATTTTCATTGTTATTACATACCTTACCCAATTTGAGTGCTTTTTCATTGCCAATGTTGATTTGTTCGTAATCATCTTGTTTGATCATCATATTGGACTTCTCACTTCTGACCTAATCATCTATGTTAAAGATGGATTCAAGAGTAACCAATCCTTGAGGTATCTTGTTAGATTTCAATTGAATAATTTGATCATCATATTGTTGTTGCAATCTTTCCTAATTTTTGACTAAAAACTTAACTTCCTCTTGCAAGAAATTGACAATTTGTTGATCGATTCAAATACTTGCCAATTGATATTGTTATTTGGGATAGAAGGCCTTACCACTATCTTGATATGTTGTTGATTTTTATCTTTCTTGATCTGATCTAGAATATCAACTTGAGCACCAATGGCAACTAACCTATCTGCATGTTTTTTCTTCACTCTAGGAATAGATTAAACATTGAAAGCATCAAAATCTTCTATTAAATCCCATACCTTGTTCTTGTAGGATCTCAACAAGTTGTTCTTAGTTATATTCTATTCTTTGATTTGGTTAACCACCAACTCATTGTCACCAAAAACTTGCAATTGTTTCACTCATTTCCTCCTTGCCCATTGAAGACCGTGCACAAGAGCTTCATATTCAATTGTGTTATTAGTGCAAGTAAACTAAAATATCAGAGCTGAGAAATAATTTTCCTTTGTTAAGGAAATCAACATGATCCCTCCACCTGCTCCATTCTTTATTCTTGATCCATCAAAGTATAATTTCCACAAACCTTCATCTTGCTAATATGTTTTTACAAGGTTAGGAATAATAGCATTTTCCTCATGCAAACAATATGTTCCAAGACCTAATTCTTCAATATAGCTATGTGGATCAATAACATGAGTTTGAGTAGCCCACTCATCAAGCAATAAATCAGGAATTCCCTCAAGAAGTGTGGTTGGCTCTTGGTCAACTAGTTGGTCTTCTTCATCTATGATCATACAATTTGAATTAATGACACTAGAAATATAAGGTTATATGTGATTTGTTGAGATGGGTTTAGACCTTATGATAACTTTGGTGCCATACCTTGTTCTAAACAACATGTGAGACTAATCTGATGATAAGTAACCTCCAATTTTGGCCATGAAATATCTAGAAAGACACAAAGAAAAGAGAGGAGGAATATCAATGATAAAAACATCTTGAGGAATGGAGAAGTTGGGGCATGCATGCAAGGTTAAACTCAGTCCTCTAATGACTCCAAGGGTATCTACGGGTGTTCCATCTAATTGAACTACTCCCTTAGAAAGAGGCTCATAATCTAGACCAAGTTTGTCAATAATTTGCTTGGGCATAACTAAGTTAGAGGCTCCGAATCAATCATGTAGTTGTGAACTAGATTTTGACCTATGATTAATGAAACATAGAAGGGAGGTGGCTTAACACTCTTTTTTTTCTTGGGATTTTTTGGATCAAGTGTATTAGTGAGCACAACCTTAGATGGTTCTTTAGATGGTTAGATAAAGAGACTAAGGTTAGACAAAGCTTCTTATAGGATATATTTTCTTCAGGGAAGAGATAAGGACCCATATTGACATATTAACTTTGGTTTTCTTCATATGCTCAAGGATATTAAATGATGGAGTACTAACCTTCTACTGTACTTTGCTAACAACAACACCTTCTTGCATTGGTGGCATGGAGATTGGGGTCTCTTGCTGATTTTGAGCTTTTGTAGATTGACTTATTTAATTTCTTTTTGATTTAAAAATGGAACAAAAATTTGTAACGTTGGAGAAGGTTGATAATTTCTCTTACTAGTAAGCTTACTCCACTTCTAATGCTCTTTTCTTTGACTTTGGTATTATTTGCCATGGAAGTAAAAATCTGATTTTGCTGATTGTCAAGCTGATTTATTCCACAAAAATATTCTTGCCAATTTAGGAATGTAGCATCACCTTGCATTAAATATTTTAAAGCTTCTTGTTGTGGTGGAGTCTCAACTGATGAACTTTGGGACATAACAATTGTTTACACCATAAGTGTTTGATTTTGAATACCATTGAAGCAATAATTTTGATTATGGGCTTGATTACATGGATAACACCACTCATAATCTTGAATCATATTGTTTTGGACCAGTAAAATTGCTTTGGATGTGCTAGTAGCATTGGGATTGACTGCTTGGATAGGTTTCACATTAGCAAACTGATTTTGACCTGCAAATTTGGTTAGAAAAGAGGTCTATTATTTTGATTGGGAGGATAGTAAGGTATGAAACTATGATTTTGCTGCATTTTAAAAGCAACTATATCAGTCCCAAAATATTTTAATATAAATTTAATCTTTTGTAAATATTCTGATTGGCTTGGGACTGCACTGATTTGGCTCAAAGACGAGAATTAGGTATTGGAATTGGAGCTATTATAGGTATTTTGAAGGAAGTGGGAGGATAAATCTATAGAAAGATGGGCATGGGAGGCCTTGGAGATATTTTCCCTACTTGTATAAGACTATTTTCAGCTCCAATTGTTATGTCATAAGTGTCAAGGAGTGTCCTTCCCATTGATTGTATCATCACTGAAATATCAGAATTTAAAGCCCTTAGATAATACAAAAATCATACCGAGGAGTAGGCCTTACCAATTGTGGAATTTTGTCCCAAGTCTTTTGGAATATGTAGTTGAAATCAATCATGAACTCTTGTGGTGCTCTCTTGATGGTGGTCAATTGTTCCGAGTAGAGATAGATGATTAGATTTATCTTCAAAATGCATGAAAAGACTACTCCCACTTGATCCCATGCGGTGGTGGAATTTAGTGTCGAGTCCCCCATATAACTATGACAATTTTCCATTAAAAGAGGTTGCTAATAATCTGACTGCAACATTGTCTTGAGTAACATGATAAATAGAGCATATATTGGCCACATCTTTAACATGTTCTATGGGTGTAACCTAATTTTCCCAGTAAAAAATGGGATGCTCTTAAGAGCAGAAACTGGGATATCATCATGTTGAGCAAGCAATAATGGGTTGTCATCATTGAAGGAAATAAAAATGTGATTTCTTGGGAGGGCCATATTCAGATTGAGACTGGGTATGGAGAATTTGAGAAATGAACTTGATTTTGTGGAGCGGAAAAAGATTTAGGATATGGCTTGGAATTCAAAAATTTGCTTCTTTTAGTTGAATTCAAAGTTAACTCGATGAAATAAAATGGAATATCTTTTGTAGATGATCTGATTGTAACCTTTCCCATGAAATACATGTTTATTTTCTACCATGATGTGTGTTGAACAAATGGAGTCACCAGATGTTGGCTGAATGTGCCACAAACATTGATATTTTCCAAGTACATCATCAAATTTTGACAAATTATTCATTACGTGTCCCACCGAGCATTCCAACAATTGTTGGAGGCATCAAGGTGACTAGAATATTTATAATGGAACACTTACAAAATAATATTAAATCTAAACAAAGTGTCCCACCAAGCATGCCATAAAGCTGTTGTCACTTTGAAATGCATCCTTCTGAGAATGGTGTGATAACTCCCCTTTTAATTGAAAAAATAGAAATACTCATACGTTTTGGGCGACCTGTATGTTGAAATGAGTCTCCAGAGAGGGTTGGATCCCCTAGTGCAACACCTAAACTATTTTTCTATTTCTAAGGCTACTCTATTTTACCAAGACCAACAAGAAAAAGGGAAGGAAGGAAGAGAGAAACTAAAAAAGATGGTGATACACTAGAATGTTTTGAGGATCTTGGAATTATTAGAATCACAAAGATGAAGCATGTGAGCCACACACACCATACACTAACTACACATGACCATGTATCAAAGAAAAAGCATTTCATAGAAGGGTTCAGAGATGAGTTGTGACAATATAAAGAAGGGGCAACAAATGGATCCACAACAAAATTCTGCATCTGACCTATTAAACGCAATCTATGACGTGCAAATTGATACATAAATGCATGAAGGCATGAATATTAAACTACTAAACCAAGGATAAAACCGTATCACAAAGATAAAATCATTTTAAAACAAAATATACACTAAACCCAGGTGTAAAGAGGTAAAAATCAACTCGTTTATTACTTGAGAGGTAGAATAAACACAAAGAATCACTCATGACTCTTGCTTTCTCACCTAGAAAATTGAATTAATCCAAAGAACATGAATGAAGAGGAAAATGATATTTTTTACAATGCGTTAAGAAACTTTTAAAGAAAATTTAAGAGAGAGGAAGAAAGAAATGCTCAGACACGCAAGTATAACTTCTAAAAATAGTAAAAGCATATGCACCATTTCCTTTTTATTTAAAAATAGCTTCTACGAGTGAAAGGTATGCATCCTTCTTTATTTACTTCCTTTATCTCTAAAAATAACCCTCATGCTTCGCTTTTATCCAAATGTGTGCTTAAAATAAATTGTGTTCCTAGAAATAGGAAAAAAATTCCATTCTTGCATGCTTTGTTCTATTATTAGAACTTCTAGATGGTGAAACAAGACACCCTTGCATGCCTTTATCTATTTTTGGCTTGTCATGCACCATTTTTAAAAAAGCGTGCTAAAAAAGAATTTCACGATTTAGAAAAAAACAAAACAAAATGTTTCGTGATTCGTTATTGGTTCAAAGCAAAACAATTTCCTTTGTCACGTGGATCGTTTACTTTTGATTTCCCTTTGTTGCACATATTTTCACATGGGTTTTATTTCTTGTGAAGCACCTTTTTTACTCTCTTTTGTGTAGGCTTCCATGCCCTCATTATGTTGACTTCATTTCCTTTGAATTTTCCCATGGATTTGTCTTTCTATCAAACGGGTTTAGCTTTTGAATTTTGTGTGGACTCTCACTTAGTTTCTTGTGTCTCTCCATCATCTTGCTTATTTTGTTGAAGTGCACTTGCAGATTTGCGTGTGGTTTTTATTTATGTCGTATGACTCTTCATGTGGACTATTGTTTCTGTGTCACATGGCTTCTCGATGTCTTGTTTTACTTTTTGAAGCACATGATTTTTCTTCTCTATTATGTAGAATTTGTCCCATCTAGTATCGCGTGGATTTACGTGTGGAATTCATTTCCCTTTACATTTGGGTTTTCATGCTATCTTCAACATGTCCTGGTATCTCTTCTTTATCACCTTTCGTGGCTTTGTAATTTTCTTTGTTACATGACTTTCATTTTTTATTTCCCTTTTGTTAACTTAGCGGCTTTACGTGGCTTTGATCCTCTATTCCGCAAAATTTTACACGTGGGTCTCATTTTACGTGTTGCATGATTCTTGTGTGGTATTTCACGTATCTCCTTCTTAGTTTGATGGATTGGCGTGGATATTTTTCTTTTTCATGTGGACCTTTTCCTCTTCTTGCGTGGAATTTTACACATTTTTTCTCTAACTCCGTAACTCTACGCGTATATTTTTTCATTTGCTAAAATGTGCCAAACATTATTTCACTTATCTTTTCATCTTTTTCCTTCAATCCAAAATGGTTAAACATGCATTCAAAACAAGTGATATAAATAAGCATGGGAGCTTATTTGGATAACAATACCTATAACTTAAAACTTAAATTTATAATTGACACTTTATACTTCCTACATCTAAAATGAGTTAAAATAAAGAGGTTATCAACATAGTATCTTGAGAATATAAATGTAATTCTCTATTTCTGGTAGTGAGAGACTTCAAAGAGATAAAGGCCCATCCACCTCTATTTGAGGTACCAAAATAAAGTGGATATTGTTGTTCCTAGATCTCTATAAACATTGAATTATCTCCCAATACATCATAATAGAATAGATATCTAAATTAATAAAATGCTCCTAAAATTATCTTTACCTCACTTTGACAACAACCCAATACGTAACTACATGAGTTAGAGTGCGTTAACATGACTAAGATTATGGAAAAAAATTCACAATTTAAATAAAAGAAATAGAACAAGGTCCCAAATATCAAATATTCATATATCAAACTTTAATAATAAAGAACTCATGACTCGGTAATGAGTATTTACAACATGGGGTCCGTGACACTCAAAAATGTTGAAATAGGGACTTAAATTGGGTCTATACAAGAGAATCACTCAAAACTATGATTATTGTGAAAATTTACAACATCCCTCGATTTTTCCAACTTTTATATTAATCAATCACATTTGGGCTAGTTAAAAACTACAAACAAATATATAAATCTCAAAATCCTATTCTAATAGTTTAGGAGGGAAATTTTAAATTGAAATGGGTGCGAGAAGAGAGTCTTAAGGATTTAGAACCATCCATAGCTCTCCAATATTGCATCAAACATCCTAGGTATTTAAAATGTGAGTTCTTGATTAGTGTTTGAAAAAGAACTTGAGAGATTATACCCGAGCTATTCAATATTTTTGGGATGAAACAATTTGTGTCCTCAATGGGTTTGTTATTTCATTTAACCATGCGTTCAACATATTACTTTCCCTATGACTCTTTGACCACTCTTTAGAATAATTTTGACTCAATTTCATATGGATCTCTTTATGTATGTTGATTTTTCTAATGTACGTGTTAGGTATCATATAAATTATCATTTCACATTGATGTGTTGCCCTCATGATATGTATTCGAGATCAACTACATTGAATTTTTGAAATGTCTAACATTGCCGACAATTCGAGCTTGTATACATTTGGGGAAAACTTCTAAATGATTTTACAAGGTCTTATCTTCTTCCTTTTGAATTGTTTTAGGTATATCTAAGAAACATCTATTTTCTTAAATGAGCTAGCAAAAGGTCTCCCACTTCAAATATTTTCTCTCTTTTTCTTAGGTTAGCATGTTATTACTAACTTTGATTATTATGCTCAAGTATCTCTTTCACTTGTTTGTGTATCTATTACATATAATCTATGAATTCTTCACCCTTTACACTCCTTATCTTAAAATTCACAAGTTGTTAAATCTCTCTTATGCCTATAAGTATTTTCCCACACACAATCCGAAAAGGTGATCTGTGTGTTTTTATTGACAAAATTATTATAAACTTTTTTTGCATGTGACAACACTAGGTCCCATTGTTTGGTCTTATCATTCACTATGAAATTAAAAAAAAACCCAAGATTTTATTTATATATTCATTTTGACCATCAAAATTTGGATGGTACACAAAAGTGAACCTCAAACAGGGGGTTCAATTTCTTCCACGAGGTCCTCCAAAAGTGACGGGCACAAATTTTGTGTCCCTTTCGAAACTATACTATTAAATAACCTATGTAATCTAATAATCTCCTTAATTAGAAAATTTTCCATGTGATTGGAATCACTTTTATGTTGACAAGCTATAAAGTGTTCCATTTTAGAGAATCTATCTATAGTAATGTATATTGAGTCATTACATATCTAACTTTTGGGAAATTTGGACACAAATTCCATATTGATATCATCCCGTGGTATCTCAAACACTATAAGTGGTTGATAAAGTCTTGAATTTTGACTCATCACTTTGGCATGTTGACAAATTCTACAACTTTGAAACAAATTATTTACTTCACTTCCTATTCTTGGCCAATAAAATCTCTCACTTAATTGAGATAAGGTTTTATCTACACCAAAGTTCTTAACTAGTCCACTAATGTGCTTTCTATTATTATATTCTCCTCATTGAACCTTGACGTATGCATAAGTCGGACCCTCTAAATAACATCCAATATTGTATGAAATAATCTAGCCAAGGATTACCCATTCTAGTTGGCTCGGTACATGCTTTCCAAGAATCCTATAAGTCTGCATCTTCTTTATATATCTCCGTGATTTCCTACATCTCAATTAGTAGAAATTTTATCCTAATTAATGCACAAGTACCTTATTAGATCTCCCACTATTTTCACCATAATTATTTTAATGGGTATTATGGTATTTCACAACACTAAAAAGGTTGAAAGGATTTGTAATAGGTATCCTATTATGATTAATTAAATTCCAACATTAACCATTCACAGTCACAATAATACATTCATACTTGAAATGTTTGATAGAAAATAAGTAATTTCTCAAAAACACAAGAAGAGAGAGAAAATTATTTGTATATGAAAAAATAAGGATGATCGGATGTACAAGATAGTTGAACAAATGATCAAAAATTTTAGATGTTTCAATGAATTTTTTTGAGCTATAAACTCAACGGGGAAAGACCATACACATGTTATACGGTCCAAACTTGATCTATATAGTCCGACCTAGATGTGTGTAGTCTTGGACCCTATAACATTTCGGGTCTATAAATTTTCATGTGTTTTAATTTTATGGGAATGGTGTTCATTGTATGCCACTCTTGCTCACACAAATTCAAGATGACCTATGATTATCTATAATAAAGTGAAAACCCTATAAAATTTTAGAACCCTTCATTAAGGTATTAGAAAACCAAAAGGAGAAAACATGTGTGTGGTTAGGTTGGATTACCCTTCATGGTTAGACCCCAACTATTGAGCCAATCCAAGTGCTCTGATACATGTCTCATTATGGGATTAAGCCTTGTGTAGTTTTTCTAGGTGTTTGTGTAAGTGTGAATAGTTAATCAACCCCTTGGGGTGCCCTCATGTCTCTTAACACCAAGATAGAGGTCTCACTACATAGTATAGAATTTAACCAATACGGTAGTAGGGGTTCCTTAGTGCCTAAAATATGTACTTGGAGTGACTTTTCTCATGCTAAAACATGGCTTCATGACATTTTCATACTTGGAAATGGAGGAAGCTAGGCTCTTTGACCCGGTTGAGGGATTCAAGATTGTATTAGGGACTACTTTACATGATGTGTAGTTGATTTGTGCATATTTAAGAACCTTTCAAGTGATTTTGAAATGATTTTCAGAATAAGAGCTTGTAAGAGTGTCGGGTGAGTTATAAAGTGATAATGACTTTCTTATATAGCCTTATGTAGGTGAAATAGTCCAATAAGGCCAACCTAGGAAGATGAAACAACCCAAATAAGATTTTGAAATTGAAATCAAAGTCTGTGAATGTGAAGGGGTAAGACCGTATATGTTCGTTAAGACCAGAACTCATATCTATGACTCATCCCTATGTTTTTAGAGTGGAGAGATTAAAACAAAAAAGTAACTTATTTTGTGAATGAAAAAGGTTTTATACTGCTTTGATCAAATAATATTCTAAGAATTTACAATGAACAAAGTGTAAAGATAAGAAAGTTGTAGAAGATCTAGAGAAATGAGGCGATTAGATTCCTAATGTGAGAATTTTTCTTAACAAGGGAAAATTGTCAAAGTTGACATTGCACAAGGACAAGTTTCCAAATTATAGTGTCTACATTTCCCCCTTTAAGTGTGTAATTGAAGATTACATGCACTTACAGGAAAAATATACCTAAGTGTGCATACACACTTTGTCTTTACTCGATAGTGGTTCTTTGATCTATTGGTATTGTCATGCTCCATGATGAAAGCTATAACACATATTATAGTCAATGTATATGATAGAAACTAAATTTTAACTCAAAATGTAGATAATGCTTGTAACTTTGAAATTTACAAAAATAAGTAAAAAGATGCAAAACATGGAAATAATACACATGTTCATTTTACAAAGGAAGATTTCCTTGAATTATCATGCCTTGGAGACTTGGAGTTATTTTTGAAATGTTAGTGGATAGGGGTGATCAGTCCCCAATGTTAGTTCCAAAGATTGAGTATTAGAGATTATGAGAGGGTGATCCAAAATCCCCCATTTTATGGAGTTTCATGGAGAGGAAGGCATAGACTATGAAGAACTTAGATGCATTTACGAATTTGGTGAGATACGCGGGAAGGTTGATCTACTGAAATTATCCACTTAAATTTTTCAACTTAAACCCATAAACCCACACCATGCAAGCGAATCTAAGCCCAATTTATACCAACTTGAAAAAACAAAATTTGGAAGGAATGGATATTTCCATTTCCCCATAAGGTGTTACCGCAATCTGAAAATGGTCATTGAGAATTTGAAATTTTAAAGGAGATAAGGAGTCTCATGCCCTCAAACCCTATTTTTGCAAATGAATTTGCATAGTGTCATGAAGAAGGAATGAATTACTCATTCCCCTATATATTTCTTTGAAATTTGTCATATGTATTTTTAATTGTGTGAAAATCCTATAAAGAGCTTATAGAATCTATAGAAATTGAAAAATCCAGTGAATCCACCATTTTTACGGGAATGTAGAAAATGGTCAAGAATGTACCATGGTCCTGAGTGTACTATATGGTTTTGAACTTGTTTGAATTCTTCCAAATTTTAGTATTTGTGATCTTTTCTAAGGATCCAAGCCCTATAAAAATTTGTTCATGTATTTTGTAACATGTATTTAATTGTAGAAATAACCCAATGAATGCCCCCTCTTTTCGAGCATGTGTGATAAATCATTTCACACATGCAGATAAAAAAGAATATATGTGTAGCCATGTATCATATGTGTGACAATATTTGTAAGATCACATAGAAGGATAGAATGGTGGCCACCTTTGAGAAATTGTACATGTAAAAGGGGTTGCACATGGTTGAAACCGGGGTGTGGAGAATACGAAACATGCAACATGCAATAAGAAAGAATACATGTGTAAATTAAATAGAAATATTGGAGAAAAGTATCAATCATGTCATACTCCATAGTAGGGCATGTATAGAAACATCATATCAACAACAATCATGTCAAAATAAATAGTAGAAACAAAAGCGGAAATACAAGTAAGCCATAGAGTATAAAAAAAGTCATATATGGGCATAACAACACATATATGGGACACCCACGATGTCACAAGACAATCACAGTAGGAGGCATAATGTACCACGGTCAAAACAGTAAGTGCATATACACAATATAGGTATAGAGAAATATACATGGGACACCCACGATGTCATAAGATAAGAAAGGCACTTAGGCCATATCAAGAAAAAAATCATTATATTGTAATCATGCAAGTCAATCAAGTCAAACCATGTAGTAAGCAATCAAGGAATAAATATGTATAAACAAGTAGTGGAAATAGTGTATGAAACAAGTATATAAAATAATAATAGTGATAAGAAAAACAATAAGATGTGCTAGTGTTTCATAGGACACATATGTTAGTCATGTTAACCCAATAGGTAGAAATAAACACTATTTATGTAATCAATCATGATGAGGAAGGTGTAAAGTAATAATATAATGAAACAAAATCACTTGTATATCATGGTGGATGCCCCCAAAAGAGTAGTGTAAGGAACCACGTTAGATCTTATCATCATATAAAAATCTATGAAATTCATGCATTAAGCTCAAGATACCATGTGAACACATGTGTGTAAATAATAGATATTTTATCTATCAAATCAATGTGAAAAACAACATGTATAAAGTAACAAGCTAGCCAATCAAACTAGAACATGTCTTGATTTTGTATTTTTCTCATATTTGAATGTTTTTGTTATTATGTGGTTATTTTAAAGCTTTTAAAATATCTATGCACAAGAAAAGTGGGTAGCATTATAACTACTTGATGATAGCTCCATAAAGAGACCCACCTCACTCAGAAGGTGAAGGATACATAGGCCCTACAAGTGTGAGTAGAATCAATAGAAATACATCTATGATTGGTGGGTGATCCGTGGTGTGTCGTAGAATATTGAGGGTAGGAAGACCCATGATAAGTAGTGTTTGTAGATGGTGGATGATCTAGATGCCTAGGATAAGATTTCTGATGAGTAGTAGTATGTAATGTAGATTAATAAACAAAAGGTCAAGGAGAATATTTATGATGAGGATGTGACCAAACAAAAACATTGTGTTAGCTATAAAACATATGAATGTATATACCCAAGGGTGATGTCCTATAAGGCATAACATGAGAAACAAAAACCTATGGTGTGGAGGAATGAGTGCTTTAGGAGTAGGAAATATATATGTGGGGGCACTCTGTGGTGATGTGGAATCCTCAAATAGAATACCCCTAATTGTAACCACTTGACTATTATGAAATAACTTAATTCATTGATGTAATATAAAGGGTAAAATGATGAAGGTGCGAAGTTGAGAACAACCTAAAATCATCTTGTATGATTGAAGATATGATACCACTAATAATGTGAGTTCATAAGTAGAAGAAATGAGCACGAGAGGGAAAAATATGTCCTATGTGTGTTTGAAGATCAACTATGACATCCTTTGTAATAAATTCGAGAGAACATACTAATGTGAAAGTGTACATATTATATGGAGTAGTATGATCAACTAACACATTGTGTATGGGACGGCGATCAATAGAGACAAGAATATAGAGTGTATTAGAAACAAAACCATGTGTCATATCCATATCATCAAAATTAATAATGAATGGGGAAGGGTAGTAACAACAATACTAACCACAACATCAAATGTGTTATCATAAAAGGTGAAGGTGATATGATGTGGTAAGCATTATGCACTTTTGAGGTAGATGTTTTAATAGCATGGTTTGGAATCGGATCACTAAATATTTTTTGTTTTTCATTTTCATTAGTTATTTTAGGTTAAGATGGAGTCTAAAATTCAATAGCACAAACATCAAGGAATCTTGTATAACACGTCAAATCTTGAAAAACTATTAGTAAAGTAACCAATGTATTGATGGTAGTCATAAATGGCATCAACTTTACATTTATTACCATGAAGGTCACTTGCATCGACCTCAAGTGGTGAAGGGATAGACACAATATTACAAAGGTGGTGATTGTTTCATAACTTTCTACGAGTGTACTAGGTAAATGTGTGAACTATAATTGAGAAGGTTGAAATTGTAGCTTTATAGGTTTATATACAACGTTGATAGTGGATTTGACATTAGATTTTTCATCATTGGATTTTTTCTTAATTGTAGACTTGTTATAGCACTTGTGATAGAGGTGTTATAATCAGTAGCCACATACTTAATTTTATGCATGTTGAGTAGCTTAGCTTCACCTTTTTTCATAGTATGAAATAAATGGTCGAAGGAATTGAAATTGTCAAAAATAATTGATTCTATAAAGGGAAAGAATATTGTGTGTAAAAATATCTTGTAGCTCACTATTATCTCAAATGTTTTTAATCTTAGTAGGCATAGTCTTTTAGCTTAGAACATAATCATTTATGGGTTCATTGGAACCTTGTCACATTTTACCCATTTGAGTATAAGATACATTGTCTCGAATTTTTATAGAAAATTGTGCAAGGAATTGATTTTCAAAAGGAGTGAAATTCATAATATAATGCATAGATAGATTGTAAAACTATTGTAGGGAAAAATTCTTGAGACTTCGAGGAAGATCTTAGTAAACAATGTATCATTTGAAGAATAGTCAAAACAAGCAACATGAATGGTTTGAATATTTTCTTTAGGACCACCCTTTCTATCATAGATTCAAATATTGGGAGAAAAAAACTAGTAGGTCGAGGGTAAGATGCCACTTCAGGTCCAAGTGGGTTATCAAGCAACCGAGTATAATCCATATTATGAGAGGAAGCAGATGTACCCTATTGCAATTTTAAGGTTTAATCTTGTTGAGTATGAACAAAGGATTCAAGAGAATATTTGTTAAAAAATAAGTATGTGAGGCATCGTGAGTGTAAATAGGAGATGTTTGCACAATAGTAGTCATAGGAATATACATAAAAATATTACAAAGTGGAGGATTAGAACCCCTTAGTGAGATAAGTACCGACGATGTAGGGATGTTTAATGTGTGTATACTAGATGATGAAGGATGAAGTTATCCAAAAAGTGACCCCTAATTAGAGGATTGATCTCGAACAATATTAGTAGCCAAAAAAATATGAATGAGAGGATCAATATGATGAGGATTTTCATGAATTTGAGCATGAAAGTTAGATACAAGTTCAACCCATTCTTGTTCTACATGGTCTACCTCATCATGATTGTAATATAAATAATGTGCAATATGGGTCTCTGGGTCATTCAAAGGTACATCATGTACATTATGATATAATATGGAATGGATTCCGAAGCATGGTGTGGAGAAGAAGCCATAAGAATATGACGTTTACATGTAGGAGGAGAAAGTTCATTGTATTGAAAAGTTTTATTATTATTACGATCACTATTCCAAAAGATAGAGAGAAAGCATGTATGAACTAAAACTAGTGAATCGTTAGGGCTAATAGGTTTTAATATAATACATTTTATTCAAGATCTAGGTTTACCAAATGTTTTCACCCTAATTGATTTTATGGGTGTTATGGTGATGCAAAACACTAAAAAGGATGAAATTGTTTATAATAGGTAGACTATTTTGATTAATTAACTTCCAACATTAACCATTCACAATTAGAATAATGCATTCATACTTGAAATGATTGAAACTATTAATAAATGATAAGGAAATTCTCAAATACACAAGAGGAGAGAGAAACATAGTTATAGAGGAAAAACATGGATGATCTAGATGTGCAAGACAATGGAATATGATGATCATAAATTGTAGATTTTTTTATGGGAGTTCTAGAAATGAAAACTCAATAAGGAAAGGATTGTACAACCTGTAATATGGTCCAAACCTAATCTGTGTGGTCTCAAACTAGACATGTATGGCCTTTGAACCTATGAAATTCTAGATATATAAATTTCTATTTTTTTTTCTTGAAGCTTGAGTCTTTATTCTATGTTTCTCTTTCTCACACAACTTCGCATGAGTGGTAGTTACCGTAAAAGATGGAAAAAATAAAAACTTGTAGAACCCTTCATAAAAATTATAAAACCAAAATTAGAAAACATGTGTGTGTGGTAGGGTTAAAATACCCTCGTAGTCAAGCTATTAGTTTTTGAACCAATCCAAGTGTTGTACTACATGCCCTCACTACGAGATCAAGCATCATGTAGTTATCCGAGGTGATTATGTGAATGTGAATAGCTAACCAAGCCCTAGGGGTGTCCTCGTGTATTTTAAAACCAAGATAGCAAGTTGATTGTGTAGTATAAAATATATCCACCATGGTACTAGTGAGATGTGGTGTGCCTCAATTATGTGACCAAACCCTTCATTTTTTAAAACCAGGTTAAATTATTAGAGTCAATTTTATCTTGTTAAAACATGCCTCGATGAAATTTTCATGCTTGGAAAGAAAGGAAGCTAGACTCTAACACATCTTAAATAGCCAAAGAGTTTCTCCTTTAGTCATTGTACCAAATAAAAATGGGAAATGGAGGGTCTACATAGACTATATATAATTGAACAAATCAACATGGAGAGATTACTTTCCTTTTCCTTTTATTGGCCAACTTCTTGAAAATTTAGTAGAAAAGAACTATTATTACTTTTTAGACGAGTTTAGTGGATATAATCAAATTTAGGTTACACTTGAAGACGAAGACAAAATAACCTTTATTTGTCCTTTGGGTACATTTGCATACAAATTCCTGACCTTCGAATTGTGCAATGCACCGACCACCTTCCAAAGAGCAATGCTAGAAATATCAGTAGACTTAACAAATGAATGTATAAAAAACATACATGAATGAATTTATAGTCTATGGAAGCTCTTTTGAGGGAGATTTGGCTAACCTGAACAAGGTGTTGACCACATGTGAGAAACATCGGTTTTCACTTAATTGTGATTTTTTTTTATCATGGTTGATTAAGGGATGCTCTTCGGACATTAAATTTCAAGAGAAGGAATTAAGGTAGATCCCAACAAAATAAAGGTAATTAAATAACTTCCTCCACAAATCAGAATGAGGTAAGAATTTTCTTGGTACATGTTTTTTATTACAAAATATTTATAGAATATTTTAGTAAAATAACATCACCTATGTTATCTTTTCTCACCAAGAACTATAAATTTCACGTGGAATTATGATTTCCGAACATCTTTTGAAACCATGATATAAAATCTTATTTCTCTCCCTATATTAAGAGGACCCAATTGGAAACTTCCATTTCTACATTCAAATTGATGCATCAAATGAGGCAATAGGATTTATTCTTGGTCGAGAAAGAGGAAGGATAAAGTATGTAATCTATTAACTATATATCGGTAAAACTTAACACCATAAAGAAAGAAACTACACCGCTAATGAAAAAAATCCTTGTCGTAGTTTATGCCATCAATAAATTTAGTCATTGTATCATTTTTTACAAGGTGATAGTTTACATGAGACCATTATGTTATTACATACTTAATGAATAAGTCACCAATTAGTGTCATACTTATTATATGGTCACTTATCTTGCAACATTTTAATGTTACAATAATTGATAAACCTAGAAAAGTGTTGTCACCCTTAAAATCTCCCCTCATTTTCTAATTCAAATTCAAATATTTTTAGCTCCTGCCCTCCAAAACTGTTCAAGTAAAGTTGGAAGTATGAAAAGATAGAGAAATTCATGCTTTGAAGTTGTTTAAACTGTTCAGTCTGCACGTTTTGATAAATTTTCTGTTTTCCTATCTGGACGCGTGAAAATTTTATTATTGTCCTCATTTGAATGAAATTTTCAATATTTCTATGGCCATGGATTGTCGAACCTTGTATTGTTTTCAATTCCTTGGTTTGCGAAAGAAATTTGAAAATCAAGCGCAAAATGGTGGAGTTTTCTTCTTCTCTGCATTTTTTCCATAGTCGTGAATGACAGGCATTCTCTTCCCCATCAAATTTTGGCTCCATTATCCATAGGTACATGGACATATCTAATTGGAAGTGGGTCGGCAGAGAACTTTGAGGTTTTGAGCCTCTTTGTAAAAAAGGCTAAAATTCATAAAGTGACCCACAACCCCGCTAAACACAAAGGAAAAAGTCAAATCTTGAGCCCGCCAGTTGGAAAGTCAAAGTGGGGAAGTGGGTTGGCGGAACAATTTTTGTTTTTGAGCCTTTTTGTAAAAAGGGATAAAATTCATAAAGTGACCCGCAACCTCGATCATGCCAAGAGGGAAAAAGTCAAATGTTGAGCCCACATCAAAAGAGTCAAAGTGGGGAAGCAGGTCGGTGGAGCAATTTGTGTTTTTGAGCCTTGGAAAAAAGGTAAAATTATAAAAGTGACCTGCGAATCTGTCTCCACTCAATTGAAGACATGTGTCAAGTTTATATCAAAAGCGGAAGGTCGGACCAAAATTGTAAAAAATGCCAAATCTCTATAAAGTCACAAAATGCAAAAGGCATCCTCCATGCTCACTCTAGTAAATTTATCCCATGTGGATGGCTCTGGTTTAACATTTCAAAGGTAAGATGAATAGTTCAAATTCAAAGTTACAAAACAAGTGTAATGGTTGCATTATGAAAAGTTTGGTTTTTTCCGCCATTGGCGTTTCTTGCGAATCAAGAATCTGAATTGACGCAAATGACTTAAAAGATTGTAAACCGTTTCTTGCCAACAAAGAAGAAGTTGTAACCATTTCTTCCAAGATATTTAATGGCTTCTTCACACCATTGTATAGGGTTGGCAATTGATCTTGTAAACTCACGAGTGCATTATACTTAGAGAAAGAAAAGGAAATAGCCATTTTCTTCTAATTTCCTCCATTCTCAAATTTCTTCCATTCCCTCATTATGTACAACTTCTGTTTAAGCATCAATACAAGAAGAAGGATTTTGTAGCCTCTTTGATGAGGAGATTTCAAAACTTTGAGCTCGCAATCTTATCTTGTCTTGTTTCTATTCGCAGGGTTGTTTCTTCTCATAAATGCATGTGTTAAAGTTTCTAACTAATGTGTGCAAGAGTCTGATTTTCTACCTGCAACATTAGTTCTCCCACCTCTTTTCTCACTCCCTTTCCCACATTCATAGCGAATTTCCCCCCTTGTAGATAATGTAAGCATTTGCCACGAGTTCGGTGGCGTGCCCCTATTGGATCCATGACCGAAAAGCCACCACAAAAATCCACGTTTTCTCGTGCATGCATATACGAAAGTTACACCGGTTGAGTAGAGGGACTTAGATTCCCAGAGTGTTGAAAAGGAATTCACAATTTTTCCACCCGAAAAATTCCCTTGCCAACATTTTTGGCACCCATTGTGGGGCAGATTTAGCAACATCTACACCTGAATGTGACCACAAGGTTAGAAAATTCAAAATTCAAAAAATAATAATTCAGAATTTAAATGGCTATATGAGCCACATGGATTCAAATCATGGCTATTCTGAGAAACCCTCCTATTGAAAGACCCGAATTTCTCTTCCACATCCAAGAATATGTTGCTTCAAATTTGAGGGAAGCTATCTGGCATAATAGACAAAGTGCCAATCACTACTTCATTGCCACGAGAATTCTAGGACCTTGAAGAAGAACGTGCTACTAAATTGGAGAGGCAAAGAAAATTCCAGCACCGCAAAGAAGAGCATATATTTTCAAGCTAGTGGATAGAATATTCACCTAGAAACAGAGACAAGGAGGAAAAAATGATCCCATTTTTGAGGAACTTCAAAGGAGACAAGAGCTACTCGGAATCTAGAGGCTTCCTTTTCAAGCAACCGGTCACATTGGGAATCTGAGTTTTAACAATCCTTTGGATGGTGAATTTTCATACATCAATGAGAACTGTGTAGACTTCACTGACGTGAAGACCGAAGAAGAATCCCCATAAAGAGAGGCTAGATCCAACAAAGAAATAAGAGCTCAACTCAAAGAAATTGAGAGACTTCAAGCCGAGGCAGATGAAAGAGCAGTAGTAGAAGCCATAACCTTAGCAAGGTTGGAAGCTAGAAATAGAAATAGAATGGGGGATCATGATCATGAGTGTGAATGTGATCGTGAGGCTGTATGCCTAATGTACCATGGGGAGGAAACACCGATCCACTAGCTCTTGCTCAACCACTACATGAGCTACCGAGAGGCTTCGAGAAAAAACTTCCCAAAATTCAGAGGGGATGGTTCTCAACTCGCTGAAGAGCATGTAGCAACATTTATCATTGCTTGCAGTGTGTTGGGTGTTGAGGATGAAGATGTGTCAGTCTGACTCTTTGTGGAGTCACTTTAAGAGAAAGTTGCCAAATGGTTCTACATGCTACCACCGAGGTCCGTCACCTGTTGGGAGGATATAAGAAGTGCATTTGAACACAGGTTTAAGAGCACAAAATATTTTCAAGATCTTCTACTCTAATTGGTAAAAATAAAGAAAGAAACCTCTGAGTTAATGAGGGACTTCATAGCAAGGTATAAAAAAGTGATAAGAAGAATCCCTGAAGATGTGGTGCCTCCTGAAAATAATTTGAAGAGATTCTTCATTAGTGCCTTGCCATCAAAAGTAGGTTTCTTCCTTAGAAGAACCCAACCAAGAACATTAAGGGAAGCTCAAGACCATGTAATAGAAATTGATGATGATCTAATCCATTAGGAAAGGTGAAAGGCCCCAATGGAAAGTAAAAGGGTTAGAATTCAAACTCTGTCACCACAGATCCAATGTTCCAAAAAATGGCAAATGACTTGGTTTCCTTGAAGAAGTAGCTATCTCATATCACAATGCAGAATACTTCAAGGAGACCAAACTCTCCTAGATAGGCCAAGGATTACTCCACCTCCTCATTGGCTTGCTCTTAAAGCACCACTAGTTAATGCCATCTGTGACACCAAAGAGCTGGAGGAGGAAGCAGAAATTGATGAAACTAAAGAAGAAAATATGGAAGACTATGAAAACTATCTTGAGGTCAAGGAAGTTGATATGCACAATGGCCTAATTGAGTACGTTGATGATAAAGATGAGGATGATGAAGAAGCTCCACTTTTCTCATGTGTTGTTTTCACTTGTGTACACTCCAGGAAAGGAGCTTCATCCTCAAAGGTTGCGGCAAAGGATAAGAAGAATAAAGAAGATTCTCCTCCAGAGGTCACACAAAATAAAATCATCAGTAGAGGATCACCATTACCACCTTCTATGGAGTCGGAAAAGAAAAACCAGACTCACTGGTTGTCAAGGATCATGCTACTATGCCAAGTAAGTCATCTAATTCTTCTCCCAGCTCAAAATTTGCTAAGAACAATTCTCCTTTAAATGTTGTTCCTACAAAAACATCTAAGGTTCAATCAAAAGCTACACCCTCACCCCCTTCCAAGCTAATTGCTACACCTGAAAAGGAGAATTCAACACCCAAAGTAGAAAATCCTCTACCATGTAAATCTTCCTCCATTTCCGGAACCTCTTCCTCACTCACCATAACCCCATTTGACTTTGTGGAACATGCAAGCAAAACCAAATTCCAACTCTCAGAAATAGAATACCTACAAACACACACCCGCCCTAGTTTGATAGGTTCATTAATACAATTCGTGGTGGTAACCCTATATCCTCAAGTCCTAATTCTAAAGGCTTACTTCCCACACCATCCACACCACCTTCTCAAAACATGCTAGCCCTCAGTGCCTCCAAAACCAATAGGGTTGAACCTTTCTACTTGTCACTCCTCATTAAAGGCTTCTAACTAAATAATTGTATCATAGATTCCAGAGCCTTAGACAATGTGATGCCAGCCAAAGTTGTAAATGCTCTAGGCCTCACCTTGACCCGGGTAAATGACACCTGCTACTCAATGGAATCCAAACAAGTGCCATTGGTAGGAAGAATCAAATATGCACAGGTAGCACTAGCTGATTTTCCAGACAAGAAGGTGCTCCTAACCATACTTGGTAGTAGACATCCCGAGTAATCCTTTGATATGCTATTGAGTAGGAGTTTCGTAAAGACCTAGGTGGAGAGATAAAAATGGATTGGTCATCCAGTAACTATCCCAGTAAAAGGTGAAATGAAGAAGTTACTACTAGTAAGAAAGATGAAGTTCACAAGTACGAAAGTCTGATGATCCGAAAGCAAACATTCTCTTTCAATATTATGGGCTAGGAAACTACTTCCTCACATCAAAAAAAGAGAACTTTCCACTTCTCATGGAGGAAGAGGAACATCAAAATTGGACAATGAAATTTGATGGTAGTCATTCCAGTGCAGGCTTAGGAGCTGGTGTAGTATTGTATTCTCCTTCCAATGAGTTGTACCCATTTTCCTACAAGCTACAATTTGATAATACAAATAACACTGCAGAGTATGAAGCACTACTCTTAGGCATGAGTGTAGCAGAGGACATGAGAATAATAAACTAATATCTTTGAGGTGATGTAGATGTTGTAGTAAAGTAAAGTTCCGCATTAACAATATCAGGTGAAGAATCTAAGACTCCAGCATTACAGAAACAGAGTGTGGGACTGCATTGAATCTTTTGATGCATTTTCCATTGAAGCTATTCCAAGGGAACATAATGAAAAAGCTGATTCTCTTGTAGTGTCAGCTTCCCTAGTGATACCTCACCCTTATTTTGGTAAAGACAAAGTGACCATTGAAATGGTATTCAGGCCTAGTGTACCAGATAATGTAAATCATTGGCAAGTCTTCAATGATGATAACCAAATTCTAACTTTTTTAGAGCAAAGGGATAATTTCAATAATCTCTTCTTCGAAGGAGGTGAAAATCTACACCGAGAAGCAATCCCCAAAGAAGAGAAAGAAGGAATTGAAGGGATTGATGATGAAAGAATAATCAAATTGAAAGGGAACAAAATTCCCAAAGGCCTAGTCTCTTTAGAAGACCTCTTTGACAAACATGAAAAATTCATTCAAGATAAAGAAAAGCAATCTTCTCGGTGCCTAGCTGATTTTGATAAAGAAAACATTGGTACCCGGAGGAACCAAGGATGGTCAATATTGGAAAATGTTGCTTTCTGAAGAAAAAAGAAGGTTTGTTGCATTACTCAAGAAATACTCAGATGTCTTGGCCTACTCTCTTATGTTGAACTCAAATCCTTCAAGACAAAGGAAATGCATCACTCAATTCCTATGAAGCAGGGTGTTAAGCCCTTCAGAAGAAACAAAGGCCATACAACCCAAAGATTTCTGATACTATCAAGGAGGAGGTAATGAAGATGCTTAATGCAAGGATCATATTTCCCATCCACCATTCAATGTGGGTGGCTAACATTGTGCTAGTGCGGAAGAATATTGGTGAAATAAGGATATGTGCAGATTTACGCAACCTGAACCAGACATCACTAAAGGAAAATTATCCTCTTCCTATCATGGACTATATCCTACAAGAAGTCACTGGATCTAAAATGCTTTCATTACTTGATGGATTCTCAAGATATAATCAAATCAAAGTGGCAGAGGAGGACCGCACCACGACAACCTTTACAACACCTTGGGGCATTTTTGCCTACAATAGAATGCCTTTTGGCCTAATCAATGCTAGAGCTACATTCCAAAGGGCGATGGATTTGGCCTTCAACGATATGAAGCATTGCATTTTCATATATCTTGATGATCTCACAGTATTTTCAGAAGAGGGAGATCATATTTATCACTGGAATAGGTACTTGCAAGGTGTAGGAAACATGGCATATTACTAAATCCAAAAAGTGCATTTTTGGAGTCACGGAGAAGGCAAGTTATTGGGGCACATTGTGTACAAACATGGAGCACGCATTGATCCTAAGATGATTAGATCCATTCAATCATTAGCCTTGCCCACAAGCAAGAAAGGATTTCATTCATTCTTTGGAAAGGTGAACTTTCTTTGTCATTTTGTGCTTGAGTTTGCTGAGTTGACGAAGCACATCACTTCCATGATGAAACCACAAGAAAACTTCAAATGGAAAAATGAAGGGAAGGCATCATTCAAAGAAATCAAGAAATCCATTGCCAAGGCTCGACTCTTGTATCTCCATATTTTAACAAAGAATTCATCATGTATTGTTATGCATCAAAACATACACTCTCTACCATTCTCGTTCAGAAAAATGATGAAGGCATGGAAGCACCTATTTCTTTCATGAGTTGTCCTTTGAAAAATCATGAGCTAAAATACATCTAATTGGAGAAGCATGCCTATGCAGTGGTCAAGGCTATAAAAAAATTCAGGTTTTACATCCTCAATTCCCATATAGTGGTGATGGTCCCCGGCAAAGTGCAATCAAGTCCATCTTGACACAGCAGGATCCCAGAGCTAAAAGAGGAAATTGGATTGAAAATACTCAAGAATATGACTTGGAGATTTGACCCTCTAATCTGATAAGGGTAAATGGATTGTGCAAGTTGATTTTTGAGGATGAAACACTCAAAGTTCAACATGGCGAAGAAACTATTCTTGCTCAACTTGTTCAGAAGACAACCCACAGGTTCTCTTTGTCACCACTACTGATGAGTGGTATGCTAATATTTCCTATTACCTAACTTATGGATAATTCCCTCCCCATCTTAATTACAAGAAAATGAGAACACTCAAGTTGAAGGTAGCTAAATTTGTAATCTGGAATCATGCGCTTTACAAAAGAGGCTGGATGGTTGTTTCCTCAGGTGTGTAGATAAAGAGCAATAAGAAAAGTTGCTTAAAGCATACCATGACCAAGCATGTGGTGGACATTTTTTTAGCAATGGTCACTGCACACAAGATCCTCCAAGGAAGGTATTATTGGCCCACCATATTTACAAACACTCAAGATTAGGTTTCTAAATGCAGAGCATGCCAACAGTTTGTTGGAAGACCACAACTCACTGCATTACCACTCAGGCCTATGGTTATTGAAGAAGCATTTCAATAGTAGGGGCTAGAATTCATTGGTGTTCTGAACCCTCACTCAAGCATGGGGAACACCTATATAATCACAGAACAAACTACTTCACCAAATGGGTGGAAGCCATTCGGCCAAACAAGCCAACACTGAAACAATATGCAACTTCATCAAGGAGAATATCATAGTCTATTTTGGAGTGCCACAAAAGATTGTAGCAGATAATGCTACCTATTTCTCTTCAAGAGAGCTGACCAAGTTTTTCTATGGCTATGGAATCTCCCTATCTCATTCTTCTTACTAATATCCATAAGGAAATAGACAAGCCGAATCAAGCAACAAGAACATTGTGACCATTGTCGCAATCTTGTAAATGATAATAAAAGGAATTGACACAAAAGGTTGTACGACGCATTGTGGGTGGATAGGATCACTCCCAAGAAGGCAATAGGTATGTCACCATTCCAACTGTTGTATGGAGTTGAAGCAGAAATTCCTCTCATGATCGAGATGTCAGCTCTCAAGATGCTACAAGAAATAGAAGATGGTCAGTACAAGGATTCCATTGACAAGAGGATCCTCTTTCTTGAGACGCTAGAAGAAAAATAGATTCCGGTGGTGGATCACATTAAGGAGTGCCAATTAAAAGTAAAGAAGATTTTTGATAAGAAGGCCAAGGCAAGAGAATTCAAAGTTGGAGACTTCATCCTGCTATGGGACAAGAGAAGAGAACCAAAAGGCAGTCATGGAAAGTTTGATTCATTATGGCTCGGCCCATTCCAGATTTGTGAAGCTTGCGGTGAGAACGATTTTCTTCTCTCATATTTGGATGGAACGCTGCTAGAATTGCCTCGGAGTAGGAAATACTTGAAATTGTATCATAAGTGAAAGTGGGTTATCCCGCCTTGTACCATAGGTGATTGTTAGGTGTGTTTCCCTTTCCATTGTGTGGTTTTGTTTCCCCTTATGTTGTGTGTTTGTGTGTTTCCTTCTTCGATATTTCTTTCTAAATTTATACATGACTTTACAAGGCCCAATGGATAAGGCACTGGTCAATGAATTACAGTGTCTAGAGATTGAGATTCTGGATTCCCATGTCATGTCTTCACTATGCTCAATCCATGTCATGTCCCCAAGCTAGAGCCAGCTGTTGTCGCCCTCAAAATCTCCCCTCATTTTCTAAGTCAAATTTGAATATTTTGAGATCTTGCCATCCATAAGTGTTTAAGTAAAGTTGGAAGTCTGAAAAGATAGAGAAATTCATGCTTTGAAGTTGTTTAAACTCTCCAGTCTACACGTTTTGATAAATTTTATGTTTTCCTGTTTGGATGCATGAAAATTTTATTATTGTCTTCATTTGAATGAAATTTTTGATCTTTCTATGGCCATGGATCATCAAACCTTGTATTGTTTTCAATTCCTTGGTTCGCGAAAAAAATCTGAAAATCGAGGCTCAAAATGGTGGAGTTTTCTTCTTCTCTACATTTTCTCCACAATCGTGAATGATGGGTATTCTCTTCCCCGTCAAATTTTGGCTCCATTATCCACGGGTACGTGGACATATCTAATTAGAAGTGGATCGGTGGAGAACTTTGAGGTTTTGAGCCTCTTTGTAAAAAGGCTAAAAGTCATAAAGTGACCCGTAGCCCCGCCAAACACAAAGGAAAAAGTCAAATCTTGAGCCCGCCATTGGAAAGTCAAAGTGGGGAAGCGGGTCGGTGGAGCAATTTTTGTTTTTGAACCTTTTTGTAAAAAGGGATAAAATTCATAAAGTGACCTACAACCCCGATCATGCCAAGAGGAAAAATTCAAATGTTGAGCCTGAATCAAAAGAGTCAAAGCGGGGAAGCGGATTGGTGGAGCAATTTGTGTTTTTGAGCCCACCTTGGAAAAAGGTAAAAGTATAAAAGCAACACGTGACTCTATCTCCACTCAAGTGAAGCCACATGTTAGGCTTATATCAAAAGTGGAAGGGCGGACCAAAAATGTAAAAAATGCCAAATCTCTATAAAGTCACAAAATGCAAAAGGCATCCTCCATGCCCGCTCTAGTAAATTTCTCCCACGTGGACGGCTCTGGTTTAAAGTTTCAAAGGTAAGATGAATGGTTCAAATTCAAAGTTACAAAACAAGTGTAACAGCTGCATTATGAAAAGTCTGGTTTTTTCCACCATTGGCGTTTCTTCGTGAATCAAGAATCTGAATGGACGCAAATGACTGAAAAGATTGTAAACCGTTTCTTGCTAACAAAGAAGAAGTTGTAACCGTTTCTTGTAAGATATTTAATGGCTTCTTCACGCCATTGTACAGGGTTGGAAATTGATCTTTTAAGCTCACAAGTGCATTATACTTAGAGAAAGCAAAGGAGATAGCCATTTTCTTCTAATTTCCTCCATCCTCAAATTTCTTCCATTTTGTCATTATGCACAACTTATGTTTAAGCATCAATACAAGAAGAAGGATGTTTTAGCCTCTTTGATGAGGATATTTCATAAACTTTGAGCTCGTAATCTTATCTCATCTTGTTTCCATTCACAGGGTTGTTTCTTCTCATAAATGCATGTGTTAAAGTTTCTAACTAATGTGTGTAGGAATATGATTTTCTACCTGCAACATTAGTTCTCCTACCTCTTTTCTCACTCCCTTTCCCACCTTCATAGAAAATTTCCCCCTTGCAGATAACTGTAAGAATTTTCTGCAGGGTCAGTGGAGTGCCCCTATTGGATCCCCAACCGAAAGGCCACCACAAAAATCCATGTTTTCTCGTGCATGCATACGACAGCTACACCGGTTAAGTAGAGGGACTTAGATTCCTAGAGCGTTGGCAAGGAATTCACAAATTTTCCACCCGAAAAATTCCTTTGCCAATAAAAAGCTAATGTGGTTGTAAATTTCTTATGAAGGATAACTAATGTAGATCAAGATGAACAAAGTGAGGATGAATTTCTAGATGAAAACTTATTTTCCATATCCACTACATCACCATGGTTTTCCGACATGGGTAACTATATTTCTTCAAGGAATTTCCCATCCTCTTTCACTCGTAAACAAAGAAGTAATATCATAAGGGATAGCCCAATGTTGACATGGGTAAATGGAATATTATTTAAATGTTGTCCTAGATTTTTGTTGTGTAGGTGGATAAGAGAATATTATATTTATGAAATCATAAGGGTTTGTCATTATGAACCATCAAGAGGCCATTACTTACCACTTTATATTATTCAAAAATTCCTAGATGTTGTATATTATTGGCCTTCATTACACAAGGATGTGAAGATATGTGTATGACAATGTGACCAGTGCCAAAGAATGGGAAATCCTACTCATTCTAATGAAATTCCTCTCCATTATCAAGTGGTCCAGAACCTTTAAAAAAGTGGGGATTGAATTTTATTGGTCCAATTGATCCAAAATATCAAGGAAGGAATATATTATTGTATTCATAAATTATGTTACTAAGTGGGAAGAATTTCAATCCTTGAATATTGTTAGAGATGAAAAGGTGGATGATTTCCTATATGACAAAATGTTTCTCATATTTGGGGCACCCAAGTCCATAGTTTCCTATCAAGAGCCATATTATTTATCCAATTTGATCAAAAATTGTAGAGTTATATTAGATCGGGCATATGAAATCTTCACCTTATCACCCTCAATCAAATGGGCAAGTGGAAGTAGCCAATAGAGAGATAGAAAAATCCTAGCCAAAGTGTTATCCATCAATAGGAGGGAATGTGTACTCAAATTACTAGAAAAATTATGGGCATACAACACAACTTGAAAATCAACAACTAGATTCTTTCCATATGATCCAGTCATGGGATCAAGACAATTTTCCTATAGAATTTGTGCTCCAAAATTTGAAGACAGTAATAGAAGTGGGAATAAATTTCACATAAAAATAGTAGCAAAGACTATCGTAAATAAATGAGTTGGATGAGATGAGAATGGAATCTTTGCATCATACTGAGTTAATCCAATAGCAGAGGAATGTGTGGCATTACTGTCATATCATGGAAATAATGTTTCAAGTTGGGGACTGAGCATTATTGTTTGATTCCAAGTATAAGGATTTCAAGGGTAAGCTTTGGAATTTTTAGTGGGGACCATATCATATTGAAGAGATCCATAATAATGGGTCTATTTATCTCACACCCATTAATGGAGACTAAAGAAATCTATTGCTAATGGTAATAGGATTTGGCTATACATGAAACCAACTTCAAAAGAACTACTTTTCAATTAAGTAAGGTCACATCCAAAAATATTATATAGGGGAGGTTTCTTCCTTCCTATAAACTAAATGTTGAATGGTGGTAAGACTAAATAAAAGAAAAGAGGTTGAAATCCAGAAATGGAAACCCTTTTCTAGAAAATGCAAAAAAATCAAAATTGGGAAGAGGTTTAAAGCTAAAGATGAAATTCACTTTCAAAAATTCAAAAAAAAAAAATATAAATAATATTAAATTAAAGGCTTATGAAGACTTGTTGACAAATGTCTTTTTATTCCACATGAACAAGATGACACTTGTCAACAAGATGAATATTAAGGTATATGCCTTATGTCTTATTATTTTTGGCATTTGGATCTAGGGTGATGGGATAGCCCAGTTTCATGAATAAGTGTCATTACATGCAAAATGTTATCCACACATTTGAGGGATAAATTAGATGTAAATAATTTAAGGTTGAATTCAATGAAATCATGGGTAATTATGGTGCAATGCTTATATCACCTCAACACGGGTTCCATAGCATGTGTCCCCTCACTTTCATTTCTATTTCTAAAATTTCCAAATTTGGTCCATCTTTCCAAAAATAGAAGTCTATGTACCTAAAATAGTATGAAGAATGGGTTTGAAAAAGTGATATGAGCCAAATAATTTCAAGAAAATCAAGCAAGATGAATCCTCCTCTCAATTATTCAAGGAAATATGGTAGTTACATTTTTCGTAGAATTTCAAGGGTTTTGAAAAAGACATGGTGGAATAATTTTTTTAGAATTCACAAGAGAAAAATTCTAAATTCTGAAGAACAATCATTAAGGTGAGCATTCCAATCATAAACATAATCTTTGGTGTTTCCAATATAGGATAATAATTTTATAACTCTATAGTGCTCTATAGTGAGCTCATTGTAAATTTTCAAGTATTAGGCAAACCAAACCTAAAATTATGTTAGGGTAGCATTGGTAAGGTGAAAGGGATCATTAGAGAGAGATTTCTTGATGCTTAGAAGTCTAAAGTGAAATGGGTTGTGAAATATTTCACATGTGAGGTTTAGTATCGCACAATGGCTGGCCTTTCCATGATGATTTTGAACCACCTTCTCCATGGTATAGATAACCTTGAACTAAAAATAAAATTTCCTAAATTTATAAACACCTCTTTGTAGTCCATGATAAAAATTTCAATAACGAGAGGAGGAGCTTTGAATAACCATGGCTTAACACATCTCATTTTCATACACCATTTCTTGTAGCTAAAAATGGAGAAGTGGCATGAAAAAGGTTTCTAAGTAAATTTAAAAAGGGTGAGACCATTTTAAATCCCTCCATCAAATCCTTTTCTTGAAAAAGAAGGCTAAAATAAAAGAAGAGATGAAAGTGGTAATCGAACTGGAGTCGATGAACTAATTTTTGTAAACCTCAATTTAGATTCAAAGGAAATTCCAAAATATTAATCACCCCCTCCAAAAATTGAAACCTATCCTATAACAAGGTACAAAAGAAGGAGGTTGGTGTTACGAATGGATGATGAATCTAAGGAAGACCATATAGTGGTAGAGAGTCTTCAAAATTTAGGGCAACTTATTGGACCCATAAATTTGTATTCTTTATTCATTAAGTCCTATATTAGGACAAAACATGCATTATTTATTCAATACTTACCATTCTTTGGAAGGGTGCACAATACTTTCGGGAAGGATATGCATGGAGGAAAATCATAGAAGAATCACACGAGAGAAGGAGATAAGCATGAATAAAAAGAGGATACAAGAAAGGTGCATGAATATGGAAATGAAGACAAGCGATAAATTTGGGAAAGGAAAGGAAACAACGATAAAGGCTAGAAGAGCATGTAAAAGGAAAAGTCTAGATAAGGGCATGTAAGGTAAAGAATAAAAAATATAGATACAGCCAAGAATAGACCACCGATTACGGTTTGGGACACTTGCATGAAATTGGTGGAAGAATGGAAAAAGTTGGAACTCGATTGCGAATAAAAAACAAACTTCTATGAGGGTTACCATACAAAACGAAGGTATGACGGTGAGTGGCTATATTTATCCACCACCGGTGTACTATTTAAAAGTATAGTTGTAACTTGAGGGCTATTAATAGCTCTTGGAAGACTAATGAAGGGAAAGTTCCCACTAGTATAAATAACTCATGAGGGATCCATTGTAAGTGATTGTGTGGGAGTTGTTATAGTTGACCCTTGCATTTGTGTAGAGCAGCAAGCTTACTATTAAGCTAGTATGGGTATGAAAATCGCTTGAACACCATGAATGTAATTATGCAACTATTGATATATGACAAACACGTGTCTTGGTCAATAATGGTATTTTCTACTTATACATGTTAAGTTACT
Organism: Taxus wallichiana var. yunnanensis; assembly: GCA_018340775.1. Lineage (NCBI taxonomy): Eukaryota > Viridiplantae > Streptophyta > Pinopsida > Cupressales > Taxaceae > Taxus > Taxus wallichiana. Next base: position 831,262,554 of record CM031234.1, read on the forward strand.
TATGAATTCAAGTCTTTTTTAGTTAAACAACTAATCCACTTCAACCATGTTAACCTTGATGGGACTTGAAAACCTTATGCACTTAGAGTGAGCTCACCCTAGCTTACACTATGGTGTGGTAAGCCAACACAAAGGGTAAGGGAAAAATTGTGTGCACTAACTTCTAAAATATTGTGTGCATGAGTATGGAGTAAAGGTACAACTAGACGAGAAACATTTTGGTTTCATTGTTGGGACCCTCATAAAAATGCAAGGATGAAGTGGATAGAATATGCTCTAATTAATGCATGAGATTATCGAGGCTTTGTTGCACACCATTGAAGACACCTTCACAAAAAAACATCTAAGACACAAATATTTTCACCAAGAGCATGGGTGGAAGAAACAATTTATGATGCATTATCTGAGACATTTTTGTGAACTCCCGAAGTACATTTCCATACATGGTTAGTAGCCTATTGCCTAGAGAAATGTCAAAATTTGGGTCGAAAGCATCCTTGGACTTCTAAGTTCACAAGGAAACTTATGAAACACAATGTGACCTATACACACGCAGTGGACTATTGGTGGAAAGGTGCACTTCAGATTTATATCATTGAGTATTCAATTTCAATGTTCTCTTGTGCAGAAAAAGCACAATTCAATTTCTTTAGAGAGATATGTGGGTCATAATTAAAACAAATCCCCTTGGAAATTAATAATATGATGGTTGATATGGGAATTGAGAATTTCCCAATGGAAGGCTAAACACTCTACACCATGGGTAGTATAGAAATAAGAAAGACATGAGAGATCTTGAGATTGGGCCATGGATTTCTCGGATGAGTACACCCTTAGGAGGATATGATTTGAAGAATTTTTTTGAAAGGAATTAGAGAAAAAGGATCTACTACGACTATGATATTCAACTCCAAGAACTATAGTGAATGACCAACAACATTGGTTAAGGCAAGGAGAAGGAAGCAAGGACAAAGAAATCCATGGAGAAGTAAGCTGTGTGCCAAGAGAAGATGAGATCACATGGGATGAAGAAGGGATGTATAATTTTGAGCTATCATGATCTAACCTATCGTAAATTCTCATGTAATTGGTTCAACTGATATAGGAGAAAACGTTATAATTGAAAATGATAGAGATGAGGAAATAAAAAAGCTAAAAGAAAGAGACTTTGAGTAACATCTTCCAAAGACGTCCCCTACAATCACTACAACCAACACCGAAGAAAATACAACTCAATCCCAATCTTCTAAAAGTGCAAATATTTGGAATGATGAGTGCCAATACAACAACACATACATCAATGGGCATGTAAGGAAATACACCAACATAATAGGTCGCTGAAACAATCCCTAAAATTTTAGTGGAACTGGGAGTAGAAATGTCACTCCAACCAATATTCCAGTCTAAGGTAGAGATGAATATTGCACAATAGGTAGTCAAACCGAATATATTTTATGAGATGTCCTTGCACTTACCAAAGTACCATGGTATTAAAAATATTGCACAACATGTCCATAATTGTGAACTTATTTTCCATGCCAAAGGTATAACCTCATTAGGAAAAAAATTATTGAATTAATGATAACATTGCTTGATTGTTTCCATGCGTGGTATAGGAAACATGATCGTTGCAAAATGTAGTGGATTATGAAAATTTGAAGGAAACATTTAAAAATAATTTGATATTCTAGAGTTTGAGCAACAAAGTATTTCAACACTCAAGGAGATCAAGCAAGAGCCCATAGAAAGTGTGTGGGCTTATAATGCGTGTTTCAAGACTCTCATTTCCAGAATTTTGTATGAAATACATCCCACCCAACAAACATAATCATTTTTAGGAGGACTCCTAACGCCATTCAAGTGTGCACTCTCGCACGAGATATTAAGACCCCTTGAATCCTTAGAAGCGTGATTGCACACTCGAAGAAGTGGGTAGTGTTAATATATCGCATCCCATTCATGGAAGTATATATCACATCCATGGTGAATCAACTAGAGAAATTGATGAAGAATAGTGCAAGAGAAACCTACAATGGGATATGGTGTATTTATTTTTAGGTAGAGGGCCATACCAAAAATGCATGCCCACTTGAACTCGAAAGTCATGATTCTACCTTATGAAATATGTGAAGGTGGTCATGATGCTTGGAACGGACCCAATTACATCGTTTCAATCAAGAAAAAGTATCTACTTATTATAATATATGTAATGTGCATACACATGACATATAAAATTGTCACATCATTGATCAAATCCATAAATCCTAGTCATTAGGACTTCGTCAAGCTATAATAGAAAATGCTAACAAAGGACACGGTGGATATGGTCAAGCTAGGAATGGTCGAGGATGAGGAGTTTATAGAGGTATAACATTTCCACCATGAACTTGTTACAAGTGTGGGTCACCAAACTATTACCAACCTGATTATCCAACATTCCTAGTTTGTGCGCATTGTCAAAAAGATAATAAGGTATAATATTGTCCAAATTTGTATGCATCAGGAAGGGAAAAAGTGAGAAAGGCACATGAATAATCAAAATTGTATGGAATATGGTGGAGGAAATTAAGCTTAAAACTATACCAATGATGGCACCTTCCACCAAGATAAAGATAATGAAACAAGTTGCTACCACACACAAGAATCACCTTTAAAAAATGAAACCGATAGAAATCAATATTGAGAAATGATATCTAGATGGGAGGAAATAGAAATAAATCCTTCAAGAAGAAAAATACTTGGTTCGAGAAATTTAAGGAGAGATATAATTCCTCAAAGAAGAAGCAAGGTTATGGAGTGATCGAGACAAAAATATTGAGGAAGATAGGTTCAACAAAAAGAGTTTCAAGAGGTCTACAAACCACGCACACATAGGGTATTTTTGTACTAGGCCAATGGTTTTCACATAAATTATGAAATATAGTGCTAGGAAAAAAATTGGGGAAGACAAAAAATCATAATGTAAAATCAGTTAAGATGGAGGGATTTGATAGAGAAATATTATTAGATGTTTGTATAGATGACTGGAACATCAATGACATATTGGTTGAAACAAGCATGGAGGTTAATATCCTCACTATGGATTCTTGGAACAAAATGGGATGATCAATGTTGCATCCATCACCACATGTATTGTTCGTGCCAGAAAAAAACATGGAGTACTTACGCTATTAGGGTCCTAAAAATTTCATCATTAGTATAAAAGCGTGAAAACATATAATTTTCAATTCCTACTAGGAAGGTCTTGGTGCTATACAAATAATGTTGAATTAAAATTCAAGAAATAATATGTCAACTTTGAGAATGAATCCTAGTGTATAATATTTACATTGGACCCAAAACATAGTACACCATATGTAGAAAATGTGGAATAATATGAAGATTTGGAGCACATATACAACATGCCGCCTACATGTCTATAAAACTATGAACCTACACTGAAGGTGAAATTGTGAGAGTGAGGAAGCACGAGGATCAAGAATGAATACATGCACATCAAATAGTTTTCACTCGAATTGAGACATGAAGTGGTTCCAATATGAAAGCAATAATTCAATCACAAGAATGTGCATGCAAAAAAAATAGGTCTACTCATACTCATAGATCAAAATGAAAAGGTACAAATAGGAGTGTTATGTAACTCCCAATGCAAGACCCATCATACCTCCATAAGGGAGAAGAGGAGTTACAATCCAAAAATGGAATGTAACTCTTGTATGATGCACACTGACACATATGACATATTCTATGAAAATCTATCATATAACTCCTAATGACACCTAATGACCTATGATATCACCTAAGTGAGATGAATCACCTTGTGAGGTGTAAATTCACCTAATTAATGAATAAAAGATGAAAAATACCACTCACACTAACATTCCCCTTCATCATAACTTAGGATGAGGTAAGGCATGTCAAAAAATAAAAATAAATAGGTCCCAATCACTATGTCGATGAGGTACCCATGTACAATAAATATCTCAAGTAATGGAGGAAAACCTAGTGGGAAAAACATCCACTTACAAGAGATAGAAGACTCCCCTAAAAACTAATAAATATGCATCAAATGGGTCCCAACAACTAAATTCATGATAAGGTACCCATGTACAAATTGCAATCTTTCTACAAGAAGAAGATGAGGAGAAGAAGAAATGCTATCCAACCTCCCAAGAAGATGAACGTCGAAACCCACCTGTACCAAATGAAAAAAAAAAAAAGATCCCGGGAGTAACTAGGTGTTGTTCCCATTCAAATAACAATGCTCCATATGTGAGGTAGAAGTGCCAACTACTCCATGAAGGGATGGTGAATCTAAAGCAGCAATGAATAAGGAAGGTGGAATGTCCTGTAACTATATAGAAGTAGAGTTCCCAATGTCCGATGAGTCTGAATCAAAGTGATTGCTCCTAAAAAGTATGTAGTGGACTAGAAGTAGGTGGATCAAGAAATAACTCCTCAAGATGTGGTAGGTGATAAGTGGATGGTGGAGGTGGGTCCCCATCACTATGGAAATCAACTATTCTAGAAGATAAGTCATCATCATTAGAAGTGTGCATGACCTTTTAAATGTCATCAAGTCTAGTGAGTTAGATGAAGAATCTGAAGGAGGAACAAAGTGAGAAAAGGAGTAAAGCTAAGTGTGATGATCAATTGTACCAACTATAATGATAGTGTCACTATGTAGCTCTCTAACATAAACAAAATCTGGAGTGAACTCAACCCCATGCCCCTGACCAAGGTGAGTAATCTGATAAATTGAAAGGAGATTAGTTGTAAGTGAAGGAATACTAAGCACATTGTTAAATGTTCCACTATTCACTTCAATAGACCCTCTCCCAAAAACCAGTGTAGAAGTGTCGTCACCCAACCGAATAGAATACATGTCACATGGCTCTAATGAAGAAAACTCTATGTCTGATCGAGGCCATATGATGAGATGCACCTAAATCAATAACCCATGTAGGAGTAGGTGACACAACTGCAACTAAATCTCTTCCCTTTGTTTTCTCCTTAGTTGATTCTTTTTATTTTTCTTTTTCTTTCCCTTTCCCCTTTCCATTTTATTTTTCCTTATAACATCCATGTGTTAATGAAGGTGGTGTGAGAGACTTAGGAACTCCTATGTCATTCTTCTCAAGAATACTTATGAAGAGGTCAATATTCTTATTCAAACATTTTTCTTCATCATGTCTGCCATTGCAATACCTACATTTGATCCGTTCTTTGTGAGGATTAGAACTAGAAGAGGAAGTGGAAGAGTTATATTTGGTGGATTGTTCCTCTTTGTTCTCATGACCCTTGTTGTTTCGTTTCTTCTCTTTTGAGGCCTTCGGTTTTTCATGACCCACATTGAGAGCATGGGTTTTTTTAGATTTTAGTGAACTTGTTTGAATTATTTTATCATGTTCCCTAATCAAATCAACAATAAACTCATCAAAGGAGGGCATAGTCCAACTTACACCAAGTTCCCTTTTTGTAGCATGGGAGGTAGAGACAAAAACATAATAGTTGAGGCTGTGAGGATGAAAATAATGAGTTGTGAGTCCTTTTTGTCAATTCCACAATATTTTAGTTGTAATCTTATAGATTTAAACTTAGTGAAGAAGTCTGAATGGTTTCAAAACTACTATGGATGAGACCAATCAACTCATTTTCCAGTTCATGCCCTCTCATTTAATCCTATTTCCCAAAAAAAAATCTAAGGCATCCCAAACTTCCTTAGGCGTATTGAATAAAGTAGTATGAAAGTGTAGATCTAGTGACATAGAAAGGCATAAAAACTCATAAGTTTCATCACATTTTTCGAACCATTTCTATTTGTCTACAACATTTGTTGGTTTAACTTGCAAATCCATAGTTATTCGGTAAAATTTTTGTTTTTGCAAGGCAAGAGTTACAACATTTTTCCATTGATGATATTTAAATGGGGTAAGAAAATGAAACTAATTGAGATCCATAGTAGATAAGAGTGAGAAAAAGAGATGGTAGAAATAAAGAAACCACACAAAATAAAAACCCCCCGATTGCGACACTTTATAAGTAGTGCGTTGATTACACCTAAGTGTTCGTGCGACGTAAAAAAATTGGTCACTCATCTTATAATTGGAAAAATATCACACATGTGTGGAGACTACAATAAGCTCAGTCATGTGCAACAAATCACGATATGAATAAACACAAAAAGAAAGAAAAGAAGGAAGGCCAAGAATAAAGCTCTCTTTCCCTTGAGGTTGTGGTGGATGCACTCACTAACCCACAAGAAAAGAAGAGTGCTTACAATGAAGAGTAGAAAAGGAAGGGGCTCGGAAAATTCCAATAAACCTATTTTGGAACAAAAAGGATAGTTTTTCCCTTAAAATAAATTTTTTTCTTAAATATTATACTAGGATTAATTAATATAAATTAAAAAACAAGGAAAATTATAACCCTTTTAGAGGGTGAGATCGCTAGCTCAACTCGGTGAGTGGTTGGTTGGCAGCCCAAGTGGTCGGAAGGCATGAGTTGTTGGCGAGTTGTATTGGAACCGAGTCGGGGAAAGTTGTGGAGTGGGACCAAGTTGAGCCATGTGTTGAATATCTTTCATGAGGTGCCAAGTTAGGGTGGATAAACAATGAAGATTCCATGTCTTTGAGTTGTTGGGAAAATCTTAGGAAATTAATGTTTACATGGGTATTTATGAGGTAGTAAATTATGGTGTGGTAGATCATTAGTAGGTTAGTTGATTAAATATGTTGTAATAAACAATATATTTTTATAGTTATATGGTTGTATCGTTACATTCTAAACCGTAAAAGATTTAAACGGGTAAGTTGTTTAGATGACTTACTATTTTTTAATAAGTGGTTTTCCTATTTGTATGGCTATATATTAGCCTTTCTTGCATTGTAAAATTACGGTAGTGGGATTAGCATTATAGTTTTTTTGTTGTACAAAATTGGTTTATTCTCCATATTTGGTATCGAGTAGGTAGTTTCTGTGTCTATTATGAAAGGATAGAATTTTAGAGGGGCATTTCACTTATTCTATTGCCCTAATTTATGGATTTCTAATCTGAAAAATTATGTGTAATTTTGTTTTGCAAAGTTTAATGTAGTTTTATATGTATTGTGGTATGAATATTTGGAGAAAAATTCACACTACTTCGTTTAGTACTCTTATGTTTCCATAACATTGCACATTACACAATGAGAGCTCTAGGGACCACATATGCACTCAAGTTACATCCTCAAAGATTTATATTTGTAAACTGTGTTGGTTGTAGATCATATATTTGGTCAAATATGCAAAGGGATTGATATTGCACGCATCACATATACATTTATAGAATCCATTTTGGTTCATATGCATCTACATCTACCATGACATTAGCTCTAGAGCAGACATCCATAGTTCTCTAGATGGTGAAGAGCTTCAGACATATGTTTGCATTAATATATTAATCTAGACTTGTGTTGAATGCCCCCTTGATGTCGTAGTTCTATAGACTTGTGTTCTGTTAATTTATGTTTTATTTTATGAGATACATAAATGCTGCTCCCGATCAAGTTAGAATTTTTGATCTCGTTGTAAATTTCGATAGGAAATACAAGATTGATCTTTGTTGTAGTCAAATCCTATGTTGTGGAACTTGATGGAACATCCTGTGTTTCCTAATTATTGATGGCTCAACTCCTGATCAGTAGGTATCCCCAAATCTAAAATGGGCTATATCTATGAGATTTTCAATTCAACTTTCAGCTCAAAATTCCCTGCGGATCGATTCCTATCAATAGAAGGATGTATTTGATCTGCATGTCACCGTAGATTGTTTTTGTTTATTGCGTATATGTTTTGTTTAGTTTGTTAACAAAATCATTATGTGTGATCTAGTCATTCGGTAAAATTTATCAAATAGTTATTTTTTAAAAAATTCAATTTAATGTGATGTCTTAGTCATGGTCAAAATAAGTCCTCTTGTTAATAGAGTCATGATAGTCATTATATATAATTTGTTTATATTATCTAGTCCACGTGTCTTTCCATCATTTGTTTATGGGTCAAGTTGTTTTTGGTCTCTATTATAAAGTGTCTTTGTTATCCACTTGTGTTGTCTCATAATATTATCTTATATAGTCCGCTCATTATTTTCGTAATTTTTATAATGAGTTGAGAGTGTAGAATATTTTTATGTTGAGTCCTCCAATTTTCAATTAGTGTTTAGATTCATTATCTAAATTCATCAAAATGTGTCATTATAAAAAAATCCTAAAAATAAAAAAATTGCCTCACGAACGCATTTCCGGTGTTACATGATGTCTGAAAAATAAAGTGTTTCACATTGTGGGAGGGAAGAAAATAATAAGCTTAATGTGGAAACAAATTTTCTTCATGTTTGCATCCGGTGAGTTAGCAACATCTTACTTGGAGGATAGAGGCATTAGAGGTTAGAGGTCAATCCATGACATCTCGTTAGTCACCAACGATGGGGCCACATGGAGTTGTGGTGGAATTTTGTTGTGTGAGTATTTAATGCTCGGTTGTATAGTGTTCCATTTTTAGTTGTGTGGTGTGGATTTTAGCGTGGTGTGAAAAATAAGAACAATTTCAGATTTATTTTTAAAAAAAAGTATACATATGTCATTTTTTTTTCATAAAACTTTTAAAGGTAAAACACAACTAAATACTTCAGATTTAATGTATGATGCATAACTATAATATTGCAGATTTCTAAACAACCAAGACCTCCAAATGAAGACATTAAAATAAAAGAGTTCATGTTTTCAATATGGTAATCCTTCCTTTTTTTTTTGTTTACAAGATTCTTGCAATAATGAAGGGAAAACTTCCTTAGCAATGACTAAAGTTTACAAGTAGCATCAAGTACAAAATAGGTATTTACAAGAAAGTAAAGCTTCACAAAGCCACATTTGAAGAGATAAAATGAAAGTAATGTCCTCAAAAGATGAAGATGACCAAGAGGACCAAGATGACAAGGAGGCTCCAACTATCTCCAAACTTGAATGTTCTTCCAAGGATGCTGAAATAAGAGACAAGGCTTGTTTACCACCCAACCAATAGGCATCATCACATGCCTTTCCATGGTTGGAAGTCATGCTTAGCCTCCCCCAAGCCCATGGGAGAGAGAAACAAACTTCCACAATGTGCACAAGTATAATGGGGATAAAACACAACAAGAAATACATAGGACCATTTAAACACTTAGACATACTACACATGGTAAAACAACAACATGAGGAGAACAAGGTCAACCTCACAAAGGGGGAAGAGAAGAAATAGGATGCCCAAAGCAAAGGTGTCCAACCATAGGAACACCAACAAAAGCATGTTTACAAAACTCCTTATTCCTCCTAATCATTCATCCTCCTTATTCCTCCTTTATGTCAAAGAAATCCTTCTTGGGAGGATTTTCAAACCCAAAAGGGTTTCCTCACCAAGAATGGGGAAAGGTTCAAGCCATATGAACCTTTCTCCCACCTCAAACCATATGAGGGGATGAGAAGGGACCTTCATGGCTTGACCAACAACCATGAGGTTTGAGAGGGAAATCCCTCTCTCTTCCCCTACATTCTCCAAAAACCATCAATCCAAATGATGGTGGAGAGAAAACAAAAGAAAACAACAAAGTAACAAAACAAACAAACTACATTCTCCATACAACTTTACAACACATCATTTCACACACATCATTTTATTGACCAATGCATAGTTAACAAGATAAGCACAACTAGGAAAGAAAAGGATTAAGAATCCTACCTCTACAATGCTTTCCAAGACTCTAAGTTTTTCCCTTTGTCCAAGCAAACTTCCAAGCTCCCAAAATTCTCCAAGTTCTCAAAAAAAAAAATGAGCAAAGAAGACCCCTTCCTTCCACATGAGGAAGAATAAGAAGAGGAACCCAAAAGTTTCCTCACCAATGGGAAGGTGACAAGTGTCACCCCCTCTCCTCCCATGAGTCAAAGATTCCAAAAACCAAATAAGTAAAAGTAAACTCACCTTTTAGCCCTTATCACCCAAAATACTAAAAATGAAAATAAAACAAAGTGGAGCAACTTTTAACAAATACACACAAACCAACCATCTTACATGGATGGTGACTAAGGAGGGGAAAATGGGAGGGAAACTCCCTCCAAACCTTGGAAATAAGCCCCCTACCTATTAGGTAGGGTCCAAGGGCCCATTTTCATGCTAAGGGAACTCCCAAACTCAAAAGGGGTCCCTAAAAATGCCTAAAATAACCCAATTTCGGGTTTGGCATACTTGGGCACAAGGGTAGAGGGTGTGGGGTCCACCCAAGGTTCACATGTGGTCCCAATCCCTTCTACCAACACACACACACTTACCCAAAACCATCACTTAAATTAAGATGAGATCATTAAACCCTAAACTAGTTTACTTAATAAAACACACCCTAAACATAATTAATTTTACAAGACATAAATACATTACAATTGAGGGTTCACCCATGGTGCCCAATTAATACACCTATTCTAAGGCCTCAAACATTTAGCATGGTTAGGACTCAGCCCATGGGGCGCTTGTGCATAATTGTGTAGCCGCCTTGAAACCCATGCTCTCCTATACCTGTCACCTACACACTCATTACACACATTAACCGCATCTATCCAATATAATAAACATCATCTACTCATCACAAAATTAATCAAACTTATAATGTCCTAACATCATTATACAATTGATAGTGCAATGCATACAATTATACACATAGTTCACCACGAATCATCCACAGATAAAATTACAACGACATACACTTAGGCTAGCATGAGATTACCATTATTAAATCCAGAAAACTATATCATTAATCAAATCGACCACAAGAAATCAACATCTAACCAATAAATCTCACTATCATGTACCCCTATTAGTGTCATCAACATCACAAGAAATATATCAATATACGAATCTAGTCCAATTGGCGCTACGTGCCCAAAATACCATAATGTCCATGAGGATAAAATAACATAGCAAAATGTCCAAAATCTATCAGAGTCTCAATCAAAACATGTCTATGCATAAAGGAACCAACAAATAACTGGAGCTATAAAAATGTGGGCACTACATCCCCCTCTCCTAGAATTAGACTTCCTCCTGGAAGTCATTGGAAGAGATAGGGATATCTAGCCCTCAGTGGTGTAGCATCCTCCCAGGTAGCTGATGTCTTGTCATATCGGTCCCATTGCACTCTAACCTGGTCCAAATCTCGACCCCGAAGGGCCAACCTCCGGTGCTCAGTATGCGTACGGGCTCCAGTCTCCACTACCCTCCATCCTCTACCTGTAATGCCGACCAATCCAAAACATGAGAAACATCTGGTACATATCTACGAAAGTACGAAACATGAAAAACATCATGGGCCCGTGCAAGGTGTGGTGGCAAAGCTAGGCGATAGGCAACTGGACCGATGACCTCAAGAATATCAAAAGGCCCCACAAAATGAGGTGATAGCTTAGAACCCTTTCCATAATGGATTGGACTCTTATGAGGATGAACCCTCAAGAAGACTTTGTCACCCACTGAGAAGTGACGATCAATCCTCTTGGTGTCTGCATACGCCTTCTAGCGTGCTCTAGCCTACTCAAGACGTTGTCTAATCAAAACAACCTGCTGCTCTAAATCCTGAAGATAAGTTGGTCCCAGAATAATCCTGTCATCCAGTCTGTCCCAACTCAAGGGTGTCCTGCAAGGTCGACCATACAACGCCTGATAGGGAGCCATGCCAATGGAACTATGATAATTGTTGTTGTAGGAAAACTCAACTAAATGCAAATAATCTTCCCACTTCTTTTGTTGGTCCATCACATACATCCTCAACATGTCCTCAAGAACCTGATTAACTCTCTCTGTCTTCCCATCTATCTCTGGATGATATGCTGAACTGAAATTAATTTGTGTACCCAAAGCATCCTGAAAAGAAGTCAGAAATGATGTGTAGATGGTATCTGTCATTGATGATCATCTTCGGGATCCCATGCAATCTAACAATGTCCTCCATAAACACTTTGGCGATGGCATATGCATTATAGGTGACCTTGGTTGGTGAGAAATGCTGCAACCTTGGTCAACTTATCCACTGATGACCATAATGGCATCATGATGATAAGAGGACATAGGAAGTCCTACTATGAAATCCATGGAGATCACATCCCATTTCCACTCGGGAATGTCATGAGGGTATAAGAGTCCTACGGGATGAGAATGCTCTGCCTTGACTCTCTGACACTCAAGACAACGTGCTACAAAATCTGCTATGTCCCGACGAAGACCCAGCCAATAATATAACTCTCTCAAATCAGCATGCATCTTCTTCACTCCTGGATGTGCTGCGTATGGGGCTCGATGAGCCTCAGTAAGGATGAAACTACGTAGATCACCTACCTTAGGCACATAAATGTGCCTATGGAACCAAAGCAAACCATCAGACTCTAACATGCATCCTGAATATCTACCCTCAAAAGAACCCTGAGAATCCAACATCTACTAGCACCCTCATAAAACCTGTCCTCTGGAAGATGCTCAAGAATCTGCCTCTCAAATCTGATTGCAGTGTTAATGAAGCAAGCACATGTCATCATCTACTAAGTGCATCTACAACAACATTTTCCTTTCCTTTGATATATTGTACCTCCATGTCATACTCACATAGGAACTCCATCCAACGCCGTTGATGAGCGTTGAGGTTCGGCTGAGAGAAGATATGTTGTAAGCTACGATGATCTGTCCTCAAGATGAAAGGTCTACCCAAAAGGAAATGTCACCAATGCACAAGTGCATGAACAACTACTATAAGCTCCAAGTCATGAGTAGGATAGTTAAGCTCGTAGTCTTTGAGCTTACGAGACTCAAAGGCTATAACCTGATGCTCTGCATAAGAACTGCTCCCAAACCCTCTAGTGATGCATCAGTGCAAACAACAAAATCCTCTGTCAGGGTCTGGAACTGCTAAGATAGGTGTCGTGGTTAACCTTTCCTTAAGCAATTGGAAGGCCTGCTCACACTTCTCTGACCAGTCAAACTTCTTCCCTTTCCTCTGAAGGGAGGTAATAGGGTGAGAAATCCTAGAAAAGTCCTGCACAAACCTGCGGTAATACCCTGCTAAACCCATGAAGCTCCTCACCTCAGTCACTGATGTGGGCGTTGGCCAATCCATGATAGCTTGAATCTTAGAGGGATCTACAGAGATACCCTTTCTGAAATAATGTGCCCCAAGTACTGAATCTTTATCTGAAAGAAGCTACATTTTTCCAAGTTCCCAAACAACTTTTGCTCTCTCAAAATCTGAAGCACCTGTCTCAAATGCTCCTCGTGTTCCTCCTCGGAATGAGAATATATCAAAATATCATCGAGGAACACTATGAAAAGTGATCTAGGAAGGTCCTGAACACTCCATTCATGAGGCTCATGAAGACAGCTGGGGCATTGGTCAAACCAAAGGGGACAACAGTGAACTCATAATGCCCATAACATGTGTACAAAAAGCTATCTTATGAATATCTGCATCTGATATGCACAACTGATGATACCCTGACTTGAGATCAATTTTGGAGAACACTCTAGCTCCCCGCATCTGATCAAACAAGTCATCAATCCTAGGGAGTGGGTAATGGTTCTTTATTGTGACTTTGTTGAGCTATCTGAAGTCTACACAAATCCTGAGAGAACCATCCTTCTTCTTCACAAATATGACTGGTGCTCCCCAAGGAGATACACTAGGTCGAATGAGACCCTTCTCTAACAACTCCTCTAACTGAATCTTGAGCTCATGAAGCTCTGAAGTCATCATCCGATAGGGTGCCCTAGAAATTGGTGTGGAGCCAGGCACTAAGTCAATGGTGAAATCCACCTCCCTACTAGGTGGTAAACCTATGGAAGCTCTCCTGGAAACACATATGCATACTCCCTCAAAACTACGTGATCATCAAGGGGTGAATGCTCTAGAGTACTGTCCGAATGATCACTGATAGTGATAGCAAACAACTGACAACCCTTACACATGCTCCGCTTGAGTTTCTTAGCCAAGATCATACATAAGGAAATAGGTCTCTGCATCCCTGAAATCACAACTGCACTACCAAGATCATCCTGACACTCAATGACCTTCTTTCTGCAATCCACCTTGGCTCGATGAGCCTCGAGCCAATCCATACCCAACACTACCTGATAGGATCCTAAAGGAATAACTCGGAGGTCAAGTGTAGTGGAGAAGACTCCCAAATCAAGTACACAACTCTCCACATATGAGTCCATGGTGAGTTTAGCCCCAGAGGCCAACTCAACCTGCCAACTATCTAGTTGCCTAGCCACCACTAGCCCACACTTTGGTCTCTATAGAAGGAGATACAAAAGAATCTAAAGCACCTGAATCAAAAAAGTATTGAGACAGAAATACCCCTGATAGTACCTGTCGTCTCAATGATTGTGGCCTGATGCTCAGCTGGCGGTTGTCAACCATTGCATATACATGATGGGTGCGTCCCACGTCACCCACCATCTGCTCGGATCTAGGAGCTCTCTGCATATCCGTAGTAGTGGGCTTGTGTGGACACATACACACATAATGGTCTGGAGCCCCACAAATAAAACATCCTCTGTACCCCTCTGAGATGGGGTCCCTCCTGTACTCTGGTGAACTGAACCTGTCGGTCCAACCCTAGTAGAGCAGATCTTTGTGAGTGGGTTGGCGTGAGTGATGAGTACCGGCCTCCTATCCCTAGATCCACCAAAACCACCTCTAGATCCACCTCGCTGAAAAGCTCTGAGTCTATCTACCCCTCTGATGTTGATGTCCCTGATGTTGTGTCTGCTACGGTGGGTGCGGTGGAGCTCTCGATGTTGCTGGAGAAGACCAGAATCCTCCTCTAGGGGGTGGTGCTGCACCCCATGCCCTCTGACTCTGAAAGGCTGTATCCTATCCTGGAACTTGCTCTTGTTTCTATCTCGGTGTTCCTGCGCCTTGGTCCTATTCTCCTTAGCTAAGTAGGCCTTCTCAATGGCCTTCTCAAGCATGGGAGGAGATAACATCCTAACAACTCCTGTTATATCTACATTCAGGCCCCGAATGAACCTGTTTACCTGTAATTTCTCATCTTACAGGTAGTCTACATACTGCAAGAGATCTAAGAACCTACTCTCATCTTTATGCCCTTTGTGCAGAGCCCTGTCGTAAGTCGTGAAACTCATCGATCCTTTTTACACAAAAATTCTCTGACATATCTGGGCCCTGAACCACTCCTCGAACAACTCCCAGGTCACTGTATCTCGAGTCAAATGGAGCTTCCGCTCCTCATTCCTCCACCAAACACCTGTTGCGTCTCGGAGGAGGTGTATGGTGAACCTAGCTTTGACATTGCTCTCATGAGAGTGCAAGCCAAAGCAACTATCCAGGCTAAGGAGCCAGGACTCTTCCCCAAAGCCATCTGTCGAACCAGTAAAAGTAGGTGGCTGAAGGTGAAGAAGGTCTCGAATCACACTGCCTGTGTCTCGATCCTAGCGATGTGGTCTAACAGGTGAAAGGGGTCACCTATCTCCAAATGGTCCCTCGAAGCTGTGTGATCGGCTGTGATGAAACGAGGCCATCCTCTCATTAAGGATGGAAGGGCTGCGTGACCTCTCTCGTCTCGGGGTATCGTGCTCAGGTGGCTCTGAATGTGCATCCTCACCAATCAACTCCTCATCTCCCAACTGAATGTCCTCCTCTCTCGGCTCCTGCGGTGGTGGAAGGTGCTCCTGCACGACGCCTATCAGCTGTTGTAGGGTCTCTAATATCTGAGGCCCAAAATCGAGTGTGGCGGCTCCCGCGTAGGTGCACTATGTCCCGAGCCTCTAGCCGATCGTCCCCTCTTGGGTGCCATCCTGAACCCGAGGTAAAACAAAATAACATAAATAAACAAAAAGGTTTATAAACTTTTTTAAAAGTTGTTTATTTTTTATTATTATTATTATTATTATTATTATTATATAATGTAACACCAGATGTAATGCCCCTTCCCGTTAATAATTAATTTATATTAATTATTAATTTTCCTGAAATAAATTAACACTATCCCAACAATAATTTAATTATTTTACTCTATTAAGCTCCCTAGGGTCATAATTGGAAAATCTACACCCCTAGAAAATAAATAGTCTTCCCCCTTTTATTAATTTTCCCTACACACCCTTTAAATTTAATTTGTTTTCCCCCTTTTTAATTTAGTTTACCCACACCCCTCTTAATTTATTTTCCATTCCCATTAAATTTCCCATGAGTTTTAAAGTGTGTAGGGTTGAAGGAGAGCCCTAGGATCAAATCCAATCTTGGCCCTTGATTTCAAATCTTACCCTAAAGTTGCCCTAAATTTCTCTATGGTATTTTCTTTTCTTTTCCATTCCTTTTCTCATTCATTTTGTTTCTTCTTCCTTTCTATTTCTCTTATTTTGTTTTCTTTGTTTCATCTTGTGCAGGTGGAGGAGCTATGGAAGCTTGGCTTCATGGAGTTTTTTTTTTTAACTCCACCCTTCCAAATAGTTTTGGTTTGAAACATATACAAATTTTTTTTTTTTGTGATTAGAGAGAGAAAGCGGTTTTTTTTTTTTTTTTTATTTTTGGGGGGGGTTTGTGTGGTGTTTGGTGAATGGAGGGGGTAATGGGGGGTAGGGGGGGTGTGGGTGGGGACAGGTGGCAGATTGGTAGACCGTGTGGACGAGGCGGTGGGTGGGTGTGGGGTGCGTAGGGAGTGAGTGAGAGGGGGTGGGTGGTGGGTGGTGAGGGTGAAGGACTGCATGGAGGGGGTGGCGAGGGGGTGGGGGAGGTGGGGAGGCGCGAGGGAGCGGGCACCATTGGTAGAAGGTGCGGCGGGAGGTGGGGGGAACAACGTCGGAGGGGGGTGGCGTGGGGGTGGGGGAGGAGAGGGGTGGGGGGAGGGGGGGGGTGGTGGCGGAGCTTGGTGGGGTGCGAGGGGTTGGGGGAGGGTTGGCCCTCCCTAAATTTTTTTTTTTTTTTTTTTTTGTAAAATTAATTTTTTAAAATTAAAATTTTTTTTTTTTATATATATATATATATATATATATTATATATTTTTTTTTTTATAGTTATAATATATATATATATATATATATGACATGCAGAATATGTTTACAATATTATAACCATTTAAATAAATCTCTCTTGTTGAGTAGAACGTATTTACCCAAAAAAAAAAAAATTAAAACTATTTTTACAATTTTTTTTGTAGGGGAGCACACATTCTAAACTGATTTTCTTAATAAAAACAAATCATTAAGCATCACATACAAGAAAACAACAAATCTCATTTTATTTAAATACATACAATGGCAAGTAGGATAATGTTTTTCATACAATGTCAATCCTAATCTTCATGTAACACTAACTTTCCTTCAATGTAATAGCTAAGTAATTAATGCAGATTTCACAAGAGGGAGATCCAACAACAAGAAAAACAAAAGATTTTCTTATAGTACTAAAGCATCCTTCCAATAAACAAACTTTCCTTTCAAAAAAAATTTTTTTTATTTTTTTTTTAAACAAAGCAATAAGATAACTAAAATAGAAATTACCCAAAGAGTCCGTGTGTTTGAACCACGCTCTGATACCAAAATGTAATGCCATAAAAATTTGTAGATTTAAAAGAATGTTTAGCATATAAATTTCAGATTTATTTTCAAAAAAAAAAAAGTATACATATGCCATTTCATTTTTTTTTTTTTATAAAACTTTTAAAAGTAAACACAACTAAATACTTCAGATTTAATGTATGATGCATAACTATATTTTGCAGATTTCTAAACAACAAGACCTCCAAATGAAGACATTAAAATAAAAGAGCTCATGATTTCAATATGGTAATCCTTCCTTTTTTTTTTTTTTTACAAGATTCTTGCAATAATGAAGGAAAACTTCTTTAGCAAATGACTTAAGTTTACAAGTAGCATCAAGTACAAAATAGGTATTTACAAGAAGGTAAAGCTTCACAAAGCCACATTTGAAGAGATAAAATGAAAGTAATGTCCTCAAAAGATGAAGATGACCAAGAGGACCAAGATGACAAGGAGGCTCCAACTATCTCCAAACTTGAATGTTCTTCCAAGGATGTTGAAATAAGAGACAAGGCTTGTTTACCACCCAACCAATAGGCATCATCACATGCCTTTCCATGGTTGGAAGCCATGCTAGCCTCCCCCAAGCCCATGGGAGAGAGGAACAAACTTCCACAATGTGCACAAGTATAATGGGGATAAAACACAACAAGAAATACATAGGACCATTTAAACACTTAGACATACTACACATGGTAAAACAACAACATGAGGAGAACAAGGTCAACCTCACAAAGGGGAAGAGAAGAAATAGGATGCCCAAATCAAAGGTGTCCAACCATAGGAACACCAACAAAAGCATGTTTACAAAACTCCTTATTCCTCCTAATCATTCATCCTCCTTATTCCTCCTTTATGTCAAAGAAATCCTTCTTGGGAGGATTTTCAAACCCAAAAGGGTTTCCTCACCAAGAATGGGGAAAGGTTCAAGCCATATGAACCTTTCTCCCACCTCAAACCATATGAGGGGATGAGAAGGGACCTTCATGGCTTGACCAACAACCATGAGGTTTGAGAGGAAATCCTCTCTCTTCCCCTACATTCTCCAAAAACCATCAATCCAAATGATGGTGGAGAGAAAACAAAAGAAAACAACAAAGTAACAAAACAAACAAACTACATTCTCCATACAACTTTACAACACATCATTTCACACACATCATTTTATTGACCAATGCATAGTTAACAAGATAAGCACAACTAGGAAAGAAAAGGATTAAGAATCCTACCTCTACAATGCTTTCCAAGACTCTAAGCTTTTTTCCCTTTGTCCAAGAAAACTTCCAAGCTCCCAAAATTCTCCAAGTTCTCCAAAAAAAAATGAGCAAAGAAGACCCCTTCCTTCCACATGAGGAAGAATAAGAAGAGGAACCCAAAAGTTTCCTCACCAATGGGAAGGTGACAAGTGTCACCCCCTCTCCTCCATGAGTCAAAGATTCCAAAAACCAAATAAGTAAAAGTAAACTCACCTTTTAGCCCTTATCACCCAAAATACTAAAAATGAAAATAAAACAAAGTGGAGCAACTTTTAACAAATACACACAAACCAACCATCTTACATGGATGGTGACTAAGAGGAGGAAAAATGGGAGGAAACTCCCTCCAAACCTTGGAAATAATCCCCCTACCTATTAGGTAGGGTCCAAGGGCCCATTTTCATGCTAAGGGAACTCCCAAACTCAAAAGGGGTCCCTAAAAATGCCTAAAATAACCCAATTTCGGGTTTGGCATACTTGGGCACAAGGGTAGAGGGTGTGGGGTCCACCCAAGGTTCACATGTGGTCCCCAATCCCTTCTACCACACACACACACACACCCAAAACCATCTCTTAAATTAAGATGAGATCATTAAACCCCTAAACTAGTTTACTTAATAAAACACACCCTAAACATAATTAATTTTACAAGACATAAATACATTACAATTGAGGGTTCACCCATGGTGCCCAATTAATACACCTATTCTAAGGCCTCAAACATTTAGCATGGTTAGGACTCAGCCTGTGGGCCACTTGTGCACAATTGTAGCGCCTTGAAACCCATGCTCTCCTATACCTATCACCTGCACACTCATTGCACACATTAACCACATCTGTCCAATATAATAAACATCATCTACTCATCACAAAATTAATCAAACTTATAATGTCCTAACATCATTATACAATTGATAGTGCAATGCATACAATTATACACATAGTTCACCATGAATCATCCACAGATAAAATTACAACGACATACACTTAGGCTAGCATGAGATTACCATTATTAAATCCAAAAACTATATCATTAATCAAATCGACCACAAGAAATCAACATCTAACCAATAAATCTCACTATCATGTACCCCTGTTAGTGTCATCAACATCACAATAAATATATCAATATACGAATCTAGTCCAATTGGCTACGTGCTACCATAATGTCCATGAGGAAAATACCATAATGTCAAAATCATGAGGATAATGCATAAAGGAACCAAAAGATAGCTATAAAAATGTGGGCACTACACGATGATGTGTTCATGTTCAATGGTTGTATTATTTACACCTGTAAAACATTTAAACGGGTAAGTTGTTTAAATGACTTCCTATTTTTTAGGAAGTGGTTTTCGTATTTGTATGGCTATATATTAGCCTTGTTTGCATTGTAAAATTACATCAGCGAGGATAACAAAATATATTTTTGTGTTGTGCAAAACTAGTTTATTCTCTAGAAAAATGGTCGAACGATCGGAGAAGACACCACGTGCCAACACGAGTAAGAAAATATGTTATGGATTACAACAACAAGCGCAAGGGAGGAAATCAATGTGGAAATCACTAATGTTAAACGATAAGTGGTGACAAGTCGAGAACTAATGACGGTTGTGATCTCCACGAGGAAAGTAAGAGGTGATCTCATGGAGAACACAACAGATAGGTATTAGAAGTAATGCACGAGAGATGAAGTTGTCATGGGAGGGTCAAATAAATTCATGGGGAATGATAATGCAAGAAAAAATTTAACACACAGGAGCCAAGGCTCAACATGGAGAGTAAGAACCAAGGCACAATGATGATCAATGGTGAGTAGGATGACACAAGGAGGAGTTCGACACGGAGCGCTCAACATGGCAAGTATGTGGATACAACATGAGCTAAGCCTTAAACAAGGCACCAAATTGGGGAAGAACACGAGTCAAGCATGGAGCTAAAAGGTAGGAAACAAAACAAAGTGAGTTCAAAAGTATCTCGATGATAGAGTTGAGTGCAAGAAAAGGTGAGGGAGGAGAAATGAGTCAGGGTAGAGTTGGGCCCAAAAAGGAGCTTGACACAACTTTCAAAAAGTGTAAACCTACACTTTTAATCCCAAATTTGCGAATGAACACATGTATAACACACAAAACTAGCACACTATCCAAGCACAAAGTAAAGGATTAAAAAAACTTGCACATGAAACTAGAAAATCACAAAATAGAGAGTAGTAAGCAACAACCGTAGCGAGTGACATGATTCTAAACCACGAGCTCTGATACCATGTGAGAGTGAGGAAGCATGAGGATCAAGAAGGAATATGTGCACATCAAAGAAGTTACACTCAAACCGAGACATGAAGTAGCTCCAAGATGAAAGCAAGAATTCAATCATAAGAATTGTGCATGCAAATAAAATAGGTCTACTCATACTCATAGATAAAAATGAAAAGGTAAAAATATGAGTGATGTGTAAATCCCAATGCAAGACCCATCATACCTCCATAAGGGAGAAGAGGAGTTACAATCCATAAATGGAATGTAACTCATGTATGATACACACTAACACATATGACAGATTCTATGATATAATTTGTCATATAACTCCTAATGACACCTAATGACCTATGATCTCACCTAAGTGAGATGACTCACCTTATGAGGTGGAAATTCACCTAATTAATGAATAAAATATGAAAAATACCACTCACACTAACATAAATAACATGGGGTGATAACTAATTGATGTCTAATATAACTAGCATGACATGTGACAATTAGGAGCATGGTTTGTATGAATTAGTAGGGTGAGACTGTGGAATAATTGGAAGTGCATTGAAGTTCCCAATTATCTAAGTTTCTAACTATATTAGTAGAAGTATTGGAAGGATAAGTAAGGAGCACACCTAGAACCCACCAACTTTCCATGGAAGTGAAAATATATAGCATTTCATCAATGACATAGAATTTTATATGCAACCCGAAAAAGCATGAACTAAATGTTTAATATACTTGTTGAAGGGAACTACAACAAGATGGTGGGAAACACATAGGGTGAAGTTGACAATGTGGGTGGAAGTACAAGAAGCTATGCACGCTAGGTTTGAATGAAACAATGCAATGTGAAGATACCCCATCTACAGTGGAGTCACTAGACCAAATGAACATCTTCAAAAGTGTGCGGAATTATGGACAACTACGAAAAGGATAAAATAGAGATATGGACCCACATATTTTATCATGCATTACGAGTATGTGAACGTGTATGGTATGTCGGATGTGAGTTGTATAGAGATACAATTTCTTGGACAAAACTAAAACAAGGGTTTATACATACTTTTTCTTTTACCTCATCAATTCCCCAACTAAATTACCCCCTTCAATGTTTCAAAACAACAATATTTTAAGATTATGTCTTCATGGAAGAAAGGATTTTCGCACTACATAAGGATAAGGGGATATGAGTAACAAATACATTCAAGGAAGGATATTTGAAAAGTGAGGAAGATGATGAAGAATGGAAACACAAAAATTAGGCGAGGTAAGAATGAGGAAAAGTCATGCGACAAGTAGAGGATGAGGGCAACGACTATCATCTAAATATAGATGTATCATTGATCTAGAGAGGTTATAGAAAAGAATAAACTAGGAAATCGACCACATGATGAACCATTCAAATCCATACAAGTCAACATAGGTAGTGAAAATGAACCAAAATTGGCAACAATTGGTGATTACTAGGGTGAATAGGAAATCATAAAGATTGTTGAGCTATTATGCAAGTATTATGATATATTCCCAGAGGATACCATGAAATGAAGGGGTTATATGTATCTCAGGAACAATGTAAATAAATTGTTTTACGTGGTTAAACTAGTCGAGAAAGTTCCCATACCAAATGAACGCCAATTTACATGAAAATTTCAAACAAGAGATTAACAACATGTTGGACCGTAGGAGTCATTATACCTATGGAAGATTTTGAATGGGTGATTCCTATGGTGATAATAATAAATAAAGATGGGTGAATATGAATTTGTGTGTACTAACGAGCCTTAAAATCAATATGCATAATTGAGAAATTTCCTACAACTTTTACAAAATAAATTTTAGAAGGGGTCATAGGAAGGGAAATATACACCTTCATAGATGGATTTTCTAAATATCACCGAGTCAAAATTGTAGAGAAAGATAGGATGAAGAAAAATTTTGTGACCAAATGGGGATCATTCACCTATACGGTCATGTCATTCGAACTAAAAATGTACTGCGGTATTTCTACGCATTGTTGTAACCGCATTTGAAGATTTCATCTTAAAGTTTCTTCACTTATACTTGGATGATTAGATGGTTTATGGATGGGTGCGGGGTCATTGCGATAATTTGAGACTCATGTTTGAGCACCGCAGACACCCAAATATTTCCCTCAATTTGAAGAAATGTGTGTTTACAACATCATTTGGTACCCTCCTAAGGCATATAAATGTGGAAATATCCTATAGTTAATCTAATCTAGAACGACATGTAAATGTAATAAATAAATGCAATAAAGAAGTATGTGAATGACCCAAGAAAATATGAAAAATGAAATTCTAACCCTAATGTGTAAGAGAGAAGAGGAGAGAACTCTATTGAATATAAGATGCCTATGGGACTATATCACGAGAGGTGAGTGGAAAATCTAGAAGTAGGAACAAATATGCAAGAGCTCCAAAAAGGATGGATATGGGTTGATTCTTTAGACGGTGGCACCTAGATAATGGCGGGACACCTACGGGAACTACAGTCCGTCGAATGGGTAGCTTGGTCTATGTAAAGATCCGGGTCCGAGTTTTATAGGTATGATAGGTGGTCTGAAACCCTCGTTGTGTGTCACATCAAGTTCACTGCACTACTCCAAATGTTGTTGATACTCCAAGATAATAGAAAGACCTACAAGAAACCAAAAGATAAGTATCAAAACCCTAAAAAATACGAATGCAAATGAATGGGTTTGTATGACCTTAGCTACCACGACAGTGGGCTTACTAACTAAGCATTGCACTATATTTCGGACCCAAATGTAGTTCTGGTGAGTGTGTGCATAATGTGCCCTAGGTGTTCTTGTGTCAGTTACACTTTGTGAAGTAGCGAGCAATAACTATATGTATAAAATGTAATAGAATGTGTGCATGGAATAGAATAGAATCCTCCCCTATATGTTGTGTGTGATGCAGATTTCCTAGCCTTGTGCCTTGTGATGGAGCTATGTGGATGTAAGTGATATCTAATGCAATAGATGGATGCAACTCTAGATGGATGATAATAGTGACTAGTGCTTGGTCCCTCATTATGGTCTCATAAATTTATATTTATAGGGTTCTCTTGATCTAATTTTGTAATTAACCTTGAAATGGCCGACCACCAAAAAGATAAGAAGTTAAAATGACTAGAAAGTTCCCAAAAAGTGGCGGGAAATTTCAAGAAGGATCGGGTGCCCATGGTGAAACCAGGGTGCCCACACTGGGTGCCCCAATTAGGCTAAAATGATGGAAGATGATGAAAAATGACTAGGCATGTGTGTGGTGGAGGTCGGGAATGATGATAGAAATCAAATAAAAATGGCCAAGAGACGGGGGTTAATTAGTACTTTCTTCACTCAAAAACCCTCTAAATAGTAGTATGAGACTGGGACTAAATAATGTCTAAAGTGCATGATTTTATGTCTACATTTGCCCCCACTTTATGTTGGTGAGAGGAAAGCTCAGTAACATAAAGTAGATAGATATGCATACTTGATGCCGATGTAGAGTAACAAAGATGTGTGAAGGACTAGAACAAGCATGAAATGAAAAAAATGATGGAGCATGGAAACTAAAGATGAAAATGTGCAAAAAGTGATGAGAGTGAACCTATGGTAAAATGCATGTGTTGTTTTGATGTGTATAGTGTACTGCATGGTTAGTATGCAAAAGTGTGTCAAAATGTAAATGGTGTTGTTGATGTCATTTTTATTGCCCCGTTTTTATTGCTTTTTTCTCATACAATCGGACTTGCAAGGAGAAAATGATAAAGTAGTCAAATATGTATGTGTGTGTAATGTAAAAAAGATGCATGTAAAAGTAAATTACCTAAAATGAAAATTGTAAATGGAACATGTGCACCTGATCCATGTTGAGAGAAAGAGTGTAGAAGGATATCATGTACTTTTGGGGTTTTTGGGTGATCTAGCACCATAGGCCAAAGAAGTATAGGGAGGAATTTCTCGACTCCTCCAAACTTTAACTACTTCCTTGAATGTGTGTGAAGATCTCTATACGCCTCATTTTTGGGTGACCTAATGCCACTTTGGTGAAAGAAGTAGTGTAGGAGGCACATCACTATAACCTCAAGCCTATAACTACTTCCCGAATGTTAAGGACACCATGTCCTATAAAATCCATTGTGTATGGGGTTTGTAGATTGGTCTTAACTCACTCGTTGTGTGTAACCCTCAATGTCAAGGGGGAAAGTGCACTAAATTGAACCGGTGTAAATGTGTTGTGTTAGTATGTAAAACCCCAAATGATGCCCCCTCTTTGGGGGCGCATTCAACGTCATTGATAGGAGAATGTGGCCCCAAAAGAGGACCAACCACATGAACTCTGAAACTCTTCCCTATGGGGAAGGGAATGCATTTGGTAGAAAAAAAGGAACACACAAACAAGGAAGGCTAGCCAAAGACAAGTGTTAGTACGAACAAGCATGCATGTAAAAGAAAATATGTAATCTATGCAAATAATGTAAAAGCTACCAAGAAAAGTAGTGTAAACACGCAAGAAGAAAAAGGAATCCAAACAAAGAGGGTCATAAACATGGGACATCACTCATGATGTTGCAAGACACATAAGACCATCATGGCTGCAAATAATAAACAAATGTACACACAAAACAAAGTACAATTCCCAAATAAAAAAAGAAGCAAACAAAGACAAAATGTAACAAACAAGTATGGAAGAAAATATCCTTGCATAACAAATTTTGCACATGAAGCACCCGTTAGCATGTTAGAAAGATAAATAGTATGTCAAAAGTGTGTATAACCAAGTAATGTAAAGTGCTAAGTACAAAATGAAATAATAACACCTATGAGAGACGAATGTGGATGCCCCCAGCGACCAGTGTAGGAAGGGTAGAAGGCGAGCATCCATGTTTGCATGTAAAGAGACTTGTATTTGTGATCACAACTAGAAAAATACATGAACACATGTGTGGATGATATATATAAATGACATACAAGTAAGCTAACTAGCATGTGTAATAAAGTGACCATGAACAAAAAAAAAGTAAGCAAGAGTAAAAGAAACCATAATATGTAGTATGTTGTGGATGGATGGATGGAATGGAATGAAAAATGGATGATAAGAGCCATGTGCCCCCTAAGTGAATAGAAATGTATGTAATGAGGTTCATTTTTTTCCCCTTAGAGTCAAGAATGAACCATAAATGAGAGTGCGTCATGGGAAATGGTCGAAGTGTGTGTGTGTCTAATGCATTGTGATGAATGTGTAGGTGTGGTGATGATATGTGACCTAGTGATGATGTGTGCATGAACCCTATAACCGAAGCATATATCATGACAAGATGAATGTAGGAGTGATGATTTATCCTAAGCTTATATCACTATAAGATGAATGGATGAGTGATGATTTAGCCTAAGCGTATATCACTATGAGATTAATGGTAAAGGAGTGGTGATGTAACCTAAGGTGTATACCACTACCAAATGATAGGGGTGACGATTTAGCCTAAAGTGTATCTCACTAACCTAGAAATGCCGCATGATGAAATGAAAGGTCAATCAACACATGATGAGTATAAGGTCCATTTGATTTTTAAACCCTCACGAATTCGAGTATGGACCGAGGAACTAAAGTGCATCATAGGGTAGTGAGTGCAGCGCATAGAAGACAATGTAGTATATGTAATGATGAAATACATGACCATGTGATGAGTAGAATGTGTAATGTATGATGTATAAGATGTAATGTATACAATGTAGACTAAAAGTAGTATGTATGAGGAGTAGTATGGAATGCTAGATGCAAGTATGTATGATGAAGACTAGTATGATGTAAGATGTGTAAATGCGTAAATGTCAAAATGTTGTAGATGAAAGATAGAATGTATGGTGTGATGTGTAATATGTAAATAGATGTGTGAAGAGTGTGTAATGTAATAATGAATGTGTGTGGGTTCATCATGTGTGGTAATCCCTCAATAGTCAAGTGTGAACTAAAGCACAAGAGTGTGTCATCGGGTAATGACAACGCTATGATGTATGTATGACTATGCAAGATGAGATGAGGCTAAGATGAAGTATGTGTAAGTGCTAAGAGTATGATGTAGTACTATGTAAATATGCTAGAATGTGGGGGAGTGTAAATACTATGCCCCCAAGTATGTAAGTGATGGAAGTCTAGTCAAAAGACACTAAGTGGATCCACATAAGGAGTAGTTTCCTTAACAAAAGTGATGGGATGTTGAGGTGGTAATGTTGCAAAAAAACTTGAGTGGAGGGGTATTTGCTTTAAAAAATGATTAGAAAATGGAAGTGGAGTAGGATGGTGAGAAATATTGAATGGTGGCATCTTTAGCAGTATTGATGATGCTACCGAAGGAGAAGTGTGATTGATTTTGAGAGGTGGTTTTTGCCTTGACTTGGTAATGTTGTAGATGTGTTGGGAGGAAGAAGTGTTATATTGGTTGTTATAGGTGGTTGTTTAGGTAGTGCTTGTCTTTTCGAAGGAGGCGCATGAGAAATAGTGGTGTGATGTGCATTAAGTGGAGAAGAAGCAATATCAGAAATAGGAGAACCATGTGATAGAACTATGGTATTGTCTGAATAGAGAAGAATCATATGCACATGTGAGTGATTTTCAATATCAAGCATGTAATGAATAAGAGAATCATCTAGAACTTCCTTAGAAAGATTAGAAGGAGGCTCACTAGTAGCTACATAACATGGTATACTAGTTGTAGATGGGCATGCAACAGAATTTTGTGTATTGAATGAGATAAAACCCTGATGCTCAAGATGTTTGATTATTCGTGGAAAATTTTGGCAATCATTTTCATTATGTCCATTGATTCGATGATAATTACAATATGGATGACCTTGATATTTTGCTAACTAATAAGGAGAATAGTAATGAGTAGGTGGTAGAGTGATCAATTATGACTAAGGAGCTGAATAAGAATGTCATGTGGCATAGTATTATGCTCAAATATGAGAGGCTCGGGAAATGGCATGTCTTGAGGTTCAACTAGATGACATGTAGTGGACATAGATTGCATATAAGATGTAGAAGGAGCACAAACATGTGATTGAGAAGCATCCTTAAGATGTTGAATTTTAGATTTGAGAGATGTGATCGTGGATTCCATAGCCTATAAATTTATCTTGAAATAAAGAATGTAAAGCTTGGATTGAGTCCAATAGGGGTTGATTAGATGGAGGATCATTAGGGTTGGTAAATAGATAAGTGAGCATAGGACTTATTTTGTGTGGTGGCGTATTGTCATCAAAATACTTGGTGTCTAAGGATTTTTGTAAAATAACCTGGCAATTAGGATATCTCTTAAGTAAATAAGATAAATAAAATTGACCCATGATAGAGGGAAAATGAGGATCCTAAGTTAAAAATACATTGGGTTCACCAAAATGATTAACTAAAATGTGGAAATATCCTATAGTTAATCTAATCTAGAACGACATGTAAATGTAGTAAATAAATGTAGTAAAGAAGTATGTAAATGACCTAAACAACTATGAAAAAGGAAATTTTAACCCTAATGTGCAAGAGAGAAGAGAAAAGAACTCAACTGAATAGAAGATTCTCACAAGACTCTGTCACAGAGGTGACTGGAAAATCTAGAAGTAGGAATGATTGTGCAGGAGCTTTGAAAATGATGGATCGGGTTGATTCTGCTGGACTAGGGCGCTACGGGTGCTCTGGTCTACAAAATGGATGCCCTGGTCTATGAAAAAGCTCTGGATATGAGTTTTACAGGTCTGACAGGTGGTCCAAAACCTTCTCTGTGTGTCACATCAATTTTTTTGCACTGCTCTAGATGTTGTTGATACTCCAAGATGATAGAAAAGACCTGTAAGAAACCACAAGAGAAGTATCAAAACCCTAAAA
Organism: Taxus wallichiana var. yunnanensis; assembly: GCA_018340775.1. Classification (NCBI taxonomy): domain Eukaryota; kingdom Viridiplantae; phylum Streptophyta; class Pinopsida; order Cupressales; family Taxaceae; genus Taxus; species Taxus wallichiana. The sequence goes on from CM031234.1 coordinate 831,291,564, forward strand.
AAAATAATGCAAATGAATGGATTGTCTTGACCTCTTTGCCACAACAATGGGCTTACTAACTGAGCGATGCACTACATTTCAGTCCCAAATTTAGTTCTAGTGAGTGTGTGCATAATGTTCCCTAGGTACTCTTGTGCCAGTCACTTTGTGAAGTAGTGAGTAATAACTAGATGTAGAAAATTTAATAGAATGTGTGCATGGAATAGAATAGAATCCTCCCCTATGTTGTGTGTGATGCAGATGTCCTAGCCTTGTGCTTTGTGATGGATCTATGTGGATGCAAGTGATCTCCAATGCAATAGATGGATGCAACTCTAGATGGATGATAGTAGTGACTAGTGCTTAGTCCCTCATTATGGTCTCATAACTTTATATTTATAGGGTTCTCTTGATCTAATTTCGTAATTAACCCGAAATGGCCAACCACCAAAAAGATAAGAAGCTAAAATGGCTAGAAAGTGCCCAAAAAGTGGCGGGAAAGTTCAAGAAGGATCGGGGCACCCATGGTGGGACCAGGGCACCCATATGCACCCTAGTCAGGGCTAAAATGATGAAAGATGATGAAAAATGATTGGGCATGTGTGTGGTGGAGGTTAGGAATGACAATAGAAATCAAATAAAAATGGCCAAGAGATAGGGGTTAATTAATACTTTCTTCACTCAAAACCCTCTAAATAGTAGTATGAGACTGGGACTAAATAATGTCTAAAGTGCATGATTTTGTGTCTACATATAATTTGTAAGGATGGGTTGTTGGTGGATCCAAATAAAATTACAGTAATAATTCCTCTTAGGCCAACACAAACATAGAGATAAATGCACATTTCTAGGACATTATGCATATTATAGAAAATTTATCATAGATTATGCCAAAATTACAATGTCGTTGGAAAAGATATCGTGAAAGAAAAAATAATTTGAGTGGGGTGCAAAACAACAAATTTTTTTGAACAATTAAAGGAGAAATTAACACAAGCTCCCATTTTCCAATTTCCATATTGGAATGTTCCATTCCATGTGCACGTAGACACATCAGGAAATTTTATTGGAGCAATATTAGCGCAACCACAAGAAGGTACTTTAGATCACCCTATTTATTTTGAAAGTTAAAAATTGACGCATGCAAAAAGAATTTATAGCACCACGAGAGAGAAGGCCCATCAATGGTTTATGTACTTAAAAACATAGACATTTATTTTCACAAATCCATTGTGTTCTTTGTGGATCACATGGCTCTTAAACACTTGGTGAATAAATAAGTATTACTGAGGAGGATATGTAGATGGATTATAATTTTCCAAGAATTCCAATTTTCAATGGATGTAAAGCAAGGAAAAATAATGTCAAACCTGATCATTTATCACATAGAAATCGAGAGAGAGGAAAGAATCAATAGAAAAAGGAATGCAAGATGCACAATTGTTTGAAATACAAAGTAATTTTGATGAATTGGAAGACTTGATTTTTTCTACATCATGAAGTTGCGCGGAAAACTAAACAATGGGTCAAAGAAAGTAACTAGTTGTTAAAGTTGTGCCATACTAGTTAATGGGAAAATAAATTTACAAGCTGGGGCGTGATGAGATATTAAGGCAATTTGTCTTAGATCAAGAGAGGGAAGATATTATCCGTGAGGAACATCAAGGGATTACAGGAAGCCATTATGTTGGGGAAGCCACTTCATGCAAGATTCTCAATGCAAGGATTTGGTGGAAAATTTAATTTGAGAATTCTAAGGAATATGCTAAGGCATGTGACCTATGTCAATGAGTGAGCAGACCGATAAAGTGTGACAATATGCCTCTAATACTTGTAATAGCACATTAACCATTTAAAATGGGAAATTGACTTTTTGGGACTAATTAATCTTGTTGTGCGAAGAATCAAAGCATGATATATAATGACAATAGCATACTATCCAACAAGGTGGGAAACGTTTGTGCCAATAAAATATTATACAACCGCAACCAAGTTTCTTTGGTAAAGCATCATTAGTCAGTTTGGATGTCCATTGAGCTTAACAAGTAATTGGGGGACACACTTTTAACCGATACCATAATGATTTTGTTACAAGATTTTATGGTTGCACACCATAAGAAAAGACCATATCATCATTTTTGATAATGGAATAGTTGAAGCACTCAATAAGATATTGAGTCACACCTTAAAATCATTTGTGACATGAGGCACAAGGATTGGGATGATAAGGTTTCAATGGTATTTTTGCCTCACCGAACAACATACAAACACTTCAACAAAGTGACACCATTTCATCTTATCTATGGAATGAAAGCAGTTTTTCCAATATAACTCATTGGACCATCACTAAAAATGGCTAGAATTATTAATCTGGATGATGAAGATTCAATTCTTGAACACTTGACAAAGTTGTTACAATTGGGAAAAACCAAGTTATAAGTCGATGGTAAAAAATATTGAGAAATCAAGATAAAAGGCATGACATGATCGAAACCTCAAAAATAATACTCGTAAAGTGGGCACAAAATTTTTATTGTATGATTCAAAGTTTTCACACCATCCATCAAAATTCAAGACATGTTGGCTAGGTCCATATGAGATAGTAGCAATATTGCCAACTGGGGCATGTAAATTGATGTACCTTCGAGGGGAATTACTTCATGGATACTTTAATGGAAGTAGACTGAAACCATATTTCTAATAAATTAATATTGTAATGAAATAAGGTGTATGCCATTAGATTAGCTTTTATTTATAATTATAGATTAAATTTTCATTCATGCATATAAAAAGTGTAGGAGATTCGCATAATTTTTTTAAATGTTTGGTTTTGTTTTGACAACAAGCACATTAGTGCAATACTTATGCACAAGTTTTCATGCTACGAGGATTGCATAAAATTTGATGTTGGGGAAAAACGTTTATGGTACAATGTATTATTGTGGGGATTCGGGAAATAAGGATATGCATGAAAATGAAATATACACCTCCTCAAAAAGTAGAGATAAAAGGGAAACAAAGTAGCATGCGATATGAGAAAATACTTGAAAAGGAATGAGATAAAAGAGAAGTAGAGTGTGTGGAAGATAGGGGAATCTATGAAAGATGAACGTTATCTTCATAAGGAGTTACATGGAAAGGAAGTATGCAAAAGGAAGTACACAAGGGAAAGTGATGTGGCTAAGGAATGTAAGCTACCTAACACAACTAGAGGTGCAGTGGAAAAAGCAATAACAAGAGGTACATAATTCACTCTTAACGTTCATTAAAATTAAGTGGAAAAAGAGAGCTAAAAATAGTTGTCAATAATGTTAGAATATGTTGTATATTTTGCATATTGTATAACCACGAGTATTATACACCTCTACCATGAATGTTAATGGGGGTATGTTGGTGTATATGACTTGTTTCATCGTTATTCGACAAATTATCCACCTAGATTTTTAGTCATGTCACTTAGTGAGAATAGGTCATAGTTGAATAGGTCAATAGGGTTGTGTACATGTGTCATGCATGAAGTTACACAATACTCCTACATGTACTTTTAATTCCTGATCTATGAGCATGTCAAACACACCGTTGTCTTTTCTTACTTGATTCTCATTTTGTGATTCGTGTTCTTGCTGATTACATGAAGCATTCTCATCACCATTGGAAGTACAACCCTCTTCGATGTGCACAAGGTTCCACATTGATCCTCACAGAGCAATCTGATATGGTATTAGAGTGGATGTTCGGTAAACATGCACTCACTTGAATCTAGTTGTTGATTGTTGAATCTAGTTGTTGATTATTGGGCCCCCACCTTCTTCTCTCTCTGACATGCACACTATTGTGAAATTACCTTTGTCTCATGTGCACTCTTTTCCAGACCTATGTCACCTTCCAGTTGTAGATCAGAGTCATATTTTAGAGTATTGCATGATTCTTCTTCATTCATATAGTGGGCCGACTTCCAATACTCCTTTTTTTTTCCTTCCCAAGGGTAGGAAAAATTTTGATGCATGTGGATTCTCTACAATCTTAGCATGAAGGAGCATATCATCAACACATTTCTTGGAGGAATTTCTTGTTCTCTCTTCTTTCTCTCTCTACTTTGGAGTATGATTGTATTTGGGTACCTTATCATGCCATGTTGTTGGGGCCCATTTCTTCTCCTTCTCCTTTGATCTTCTTGAGCGAGTTTGTATCTCTTTTGGGGGGAGTTTTTCCCATTGGTTTTCTCCTTTCACTCCATTTTTTGATAGTTTCTTGTACCTAGGTACCTCATCAATCCTAGTTGCAGGACCCATTCTTCTCCTCATCTTATTTTCCATAAGGATGTTGTTTGTACATGGGCACCTCATCGAGCTTAGTAGTCGGGCCCCATTGACATATATTTTTTAGTTTTCTAGGGGAGTTATCTTTTAGTTATAACTTTCCATGACGTCTACCTTAGCTTCGATGAAGGGGGGTATTGGTGTATATGAATTGTTTCATCGTCATTCGACGACTTGTCTACCTAGATGGTTAGTCATCTCACTTAGTGAGAATAATTCATATTTGAATAGATTAATAGGGTTTTTATACGTGTCATGCACATGAGTTACACAACACTCCTATATGTACCTCTTATTTCTAATCTATGAGTATATTAGACACACCGTTGTCTTTTCTTACTTAATTCTCATTTTTTATTTGTGTTCTTGCTAATTACGTGAAGTGTTCTCATAAACATTAGAAGTTTAACCCTCTTCAATGTGCATGAGGTTCCACATTGATCCTCGCATAAAAATACGATAGGGTTTGGGGCTGGCCCCTCACTGGGGTTTGGGGGCAAGTGGCCCCTAATCTCGGGGTTCGGGGATGGCCCTGAATTTTTTTTTGGATCCCTATTTTCTCATGGGTATAGATATGCAATTTTTTTTTATCTATATGTGTATATGGGTGGTGTCATAACCCATGACTTATGGGGAACCATTATGGGTTGTTTTGTTAGCCCATGGTTTTAGTACCCATTGTATTGTAAAACCACTTTGACGGTTTCCTATTGATGTGCTTACATATAGTTGGACATGTAGTAGGGTAGAGAAGAACTTGGAAGTACATTATTGTATTGTAAATGGTTAAGTTAATGCAATAAGAGAGAGAAGTTATTATGCTATATTTTCCCCAAAAGGGTTTCTAGGATAAATCTTGTGTATGTCATTTTCATTTCTTTATTTATCTTGAATATTTTGTTAAGTATAGCTTCTCATTTATTTGTTTATTAGATCAATTCTCTTCATTTAGTATCAGAGCTAGGTTTTATATTTTATGTGAAGAGTTAGGTTTTTAATACCCGTGATAAACATTTTTGAGTGGGATCTCTACGAGTGAATTTTACAAATAGAAGAAAAGGATAGGAAGCACAAAGATTGAGATCAAAAAAATTAATGGCCAACATTTTGAGTTATGGAAGCTCAAGATATAAGATCTTCTTGTGGATAGGGATCGGTGGATTATTTTGTCTAGAGTCATGTCTGCAGGTATGAAGGTAGATGAATGGGAAAATATCGATAGGAAGGTAAGAAGTTGAATCGGATTATCTGTCGATTCATTTTTGGTGAATATATCAAATGAGAAATACGATCGGGTGTTATGGGAGAAGTTGGGGACTCTCAGATTAGAAAAAGTATCTAGTGAACAAATTGTTTCTCTGAAAGAAGCTATATTAAATGAGAATGAATAACATGGACTCTATTACATAACATATAAATTTATTTAATATTGTGGTAAGTTACTTGATTTCTATTAATATTAATATAGAAGAAAAGGATATACGTATTACTTTGTTGTGTTATTTACCTAAGTCTTGGGATCATCTAGTTACAACTATTACAATACTACGACAAAATTATTAGTTAAGGATGTATGTGTGACCTTACTATCAAAATAAATGAGGCGAAATCCATTAAGGATTATCAATCCAAGGATGTTTTATATGTGAGATTTCATACCCAAGAGAAAAGAAAGAAGAGGCAATGATAGTTGTCAAAATCCAAAATTAAATCAAAGACTACAAAAAATGATATGAGGAAATGTTGGAACTATGGTAAAACAAGGCAATTCAAGAAAGAATGTAGATCTAAGAACGAAGAAAAGGGTAATTCATGTGACAATTTTGGATTTTCATTTACGAAACCCTCTAACAAAGACTCAAGAGATTTGTTCTTGACAACATCCATCTCACATGCATGTGATGCTACATAGTTGATTGAATCAAGTGCCTCTTTTCATATGAATCCACACAGGGAGTGGTTCTGTGAATATGAAAAGTACAATGGAGGTGATATATTTCTTGGATACAACTCAACCTGCAAGATCATCGATTGCGGGAGATTCAAGCCGAGATTAAAGATAGAAGGATTAAAACCCTCTCGAGTGTTCTTCACATTCATGATTTGACTAGAAACCTAATATCTATAAATAAGATGAATGATGCAAATGTGCAAGTAGTATATAGTAAATATAGTTTTAAGATGGTTCAAGGTACAATGGTAATAGAAAGAGACATCCGTACAAGAAAACTATTCAAGCTTCAGGAAATCATTATTACTGCGATGAGTGCAATAGCTCTTTGGTTCCGAGAGGATAAGAAAGATTCAGATCCAACTCCTACATTTTCTGAAATGAAGATAATGTTGCGTTATCAAAGGATGGGACACATTAGAGAGAAAGGACTTTGTACTTTAAAATTAAAATTTATGGTTGAAGGAATTTTTAGTGTCCTTTAGATTTTGATTTTTTTCAGCATAGTTTGTTTGGAAATCAAACTAGAGTAAAGTTTCCTAGTAATGTTACAATAACATAAGGCATTCTAAATTTGATACATAGTGATGTGTTTTGACCTATAAAAGTTCCATCAGCGATTAACTAAAATAGACTAAGTGCAAGGAAATAATAATCCTAGTTAATCTAATTAGGAGGACTAAAATGTTGTATAAATGCAGTAAATGACATAAAGTAGATGTAAATAAATATGATAAGTAAAATGAAACCCTAGATGTGCAAGAGAGTAGAGAGAAATGGCTTAGTTGATTGTTGTATATGGTCGCACATAGTGTCACAGGTTTGAGAATAGAATTTGGAAGTGTAGAATAACACTCATGGACCCTACGAAGGGAAGATCTAGAAGATTTGAGGTGACTGGGGAGCTTGGGAGTGTCTTGGGGCACCCAAGGTGCCCTGATGTAATTTGGGCACTCTAATCACTTTGTAAATGCACAAAACCTATAATTGATATGATCACAAGTTGATTCGGAACCTTCCTTATTTGTCGCGTTGGATCTACTAGATGAGCTGAATAATGATCTCTACCATTAAACTAGTTGTCTTATCATTGAGCGTTGCACTACATTTCGGACCTAAATGTAGTTGTGGAGAGTGTGTGTATTTCGTGCCCTAGGTGCTCTCGTGTTAGTTGCACTTTGTGAAGTAGTGAGCAATAGTAACTATAGAAAATGTAAATAGCATGTGTGCATGGAATAGAATAGAATCCATCCCCCTATGTAGTGTGTGTGATGCAAATATCCTAGCCTTGATGCATGACACTATGTGGATGCAAGTGATGCAATGGATGCAACTCTAGATGGATTGATAGTATTATGTGATGCTAGGACCCTTCATTATGGTCTTATAAGCTTTGTATTTATAGGGATCTCAAGCTTAATTTTGTAATTAATCTTGAAAAATCGATTGAGAAAAGGATAAGGATGAAAAATGGCTAGAAAGGCCCCAAAGAGAAGTGAAAAAGGATGTGCATAGATCGGGGTGCCTAGAGTATGATCGGGGTGCCCGGTATAGGTTGGGGCACCCTAATTTTGGGATAGAATGATAGGGCAATTGCGAAATGGGCGGATAAGTGCTGGAAAATACACGAGAATTATGAAATAAAATATAAAATAAAGATGGCCAAAAGGTGGGATTAATTAGTACTTTGTACACTTGAGAACCTTCTAAATAGTAGTATAAGACTAAGTGGGCTAAATTATGTGTAAAGTGCATAATTTTGTGTCTACATTTTCCCCCACTTTATGTTGGTGAGTGGAAATCTCGATAACATAAAGTAGATAGATATGTGTACCTGATATCCATGTAGAGTGTAGAAGAAGCGTCTTTGATGGGATAGACTCAATTATGGAATGACAAAAAGAAAAATGTGGAGGAGCATGGATTCTAAAGATGAAAAATGTGCATAAAAGTGATGAGAGTGAACCTAGGGAAAAATATGTGTATTTGCTGCTATGTGTAGTGTACCTACATGGTTAGTAAAGGAAAGTGCCTGTAGTGGTGTGTTGTCATTTTCATTTTCATTGTTGTTGTTTATTATTGTTGCCCCAATTTGATTGCTTGTTTCTCATACTGGACACTGCAAGGAGAAAATGATCAAGTAGTCAAATATGTATGTATGTAAAAATGTTGTGTAAAATATACATGTGTAAAGTACACAAATGTAAAATATGCTAGAAAAAGTGTAAATGGAACATGTGCACCTGATCCATGTCGAGAAAAAGGGTGTAGAAGGATATCATGTATTGTTGTGAGTTTTTCGAGTGATCTCACGCCACCCTGGATGAAGAAGTGTAGGGAGGAAATGCTTTATGTCCTCTAACTCTAACTGCTTTTGCTGAAATTTGTTGAAGAGATATTTGTACTTGTCTTGGTTTCTTGGGTCATCGACGCCCTTTGGAAGGATAAGTGTAGAGAGACATACCCATTATAACCTCTGAGCCTGTAACTACTCTGCAAAATTGCAAAAGGACACCATGTCCTGTTAAGGCCGCTATGTATGGAGGTCATAGACTGGTATGAACTCACTCATTATGTCTGAATCGTTGTAAATATGTTGTGTTAGTAGAAAACCCTCAATGATGCCCTCCTCTTTGGGGGCGCATGTGATGACCCTGGAAGGAGAATGCTTTGCCTGAAAAGAGGACCAACCGCACTCGACTAGAAGAAATCTACCCTGCAGGGGAAAGGGAAACACTTGGTAGATACTAAGGCATGCACAAAAAGGGATGGCTACCCAATACAAGTGTTAGTTTGAAAACACATGCATGCAATAAGTGTAAAATACGTAGACAATGTAGAAACTACCAAACAAAGTAGTGTAAACACACAAGAAAACAAGAAGACCACACAAAGCGGGTTTCAAACATGGGACATCACTCACAATGTCGCAAGACATGCAAGGCCATCAAGGTCACAAATAGCAAACAAGTGTACACACATGCAAACGGAAAATCCCGTCATACAATAGCAAACAATGGAAGACAAGTAGAAACAAACAAGTAGTCATGGTAACATGTAAACCTACAAAATAAGTGTTGCACATGGAACACATGTTAGTATGTTAGATTGATACCCGATATTTCAAAGCGTGTATGAAAAATTAGTATAAGAGGCTAAGTAAAAATGAAAAAAATAGTAATTGTATGAGACAAATGTGGATGCCCCCAATGACCAGTATAGTAAGGGTAGAACGTGAACATCCATGTTGCATGTAAATGTCTTGTATCCAAGATCACACTAGACAAACGTGTGAATGTGCATGTGTGTATGATAATGACATAGAAGAAAATAATCTAACATGTGTAGTAAAGTGATCATGCAAAACACTAGTAAGTAAGAGTAAATGCCCCCAAGACAATGCAGTATGTTGCGAGATGGATGGAATGGAATGCAAAATGGAATGATAGGAGAAATGTGCCCCCCGAGTGGATGGAAGTGTATACAATGAGGTTCATTTTTTTTCCCCCTCAATAGTCAAGAATGAACCATAAACGAGAGTGTGTCATCGGGAAATGGTCAAGTAGTGTAGGTTGTGTCTAGCGCATTGTGATGAATGTGTATGTGCAATGGCGATGAAATTCAACTTATGCGGAGATGTGCGTGAACCCTATAACTGAAGTGTACATCACGAATTTGCTGAATGGAGGGTGAGGATTTATCCCTAAGCATATATCACTATAGAATGAGTGTATGGGAATGAGATATATCGAAAGATGTGCATGGACCCTATAGCCTAAGTGTATACCACGACTTGTTGAATGTATGAGTGATGATTTATCCCTAAGTGTATATCACTATAAGATGAAATGATGAAGATGTGTGACGATTTAGCCTAAAGCATATGTCACTATGGGATGGATAATAAGGGCATATGAAGCGTATATGAGTATGCGGTGGATAACAGAAGGTGGTGATTTAACACTAAGCATAGACCACTACGTGATGAATAAGAATGAGGTGGTGATTTAGCCTAAATCATATACCACTAAGTGATGAGTAGGATAAATGATGATGTAATAGAATGACGTAGAATAGGATAATAGAATATGTGATGATAGGATGTAAGAGGATAATGATAAATTGATGAAGAGAGTGGTGATTTAACCTAGGGTGTATACCACTACATGATGATTGAAGGCATGATAATGTAATGGAATAATTTTGGAATTGAAAAAAGTAAAATGTAATAGGATGATATAATAAGAGATGATAGAATGTAATAGGATGAGGTAGAATTGATGAAAAGTGTGGTGATTTAACCTAATAAGGTGTATACTACTATGGTATGCGATGATGAGTGTGGGTGATGATATAGTCTAGAGCATTGGTCACTAGTCGATGAATGTGGTATGATGATGTGTCACATGTATGTAAGGTCTATTTGATTGTTAAACCCTCGATAGTCGTATAGACTAAGGAACTAGAGTGTGTCATATGGTAGTGAGTGCAGCACGTAGAAGATAATGTAGTATAAATGACCAAGTAAGGAGTAAGGTATGTAAATGTGTGGTGTGAGAAATGCAATGTAGAATGTGTAGTGGGTATGGAATGTGTAATGTGTGAAATGTAATAAGTGTGTAGATAGAAATAAAATGTGTAATGATGATAGGTAAAACTAGACCCATGTATAACGAAATCTAGTGTAGCATGTAGAATGTATAGGATGTATGGATGCGGTGTGGGTGTGTAATATGTAGTAATAAGTGTAGATAGAAAATGGAATGTGTAGTGGTAAGATATAAATCTAGACTCATATATAATGTACTCTAGCGTAAATGTAGAATGTAGAGATGGAATGGAAAACTAGACTCATATGTAATGATAACTAGTGTAGTATATGGATGATGAACACTATAAAGAGATGGGATGTATAGGTGTAGGATGGTGGAATGTAAATGTGCAGGTATAGAGTAAAGTGTGTGGGGTTTAGTGTAATGGTATTCCCTCAAGAGTTCGGTGTGAACCGAAGCACAAGAGGCGTCATCGGGTAATGAGGGTGCTAAAAGGCATAATAAGTATATGTATGGGTGAACGAGAGTGTAAAGAGTAGGAGTGCAGCTATGATAATATGAAGAAGGGGGTATTGGGGAATGGTGATGTCCCCACGTAGTCTGGAAAAAAAAATCACCCGATGAGATCGAAAGATGAACATCCGCCGATTGTGAGGGATGGGATGATGAAAGCTGAGGATGATATTCGAGTAATGGTGGTATGGAAGAAAAATATTGTGTAGGGGAATGAATCTAATATATATGCAATGAGTGTATATAATATGAATTTCTTGGTGTAGTAAAGTGTGTGGGCAATGGAGATTGAGGATGTGTTGTGCGTAAGGGGGAGGATACATGTGGAATAAAATGAGGCGGTGATTGGCAATGCGATGTGGTAATGGTTTGAGCAATAGGCTTATCTTTGGCATGTGGGAAAAATGGAGAGAGTGGTTATGAAAAGTATAGTTGAGGAAGTGAAGTAGGTGTAGGATGCATTGTGGGAAACACCATAGGAGATGTGTAAGGATGAGCGGCGGGGCTAGAAGATGATGATAAGGGAGATGAAGGAGGGACGTTGTTAATGGAAACAACTTGATTATTGTAAATAAATTTAAGGTGCAAGTGGTTCATAGAAATAATAGCTTGGGATTTATGAATCCAATTGAGGCCAAGAAGTAGGTCACATCCTTTGACTATTTGACTAACAAGGAAAGGGATGAGGACTAAAACGTTGTATAAATGTAGTAAATAACATAAAGTAGATGTAAATAAATATGCTAAGTAAAATGAAACCCTAGATGTGTAAGAGAGTAGAGAGAAATGGCTTAGCTGATTGTTGTAGATGGTTACATAGTGTTATAGGTCTAAGAATAAAATCTGGAAGTGCAGACAAACACTCAGGGACCCTGTGAAGGGAAGATCTGGAATATATGAGGTGATTGGGGTGCCTAGGAGTGTATTGGGGCACAAAAGGGGGCCGTGGTCTGCAATCTGGGTGCTCTAATAAATATAAATTCTCAAAACATGCAACTAGTATGGTCACAAGTTGGTTCTGAACCTTCCCTATTTTTCACACTTTGGATATGTCAAATGAGTTGAATAGTGACCTTAATGGCCAAACTAGTGGTCTTATCACTTAGTGTTGCACTACATTTCAGACCCAGAAGTATTTCTAGTGAGTGTGTGCATGTTGTGCCCTAGGTGCTCTTGTGTTATTCACACTTTGTGAAGTAGCAAGCAATAGTAACTATAGAAAATGTAAATAACATGTGTGTATGAAATAAAATAGAATCCCTCCCCTATCTAGTTTGTGTGATGTAGATCTCATAACCTTGATGCATGACAATATGTGGATGTAAGTGATGTAATGGATGCAACTCTAGATGGAGTGATAGTAGTATGTGACATTAGGATCCTTCATTATGGTCTTATAAGCTTTGTATTTATAGGGCTCTCAAGCTTAATTTCGTAATTAATCCTGACAAGGCCAACTGAGAAAAGGATAAGGAGGAAAAATGGATAGAAAGGCCCTAAAGAGAAGTGAAAAAGGATGTGTATAGATTGGGTCACCCAGTAGGACTAAGGTACCGGGGTGCCCAGTACCAGGCTGGGCACCTTGATTTTGGGCTAGAATGATGAGGTTACGAAATGGGCGGATAAGTCTTTGGAAAATACACAGGAATTAAGAAATAAAATATAAAATAAATATGGCCAAAATGTGGGATTAATTAGTACTTTGTACACTTGAGAACCTTCTAAATAATAGTATAAGACCAGGCTAAATTATGTGTAAAGTGCATAATTTTTTATCTACAATCACTAGGAAAATCCACGTTTTCTTATTTTTATATATGATTTCTCTAGAAAAGACTTGGGTATATTTTATTTGGAATGAGTCGAGGTTTTGATAAATTCGAGAGAGTTTAAGGATCTTGTACAAAAAGGAAAATAAAGGTTTAGAAGTGAAAATGGCGGGAATATTACTCTAATGCATTTGAGAAATTGCAGTAAAGAGTGTGGAATAGGAAGGTAGGAGATAACTCCATATACACTACATTAGAATGGAGTTACGAAAGGATAATAAAATGTTGATGGATAAGTGTAGGATTATGCTCAGTGGTGCCAATTTGGATGGAAAATTGTACAGAAGAATTAGCAACCACGTTTTATTTGATCAATAAATCACCAACATAAACACTTGAAGACAAAAAATCCACAAAAAGCATGGATTGGTAAGAGACTCTTTGTTCAACATTTATGTGTATTTGGTTGTAATGCTTATATGTATATTCCAAAAGAGAACATAACCAAGTTAGATAGTAAAAATGTTAAGTTCATATTTATTGGATACTCTAATGGTGTAAAGGGATACAAACTATGGAATCTAGAAACACATAAGGCTATTTTTAGCCACAATGTAATCCTTAGAGAGCTTAAGGAGATTCCATATCAGGAAGCAAAACCAGAGGAAGATCATGTTAAAATTGAGGAAGGTGAATCGTGTATGAATTTGATGCAACCTGCGAGAAGATGAGCCACAATAAGAGTTACAAGGGGAATATTCAAAGCGAAGTAGATAAGGAACGAGAAGATGTCAAACCAAAAAATCTTGTCTTAAGAAGAACATATCGACCGAGAAGGGTACATGAGAGTTTTTGTCCTGATTTCCGTTCTAATTTTATTTTATCAATTTTGTTTTTATTCGATTATGAACCCAAGACTATGAAGGAGGATTTTAGATCAAAATAAAGTAAGTCTTAGAAAAAGATTATAGAGGAAGAAATGGAATCCCTATACAATAATAATACGGGACTTGGTGAAGTTACCTCTTGGAAGAAAACAACTTGGTTGTAAATGGGTGTTTAAGAAGAAGTATAATACATAGGGTAAAATGGAGACGTATAAAGATCACCTTGTGTGGCAAAGGATTCTCTCATATGGAGGGACTTTGATCTATAAACTCTTCAACTTTGGAATTATCCACAAAATAACAAATTAACGTTGATGTTCCACTTTCTATTAGAAAATGACAGAGATATCTAGTGAATGAATTTTTCTTATGCTTAGAATCCACAATTGCAGAGAAAGGAAAGAATATAAACTCATAAACACCAACAAGTTTTATCCTGGAAACCTCCAGAGGAGGAAAAACTAGTTGGGAAGGGAAATTTATCTTTCTTCCCACTTTTATTGGCCAATTCAAACAATAAGTACAAAATTTACAATAAGTATGAAAGATAAGTAGATAATATCTCACACTTCCTCCCAATTACTTTCTTGCTCTATCTCAACACTCCTTTATTCTACAAAACACACTTCTAGCACTAAGAACTTCTTTCTCACTTGTTTTCATGCTTCTATGATTTTTTTCCTTCTACAAACACGTATTTATAGCCTTTCTCATGTCTTCCGTGCACTAGAGAATGGGAAAGGTCATGGAGAAGAAAAGACACGAGAATACCTTTTAAATTATGAAGTTGTTCGTTTCATGTTTTTATTTTTTGTTTGAAATATCCAAGAGTGTCGCCCAATGCAAACCGGCGGTCTCAAGACCACCTCCCTGGTTGGGCGGTGGTTTTGTAACCACCGCTTTGCATAGAGCGATGGTCCTATTACTATAAAGATAGAACCCTCGTGTATTATTTTTCCTTCTTCGTGCTCATTGATCTAATGAAGTAGAGTCAGTTTGGATCACACCTCCCCTTAGAAGGCTTTTGGTCTCAAAAAATCTTAGGGGGGAGTAGATGAGAAATAATTCTCTCACTTGCTCCTTAGAGTACCACCGGGCTTGCCTTGGTGTCTTTCCTTTCAGTCTGATCTTCCAAGACTCCTACGGCCCTCTCCTAGTCTCTTTGACCTTCTGCTACATAGCTACATCCTCCTCCAATTCACTTCATGAGTCCAAGACTCAATCCTCAATGGAAGGTAATAATCGTAGTCCTTCATCTTCATTTAGCATGGATGGCTAATGTAGGTGCAAGTTCTCACGATTTACTACGAGTGCATCCTCATAAATGATGGTAAATCAATCCAAAAGGCATTTTCTCCAACCTGCTCCAATATGGTGAAGGGCCCATAATGTAGTGGCGTGTGCTTCCGTGCTTAACCTTGTAGTCTCTCCTTGCTCAAGTAAAGCCAAACTCTATCTCTAACATGAAGCTTATGTTCCCTCCTATGCTGATCGTGCCTAGCTTTGTACTTGGCTTGAGATTTCTCTAGTTGTTATTTGACTTTGAGATGGATTTTCTGGATCCTCTCAATGAATTTGTTTTCTCTAGTCACCTTTGTGTCTCGTGTCTCATCCTCATCCTGTTGCCCAATTGCTATGTCTAGTGGATTTGTAGGTAGATATCCCAAGCATGATTCAAATGGTGACTTCATAGTGGATGTGTGTACTACCTGGTTATAGGAATGTTGAATGTAGGCTAAGGACTCATCCCAAGTCCTTGGGTATTTTTGTTATACCCTCTGATCAACTGTACCAAATTCATGTTCACCACCTTTGTATGTCCATTTGTTTATGGATGGTAAGTTATGCTCCTCTATAACTTGGTACCCATTTTGTCCCACAAAGTAGTCCAAAACTTCCCTAAGAACCTGGAATCCCTGTCAGAAATAATAGACTTTGGCAAACCAAAACGCACCCATACATTAGAAAAGAAAATATTGGCTGCCTCATGTGCTTTTATTATCTTTTTACATGCCATAAGAATACACATCTTACTAAATCTATCAATAACAACATAGAGATAATCATGGACATGTTTAAACATAGGTAATCCTCCTAAAAATCCATACAAATGTCCTCCCACGGATGAGTAGGTACTAGCAAAGGCATATACAAACCCTCCTTCCTAGTCTTAGGCTTGTTGGTACAACAAAGTTTACATCCACATATAAATTTTGATACTTCTTCTTACATATTGGGCCAATACACGTACCTTTGCAAGTGAGCTAGGGTCTTACCAACACCGAAATGTCCTACTACTTTCAAGGTATGTGCTTCCCTCATCAATAGAAGTATTTCTTCTTTAGGCACACAAAGCTTCCCCATTGGTAGATCAGCCTGTCCTTGAGATAACAATATTCAATCCCTATCCTTTTAGTCTCTTGGGGCTGCAACTGCTGAAATGTCACCCCAAAGTCTCTATCCTGGACATATGCCTCTCCATAAGCTTCCTTCGTGAAGGGCTCGATCTGAGAGATAGTGGCCGAATAGGAGAAATTCTCCAGTGTGGGTGACCTAGACAACATGTCTGCCACCAAGTTTGTACTACCCTTCTTGTATTTGATCACCAGATGGAAGCTCTTTGAAGGAACCCCATCCATTTGTAGTGCCTTGCCTGGTATAATTTAGACTGTACTTGTAAATACTGGAGAGGTTTGTGGTCAGTGTGCACAATCGTTTCTTTACCCAACAAATAATGCTTTCATTTTTTAATTGCCTGAACTATTGCATACATTTTCTTATCATATACTAAATATCCTTTAACTTCTGAAGTGAAAGTTTCAGAATGATAACATATGGGTTTACCTCCTTGAAGTAACATTGTGCCCATAGTGTAATCACTGGCATCTGTCTCTACTTCAAAATTTTGTTTAAAATTAGGAAGAGAAAGTATTAGAGCATGAATAATCTTGTATTTCAATAACTCAAAGGATTTGTCTTGTTCTTTACCCCAGTCAAAACCCTTACTCTTTACGGCCACTGTGTGTAGAGGTGCTACACTCACGAAGAAGCCTAAAATGAACTTCCGCATGTATTGTATTTCTCCCACAAAAATCTTAGTCTCTGTGGCTCATGTTGGTGTTGGCCAATTAGTGATGGCTTCCACCTTCTTTGGATTCACTCGTAGCTCTCCTCCTCCAACCACGTACCCAAGATAGAAAAGTGACTATTTGGAAAATTCACATTTCTTCATATTACAAAGCAGTTGTTTCTCCCTGAGAACTTGCAAGACTTGTTGTAAATGAGTTAGATGTTCTTCCCATGTGGCACTAAAAATCAAGATATCATCTAGATATATAATGACACATGAATCTATGAAATCCTGCAATACATCATTCATCAATCTCATAAATGTAGTGGTTGCATTACATAACCCAAATGGAAATACTTACCATTCATACACCATGTTTTGTCTTGAAGGTAGTCTTCCATATATCCTCCTCCTTCATTCTGACTTGGTGATAACTTGACTTGAGATCCAACTTCATGAAAATTTTGGCATGCTGAAGCTGGTCCAGGAGATCATCTATGCGGGAAGTGGATGTTTGTTCTTTATGGTGATCTTACTCAAAGCCCGGTAGTCAATACAAATTCTCCAAGAACCATCCTTCTTTGGCACCATCACAATAGGCGAACCACATGGTGAGGTGCTCGGACGTATCACTCCTTGGTCTAGTAGTTCCTAGAGTTGTTTCTTTACTTTAGTACTCTCAAGCAAGGATTTCCTATACAACCCGATGTTTGGTAGAGGGGACTCTAGAAATAGCTGAATCTCATGATCTACTTCCCATTTTGGTGGTAACCCACTGGGAGCCTGAAATAATTCCTGAAAAGATTGAATAATACTATCCAAATCATGCTTTCCTTGGTTAGAAATCTTTGAAACTTTTACCCCATCTTGTTTATCCTTTAACAAAAGTAAACAAAACTGATTATGATTTTCCTAAATAAGTCATTTTACTTGGTTAGAACTCACCATAGTAACTTTGTGTCTTACGTTGATGTGCCGAATGTTGTATTTGATCCCATCCTTGACCCATCTCGTGCACTGGGTTTTCCCTTCTCATAAATATAGCATCCCTAGTATACAAGTAAGGACTCTCAAATACAACATCAAAAGCATCAAGTGTAATAACGTTAGCTTCCAAAACATCAATATATTGGGAATTTATCCCAAACTTGACCTTACATCTTCTTGTTACCTAAATTTAAACACCCTTCTCCACCCAACCCAAAGGATAAGGATGTGGATGCTCATAAGTCTCAAGAGCAAGCTTCTTTACAACTGGTTCGAAATTAAGTTAGATTGAGAACCGATATCAACCAAAGCATTTACCTTAGTTCTCTTGATCTAGATTTTGATCTAGAATAGTCTCGCTCATCTCCTATTCATGTCTTCCCATGTTGGTGGCCGTGCATCCAAGCCTTTTGTCTACATCAAATTCATCTTTGATTTCAACCTCCCCTTCTATTTTTATAGTTGTCATGGACTTCTTTGAGTCCTTGGTTCGGTTCTTCGATGAAACTCCAGATGCAACTTCCAACATGTAGCGTCAGTATGACCATTGATATCACAGTTCTTCCAAAAAAATTTGGGATCTTTACAAGTATTTAAAGTAGTGGCAGCTTGTTTACCTTTCCCTTTCCACTTACCCTTGTTAATTTCTTTCCCATACTCTTTTTTCTACTGATTTGTCGACTACTTTTCCCTTTACTCTTCTTCTCCTTGATTATTTTCATCATCTATGTAGTATGCCTACACACACGCCTCGTTGATATATTTGGGCTGTGGAGATGAATTTTCTTCGAAGGTGAGTGTGAATTCCTCCCAAGTACTTAGTCAGAATATCCTCATCCTCCAAGTCCATGTTTAGAAACATGGTCTACCTCCAAAACTTCGTAGTATAGTCCTGCACACTTTGACCACTGCCTTGTCTAAAATACTGCCATTTAATCATTTGGTCAGTCTTGTGGCCAATAGGATAGAAGTTAGCTCTAAGTAATTCTTTAAATTCTTGCCAAGATTTCACAATAGGATGCTTCTTCTTTTCACAAGTGGTTAGATGGTTTCCTACCAAATCGTAGTGTATCCCTCCATTTTGAGACGTGCAAAGGTGATCCTCTATGCCTTAGTGACATTATGGACGCTAAAGTAGACTTCTAACTATTTTAACCATTTATCAAGCAACTCTGCATCTACTTGTCCTTCAAATATTTTAATCTCAACTTTCGTCTCAAATTTAAAAGGAGTATGGTTAGATTTTACCTTTTCTCTTGCGTTTGAAGTCTCTTCTTCATGCTCTTCCCCATAATCTTCCTCATGGTGGCTCTTCCCTATGCCAAATTTTCAGCTAAGCCTCGAACCACTGAGTCCATGGAGTCTTGCTTGACAAAAGTTATCTTCTACAAATCTACAAGTTCTTCTTGCCTTCTAAATATCCTATCCATCATGGTCTCCAACATCTCAATAATATGGACCAAGTTCTCTTTCTCCATTTGTCGCCAAATTTTATGTTTCCACTTCTTTGTAGAAATTTATGGATCGCAAGGTAAAGCCTCTTCGCCTTTAGATCTCATCATTGTCATACAAATCCAAGAACAAATACCATAGTCCTAGATACTTGTTAGCTCTGATACCAAAATGATCTGTAAACTCTTCAACTTTGGAATTATCCATAGAATCACAAATTAACGTTGTTGTTCTACTTTCTATTAGAAAATGACATAGAGATAGCTAGTGAATGAATTTTTCTTATGCTTAGAATCCATAATTGCAGGAAAGGAAATAATATAAACTCATAAACACTAACAAGTTTTATCCTGGAAACCTCCAGAGGAGGAAAAACCAGTCGGGAAGGGAAATTGCTCTTTCTTCCCACTTTTCTTCACACTTCCTCCCAATTACTTGCTTTCTCTATCTCAACACTCCTTTATTCTACAAAACACACTTCTAGCACTAAGAACTTCTTTCTCACTTGCTTTCATGCTTCAATGATCTTGTTCCCTTCTACAAACATGTATTTATAGCCTTTCTCATATCCTCGTGTGCAATGAAGAATGGGAAAGGTCATGGAGGAGAAGAGACACGGAAAACATTTTAAATTTTGAGGTTGTTCATTTCATGTTTTTATTTTCTGTCTGAAAGAGCCAGGAATCCCGCCCAATGCAGACCGGCACTCTCAGGACTGCCGCCCTGGTTGGGTGGCGGTTCTGTAACCGCCGCTCTGCAAAAAGTGACAGTCCTAATACTATGACAGAACCTCTGTGTATTATTTTTTCTTCTTCGTGTTGTGATCTAATGAAGTAGAGTCATTTTTAATCCTTATGGATCAGACTCGGTTGTGGTGAGATTTTTTCTTGTTGCTAAGTTATATTCTATTAGATTTCTTCTAGCTATTGTTGTTTCCTTCAATTTTGAAATGAAGTAGATGGATATTAAGACATCATTTTTACATGGTGATTTTGAGGAGGAAATGTACATGACGCATCCAAAAAGATTTAAGATCAAATGGAAGGAAGATTTTGTGTGTAGCCTGAAAAATTCATTGTATGGATTGAAACAATCACCAAGAATGTGGAGCCAGAAATTTGATAGGTATGTGTTGAGACTTGGGCTTGAAAGAAGTAAATTTTATCCATGTGTTTATTTTAAATAAGAAGGTGAAGATTATGTTATCATTGTATTGTATGTAGATGAGATGTTGTTAATTGGTAACAATAAGAAAATGGTCAGTCATATTAAATCTCAACTCTCATCTCAATTTGATATGAAGAATCTCGGTGTTGAAAATTTTATTTTTGGCATGGAAATAAAAAGATATCATGTAAATAGGTAAGCGGTGTTAAATCAAATAAATTATCTTGAGATGATAATGTAAAGGTTGTAAATGCATGAAAGTAAACATGTTAGTATTCCTTTTTTTGTTGGCCAAAATTTGGTTTCTACATAATGTCCTAAAAATGAAGAAGAAATAAAGGACATGTCTCAGGTGTCATATGCCAGTGTAGTTGGTAGTTTGATGTATGAAATGGTTTGTACTAGACCCAATATTGGACATTCGGTGGGAGTAGAGATTAGATTCACGTCAAATCCCGGAAAAGGAACATTTGACTAAGGAAAAGAGAATCTTCATGTATCTACGTGGGACATATGATTATGCAATTTTTTATTAGGGTAAACCTAGTGAAATAATAACATTATATCTACATGGTTTTGTGGATTCAGATTGTGGTGGAGACTTGTATATACGCAAGTCTACCAATGGGTATGTGTTCAACTTGTTCGATGGAGTAGTAAGTTGGATAAATAAACATCAAGCAAGTGGTGTGGTATTCACCACGAGAAGAGGCTAAGTAAATGACTAATCATGTAAGTAAATAAGAAGTTTGGCTTTGAAAAATGATCTCCATTGTTGGGTTCACTCAAAATGTTGTAAGGATTGATTGTGACAGTAAAGTGTAACTTTTCTAGAACATAAACATATGCATCATTCAAGAATGAAACATATTGATGTTCAATACCATTTTGTAAGAAAATTGGTGGAGGAGAAGAAGATAGTACTAAGTAAGGTGGACACATGGGATAATGTTTCTACCTCTTTAACAAAGGTTGTGAGTCTTTGAGAAACTTTATTGGTGAAGAAAATTGATGGGCTTGACCGCCTAGGATGTTGACTATATGGTAGTGTATCCTTGTTTTGTAAAATATCCAACAAGTGCGAGAATGCTAGAATATCTTGTATATTTTTCATATTGTATACCTAGGAGTATTTTACACCTATGCCACACACATTAGTGGGGATTTGTCGATGGCCCCGATTGTGGGGTTTGGGAAGGCAACGGCCCCCAATCGGGGTTCGTATAATGGCCCCCAAGAAAACATTTTGGGATCCCTATTTTCTTGGTAGTACATATATGTGATTTTTTATCTATACGTGTAATTGGGTGGTGTCATAACCCATGACTTATGGGAACCTTTATGGTTTTTAGCCCATGGTTTTGGTACCCATTGTATTGTAAAATAGTTTTGACGGTTTCTGTTGATGTTCTTACATATAGCTAGACATGACATGTGGTAGGGTAGAGAAGAAATCAAAAGTATATTATTGTAGTGTAAACATTTAAGTTAATGTAATAAGAGAGAGATAAGTTGTTGCACTGGGTTTTTTCCCAAAAGGGTTTCCTAGGATAAATCTTGTGTATGTCATTTTTTTTCTTTGTTTATCTTGAATATTCTGTTAAGTATATATTTTCATTAATTTTTTTATTGGATTCATTTTGTTTAAGCAATCGGGTATTAATGACAACTATGGGGAAATAAAAGTGCATGCATGTGAATATTTTAAATCATAGGATCATTTATTACCTATGGAAAAGGGTATAAATAGAAGGTGGTAATTCATTTTAATTACCTTACAGTGAAAACAAGATATTTGGAGAAAAATAGCGAGAAAAAAACTAATGATTCAATACTTGAAAATTTTGAAATACCAATTACCATTAACAGAGGCTAAAGATTTTATAGTGATAACAAAGCAAACATGAAGGGTTGAGAATAACAAATAGAGTAAAAGTTTCCCTAAATCGTCTGCCAATAATGTGGAGGTCGAGTTTCCTCATTAAGATGATGAACTTTGGGGCAATCAACCACCCCAGGGTAAACCAAAGTGGTTACCGAGCTAAACGGAAAAGGTAAAATGGACTGGAAAAGGCACAAGAAACAACCTCAAATTCTACAAGTATTTCAAGTTTAATATCTAGAAGTGAATCGAATGCACAATCATCAAAAAGACATGAGTAGAGAGGAAAAAGTGGTTTTTATAAAGGAAGTACCAATAGGAAAGCAAGAACAAGTTCTTTCATGCTCAAGAAGGGTAAAACATTTATAGCTCTTTTTGTTAAGAAGGTCAAGAATGAAAAAATCCTTGGGGCACCAAATGTAAACTTTGAGATGCGAGAACATGGAGGAGACTAAAATAATATGGTAGTGGCAGACTTAGGTAAAGTTGGAAAAGAAATGTCGATAACAATCATCTTACACATGGGTTAGATGGAACATTAGAAAAGTAAATGGTGTGCCCAACAAGCCAAAAATACAATGAGGGAAATGATATATATGATAATAGCATAAATAAAATTTTGGATAAAATATAAGCACTCCAACTATTAAATCTACCTTTCTTCAACAAGCCCACCAAACTATTATAATACCTTATCTCATGCACAAGAGAGGGGTATTTCTACTTTGATGGTAGGCGCATGAGAATCTAATGCCACTTAATTAACAAGGCAACATGGTTGAACAACCAAGGAGAATATTTAGCATAATCCCTTGAGGATGATATGGAGGTGGATAGAATTAGCAATTTCCTTAACTACAAGTGCATGGGAAATTTCATGTCGATTGATGAAATAAAATACCTTGGAACAAGAGTCACGATGCAACTACTTGCCTCCAAGATGATAAGAGTATAAATATGGTCAAAGGTGAAAAAATATATATTTATGCATTGTCAATAATATGGCATAAGGTACCATATATAACTTGTCCCAATTTATTACATAAAGCATAATTGAAGATGCAGAGTTGGCACAAGAAAAAGTAGGAATCAAATTATGTTTGGGTACAATCTTGTTATTGGTATTTTTAAATGAAATTTGGTGTCTAGAAGGATATGGGGAGTTAACATGGATATTCCTTAATGAAGATCCATCCCCATATGTCATGTACAAATAATTAATGGCACTCATAAAAATTACATACAAGGCACAATTCATAAATTGGATAAGGCATTTACGCAATGTCTTCAAACAAGATTGGAGAATCTTGTGGAAACTACCTAAGGAGTTGAAAGGAAAGAAAGAGTTCTCCATCAAAATTAATATTTGGAAATATTCAAGAATACAGATGAGTGTTGGTCCCCATGAGCTAAGTTGTCATATGCCTTTACTTGATTAATTTTTGTGATCCATCATTCGGATCAAGGAAGATAAAATAATAACAATTGACACACGAGAGAATTGATGAAGACATTCATACACTTTTTGTAGTGTACAAGCACACCTAACCATGATGCCCACAAAAAAGTAACATATATTTGTGCGCTTACGAGATGGGAGACTATTTTAGTCAAGAACAAATCACAAATAATGTTCTTTTATTTGTGCACGAAGAAAAGAGGAGTCACAAGAGAAGGAGAAAAATATTTGTTATCACAAAATCACAACACCCTCTTATTTGCACAAGTATGTTTGTTTGAGCTCACAATGTGACTGAGTAACATGGGTACTATCTCCAAGTTGTGGGACTTGCTACTCAAGATAGACCTCCAGAGAAGGTTGGTTCCTCTTCCTAATCTAGTGCAAGCTAACTCTAATGAAAGAAAAATACTGACTATCTCTATCCTAAAATTTCCAAGGGACCAGGGAGAGAGAAAGAACATGAAAGTAAGGAAAACTACACTACATAGGTGATACACCAAGAAAAGGGAATGGGAAAGACTCTCCAATGTGTAGAAATGAGAAGAAATGTTGATTAGAGAGGGTGAAAATAGTTCTCCACAGTCTAACAACAACACTTACAACATCATTTCCATGAAAACACAACAATATTGCACCTTGTAAGAGCATAAAGAGACACAAAACACCTGCAAATAAAATGAAGAGGCAAGAAGAATGCAATAAACACAGACAAGGGAAGAAAACATCCACAAATTTACATCTATTGTTTCATTAATATGCACAGTTCACTTACAAAGAAAGAGAAAGGCCTGGATCAACATGCAAGAAGTCCAATATGAAGGGTTGCAACACATTGGCATTCCAAAACAAAAATGATAGAGTTTTGTTACAAGAATCATCCCCCTTGAAAAAATGAAAGCCCTTCTATATATAGCCTAAGCTAGAAAGAAAAGGACATAGAAGAGAGAAGGGACAACTTCCCTAACTTTAAATCACCAATAGATTACATTAAAACTCTCTACCAAGCACATGGGCACTTTACAGGGCCATCATCTAGTCTATTTTGTTCCGTAGAAGCAAATAGAGCCATGCTTCATCAAGTCTAGTGGTTTAACAACTTGATTAGACCTGATTGTGTGCAAAAATAGCTTCCTTCTTCATCCAAAATTTGTGTTTTCCATTTAGATCCCGTAAACGCCACCAAAATAATATTTTAATGATGCCAACTTGAAGAGCTCAATAAGAGCTTTCTAGTGATATAAATTTTGTCTGATTTGCAGCTCGGGGTTGAAAGATATGGCCATCTGAAGTTTTGTTTGTCGGAAGGCACATGAATTTTACACTTGGCAACCTTTAATTGGTTTGGGAATCAGCCTCTACCAACATGTACTTTCTTTACCTTTTTCTAAGTGTCTACTCCTCATTGATTTGCAATATTGGGCTTTACTTTTCCATTCGCCATCTATCCTTTTTTTTGACCTTTGTGAGCTCCCTTTATAAGGATATAGGCCAATAAAACTTCACCACATTCCTTCGGGATGTTAGGTTTTCCTTTACCTTTGTCATTCCTTGACACGTGAACCAATTAAAAGGCTTCACGCTCCTTCGCATTTTAGACCCTATCAAACCCTTAGAACCATGATCCAATAAGAAACAACCATGTTTCTTCACAATTTTCCCCTCGACTGACAAATGCAAAATGCGAGCCAATGGGAGGGCTCCACGCACTTGCATGTCATTCCTTGGATAGCCCCAACTTTTGACAATTTCCAAATTCAATCCAATGGGAAAGCTCCACACTTTAACGTTATCGGTCTTACGCTTCGTTTTTGGATCTGATTGGACGAGCCTTCACATTTTTCATATTTGCAAAACATGAACTAATAAAATGATGCCACGTAGCTCATTACTTTCCTTTATATCATGGATTTCCAATGTTTTGTAGGTTTAAGAAAACCCCACCTAAGTCTTTAACCAAGCTCTTTTGAGCGAGCTACTTTGTCATCGACAAGCTTCATTATTTCATGGATTTAGAAATTTTAGCCCATTGAATTACCACCAGTTGTCTTTGACCTGTCTGACTTAGCGAGACCACTAAGCTCTTGCCACATAGCCCTGCTGATGTTGTCATTGAGTTTGACGGGCATTTGAATGAAAGTCAAATTTTCTTAAAATAGGTCGTTAATAAAGCCATACCACATGGATTTTTTTAATGCCAACAGATAGGTATTTTGGGAAGTGCAACTTGATGGCCATTTGACCGTCACAGACTTATGAGAAAATGGCTAAGTCCATTTTAAGGCTTGTTCAAGCCAAAATTAACCCAGGGGGGTAATTTTGGATAAAAATTTGGTGACCTCTCGGGGTAATCTGCTTGCTAGATTTTGACCAATAATTTTAAAGAAATGCATTGGGTATGGAGCCAAAAGACAAAAACCTAATCTGCAACATTTTAAAATTCTTTTCCTCGGGCCGTATGGAGCTTGAATGGGCTCAACATGACCTGAAGCTGTATGGACTTTATTTGTGGGATTTAAATGAATCTCTTAAGCTGCTCAAGTTCAAATTGGGGTTGTCTTGGTCTCCTCTTCATGTTAATTGCTTTGGATTTTTATGTAGAACATAGCAAACTATTCCGAGCATTGTTTTGACCAAGAAAGAGACACCATGGGTTGGCCTGATTAGAAATGATCTTTGGGGCTGAGTGATTGAGCTTTTAAGACTGTCCCAAATCTGATTTGGCCACGAACACTACCATCTACTACAAGATGCCCCAAATTGATCCTCATGATTTGGTGGAGGGAAAAAGAAACCTAGTTGTTGATTTGGAGGAACAAAAAGTGGAAATATTTGAAATATGCCTCTTGATGATTTAGTTGCTCTACATTTGAATTTTCCTTCCGAAACATGATGAACTATGCAAGAACACACACTAGAAGCAATGGAACATGTGCACCAACACTTAGGGAAATTAAAACCTATTCTAACAACAATACAATGTGCATAAGAACTTGGAGGAATTGAAAATTCCTAAACTAATATGTACAAGGGTGAGAACTTCTTCCTTCTAGTAACAATGTTTGAGGTAGATTCCATTGACTAGAATCTATAATTCTTCACCATCTAACTTGGTTAGTTGGAAGGCATTGCTACTTTTTCACTCTGTGATCATGTATGGGCCACTCCATATGGCATCAAACTTGGAATTTTGTTAGGCTTTTCCCAATCAACATCGAATTTCAGCACTAAATCTCCTTCCGGGAATGTATTGGCTTTAGATTTCTTGTCAAAACTTATCCTTATCATTTCTTGAAGTTGATATTTCTCCATGGTTTGCATTGCATGCCCTCTTGTTTCTTCTAACTTCATTAGTTCTACCAACCCGATTCCCATGGGTTTAAAATCATCTAGTTCCATCTATTTCATGAGTTCCAATGTCGGTAGCATAAGTGATATAGGCAATACTACTTCTTTTTCATATACTAGTTTGTATGGAGAGTTGTCTTTTGACCTCTTGGGTGTTATCCTATCAGCCCACAAGGCTGATTTGAGCTTTGTGTGCCAATTTCTCTGATTCTCATCAAGATTTATTCTTATGATTCTCAGCAAATTCTTGTTTGTGGACTCTGCTTGGCCATTACCCTCGAGGTAATAATTAGAAGAAGTGTTGAGATAAATTCCATTTTTAACATCCCACTCTATTATTATTGTGCCAAAGAATGCTAATGCATTATCTGATATGATAGTGGTAGGGATACCAAACCTCATGACTATCCCTTCATAGAAGTTCAAGATGCTAGATTCATTTGCTTCCTTGAGTGCCACTGCTTCATCCACTTGGTGAAATAGTTTGTTGTTGTTAGTATCCACTTGTGTCCTTGGCTTGAGTTTGGATTGATAACTCCAATGAAGTCCAATCCCCATTGCATGAATGGTTGATCAACTGAAATGGGATGGAGGGGCAAAATGCTGCTAACTTCTCTTTTCCTATAAAGAAGGCACATTTCTTACACTTTTTAATCCATGAGTAGCAATCACTAAACATTGTAGGCCAATAGTAACCAACTTTCATGATTTTGAGAGTTGTTACTCATGGAGCAAAGTGGCCTCCAACTTCTCCATCATGGAACTCGTGCAACACTTTCTCAATCTGATTTGTTGAGACACACCTTAGAAGAACTCCATTTACATCCTTCTTGAACAAGATTCTGTCAATAAGGACATATGGAATGGACTGCAATCTGAAGTATCTTCTCTTTTCTTTGCTCAATCCTAGAGGACACAAACTTGTTTGGAGATAATGCACCATATTTTGAGCCCAACATGGAGTGGGTGCATCATCAACTGGTTGTTCTTGCTCATTTTACAGCACTAGGACAGCCTCTTCTTCACCTTCTAACTCAGCATGTTGTTTGGAAGCTAGCTGCTCACACAACCCTTTTCCACGAACCAGCTTAGTCACCTTGATTTCAATGTCATACTCCATCACACGAGTGATCCAACCTTCCCTTTTCTCATTTAAATATTTTTTAGGAGAAATTCCTTGACCCCAACATGAGACACTAATAGTTGGATCTTATTGTTCGAGACCAAATGTCTGAACTTTTTCAAGCTTCTAATCACAACAACATGTTTTTCAATAAAAGAATATCTCACCTCATAATCTTCTAAACTTTGGCTGAAGAATGCTATGGGTTGTTCTAAACCTTCTTTATTTAGTTGTGCCAAGATGGCTAAAATTGTATCTGAACCTCCAAAAGCATAGAGTATGAAATATTTTGAAAATTTTGGGTTGATAAGAGTTGGAGCCTGATATATAGCATGCTTCATGGCCTCAAAGCTCTCTTTGCCTTCCATGTTCCACTTGAATGCAAGGATCTTTTTCAACATCATTTTCAAAGGCTTCACTAAGGTGGAAAAATCAGGCACAAATCTACGTGGACAAAGTTTATTCTCCCCAAGAAAATTTGGAGAGATTTCTTGTGACTTGGAAATGGTAGAGTTCGAATGGCTTTAACTCTCTCAGATCAATTATCAATCCTTCCCTTGAAACAATGTGGCCCAACAATTTGCCTTCATGTGCTAAGAATATACACTTCTTCAGATTCAAAGAGACTTTGAATCTTCTACATCTTTGAAACACTTGCCGAGGTGAAAAAGGTGATCAACTACATTTTTTTAGAACACGATGATATCATCAAGATAAACAAGCATTATCTTATCGATCAACCCCTTGAACGTCATATCCATAACTCATTGAAATGTTGCTCAGACATTTGACAATCCAAATGGCATCTTCCTGTAAGCATATGTATCCCATTTTGCAGTGAATGTTGTCTTGAATTGGTCATCTTCCTTTAGCATGATTTGATTATATCCTGAGTATCCATCCAACAACGAGAATATTTCTAAACTAGCTACAACTTGCAAGAATTTTTCCATTGAAGGAATCAGATAGTGATCTTTGATTGAATTTCTATTCAGATCATGGAATTCCACGTACAATCTGATTTCTTTGTTTTCTTTCACACTGGCACCAAATTTGAAACCCAACTTGAATGCTTGATAGGGAAGATGACGTTAGCTTCAATTCTTTCCTCGTGAGAGGTTCAATGTGGGGATTCAGTGGCCTTTTCTTGTTTGATGGGCTTGGATCCCGAATCCAAATCAATAGTATGTTGTGCTAACTTTAGATTGAAGCCTCTCAAATCCTTATAATTCCAAGCAAAGACATCCGAGAATTCTTGACAAAGTTGGACAAAATCATATTTCTCTTGTAGAGTACTTATTTTCCAATTTGCAACATCTTACCTTCACCCACTGAAATAGGCTCTGAATCTTCACCCTTCACTTGAATATTTTCCCTTTCTTTCCAGAATTGATCATTGGGATTGAATATTGACTCCAAAGTCACCAATCCTTTGGGAAATTTCTTTTTCTCTGCTTGAACTACCTGGTCTCCATATTGTTTCTCCAGTCTGTCTTGGTTTCTAGCAGAAAACTCAGCCTCTTCTTGCAAGAAATTAATGATTTTCTGGTCATTTTCAAACACTTGCCAATTAGTGTTATTGTCTAAACAGTTGGTCTTACAACAACTTTGATATGAGGTTGAGTTTTCTCACTTTTGATACTTTCCACAACATCAAACGTTGCCCCATTCTTCTTCTTTCGGATGGAATTGATGTTAAAATCCTTGAAATCCTCAATGAGATCCCACACCCAGTATTTTTAGTTCTTCAAAATATCATTCTTAGCATCATTTTCCCCTCTAACTTGGTTCACAATCAGCTCACTATCTCCAAACACTTGCAAATTCTTAATACCTCTTTTTCTTGCCCAATGCAATCCATGGATCAAAGCTTCATACTCAATTGTGTTGTTTGAGCAAGAAAACTAAAAATGGAAAGTTGAGTAATATTTGATATCTTGAGGTGAAATTAGCATAGCTCCTCCTCCAACACCTTGCCTACTCCTTGAACCATCAAAGAATAGTTTCCATACTTTGTTCTCATCTTTTGATCTGATTTGGTAATGCTAGGGAGAGGTTGATCTTCTTCATGCAAGCAATAGACTCCTAACTCAGCTTCTTCCATTTCTTTGTAAGGATCAAAAGCATGCCTCTTGTTTTCCCACTCATCAAGAGTTAAGTCTGGGATGCTTCCGACTTTGGTATCCATTTCATAAGTGCTTGGAAAATCTTCTTGATCAAAGGTTAAACAATTTGCATTAATTGGATTTGGTGTATGAGGCTCAATATGAAAGTTTGCAATAGGTTTAGACCTGATTGTAGCCTTAGCTCCATACCTTGTTCTGAATAGCATGTGTGACCAATCAAGTAGACAAGTAGCCCCCAATTTTAGTTGTGAAGTCTCTTGATAAGCACAATGCAAAGAGTGGTGGCAAGTCAATAATTGAGACATCTTACAATATTGTAACATTTGGGCATGCATGCAATGTGAGACTTAATTCTTTGATTACTCCAACCGCGTTATTCATCGTTGTCTCATCCAATGCATTACACATCTAGAAATGACTTCATATTGGAGACCCAGCTAATCAGCTATTTGTTTAGGCATGACAGAACTACTTGCTCCCGAATCAATCATGTAATTTTGTACAAGATTGTTCCCAATAATTAGAGATATGTAAAATGGAGGAGGCTTCATGTTTTTACCTTGTTGACCTCCCTGATTGTGTTCTTGTTGAGTTGCATTTGTTAGCACCTTCTCTTGATCTTTGGATGGATGAATGGATGCGGACCAATTTGTTATGGCAGCTTGTAGTAGATTTATTTGACCTGGGATAGCTAATGCATCCCACATTGAAATGTTTACACTTGTCTTATTCATCTACTCAAGAATATATAATGGGATGAGCCACCTTCTCGCTGACCTCTACCTTGTTGAGTATTTTCTTGCACATGGGTTGTTACAACCAAGAAATGGGCTGATCTAGAAGGTGTCTTGGGCTGAATTTGCAAATTCGGAACTACACTTTAATTGCTAACACCTTGTGGAGTGATAGAGGGATATGAATTATTTGAATTGGATAACTATCCCTCTCTAATATTCATCTTCTTAGACCATGTATTTTCTGCCATGCTTTGAGAAGGGACTGATTTATACCACAAAATATTGACTTGCCAATTGACAAGTGTGGTCTCATTCGAAGGTGCCTCTTGGGTAGCTTCTTGTTGCTTATTTTCTTCTTAGCTTGTCTCTTATTCCACACACTGTGGCTATCATCATAAGATCTTGATTCAAGGCACCATTGAAACACATCAACTAGTTATGAGGTTGATTACATGGAAAGCACCAGTCATACTCTTGAGCTATGTTATTTTGTATTGGTATCATGGCTCTAGATGTGGATATAGCGTTAGGATTGTAAGGCTGAAATGGTCTATTAGCAGGAGGTTTTACTTGGTTTTGATTTTAAACTTAAGCAGGTGGCTTATTAGGTTGATATAAAGGTCTATTAGGTTGGGTTTGAGGCCGATATGACCTAAAATTTTGAACATGATGCCTCTTAGTTGTCACCAACTCATTTCCCAAGTTTTGCAATTGTTGTAAGAGTGGACTATATTCGAGAATAAAATGCACGGAATAATGATATATCTTTCAATTCATTCTGGATTATTTACATAAGATGCAATTACAAATATATAGGCACATAGTTTCCTATAAATTAGGAAACTATTCTACTAACAAATACTAATCATGTGAGTTGTTTGTAACAACCA
Source organism: Taxus wallichiana var. yunnanensis (assembly GCA_018340775.1). Taxonomy (NCBI): domain Eukaryota; kingdom Viridiplantae; phylum Streptophyta; class Pinopsida; order Cupressales; family Taxaceae; genus Taxus; species Taxus wallichiana. The sequence goes on from CM031234.1 coordinate 831,323,776, forward strand.
AACAACTCAACACACATTTGTTATTAGTTGTTTTATATAACAACTAAATAACAAATTACTAATATAATAATAATTACCAAATGTAATTATTATCTACACAATGTAAATACTAATTCCTAACATTCCCCCCCTTAGTGTTTACATGGTAGAAAAACATCCACACTCTCAACTGCAGTATGCTCACCCCTGTGGCATGTCCAACTCTGTGACTCATGACCTTGATCCAAAAGAAAGGCTCTCTCCTTCCATGGTTTTAAACAGGCTTACCACAAACCTTGACGTGATAGGAACTTCATCAACTGTCCACCTCGTGTGGTTTTCTGGATCCTCCCACAAACCCTTTCAAGATCCATGAACTGACTTACTCTGGTGCTATTGTTCATCACTATGCTTATACATCAGGGAATTATGTAGGAAACACAACATGCATATCTCAAAACTACACAATAGAAGATATACTGAAAAAATTTCACATTACTTCCTATAAGAATCATAATGTTCTTAATTGTAGTCTCTGTCATTGATCACTGCCACTCGATCTCGAACAACATAGAAAACTGCCACTGCCACTGGAAGCTTTCCTTGACTAAGTCGTTTTGGGTACAGAATGGGAATGGAACATTGGTATGTATTCCCCCCCACAATGTGAAATTCCACTCAAATAGATACTGAGAAGCAAAATGCATCGAAGAACATACTCCTAAATGGATCTTGCTAGTTAGGTCTTGCTGCACATGGTCACTAATGCTAGTGAACGTATTCTTCTAGCTGACCATCTTCCAAAGAAGTACGGGCAATGAGGATCATTGATAGTCATCTGCGCTCCAACACAACTCTCTTTCCAACATCCATCAAATGCCACACAAAATAGGAACACTGCAAACTGAAGCACACTGAGAAAATGAAAACCACACTGAAAATCTAATACTCACACCATACATATGCCACCACAGCTTCTGCGCGCGCCCCGTCATTGGTGACTGACGAGAGGTCGTTGAATGACCTCCAGCCTCCTGTGCCTCCATCCTCCAGTTTTTTTGGCTTCTAACTCAGCCAAATGAAAATTTTAAGCTCATTTGTTTCCACATTGAAGTTATTCTCCCCCCGCAATGTGAAACATTTTAGTTTTAGGACGTCGGGTACAACCGATAATGCGTCCCACAAAATAGCCAAAAAATATGATATTTTTCAAAGTGGGTATTTTATCCCAAAATTAGAACCACTATAATGAGAATTAAAAAATAAACACTTTTGCAAAAAACGGTGCTCAATTTTGAGTTACCGTGTAAAAGTTATTGAGGTTACAATTTCCCGTAAATTGGTCCAATTAAAATAAAATTGAATTGCCCTCAAAATTCAATTATTAAGCAAAAACTATAGAAATATATATATATATATATATATAATATTAAACTATAGTTTTGCTAAATAATTAAAAAAATTGACAATAAGAAAAAACCTGTGTTGCATTTCTTTTACCGGATGTGCATTTCCAGCCACAAAAACGTCTGTTTGACAGCAATTTCGTCATATTTGCATGCTGAATCTGACCCTGATGTAAACTACAAAGTTGTGCGTCTTTTTCTCATATTTTCAACCCAAAAATAATCGCCTCAATCTGATGTTTTATGAGGAAGATATGTTCATTTTACTGAACACTACTTGCTGTATTTTTTTGGACGGATTTTTGAATATTCTCTTTGGCCTCTTAAATCTTCTTGGCTCTCATAGGAATAACCTGCTCTGGTACCAAATGTAAGAGCTGGACTATATTTGCAGAATAAAATGCATGGAATAATGATATATCTTTCAATTCATTCCGGATTATTTACATAAGATGCAATTACAAATATATAGGCACATAGTTTCCTATAAATTAGGAAACTATTCTACTAACAAATACTAATCACGTGAGTTGTTTGTAACAACCAAACAACTCAGCACACATTTGTTATTAGTTGTTTTATATAACAACTAAATAACAAATTACTAATATAATAATAATTACCAAATGTAATTATTATCTACACAATGTAAATACTAATTCCTAACAATTGTTACATGACTTCTTGGAGCTCATTTGAGGTACTAGAAGAGGAGGTAGAGGCTTCAGAGAATTCTGATTTTTAGGGTAGGAATGGGAGCTAATGTAGGTGCTTGGCTAGTGCTTGGACTTCCTAATTCTAGATAAAGAGGCATAGGTGGCCTAGGTGCAAGTTTACCATCTTTAATTAAATATTTTTAAGCTCTAATAGCAATATCATAAGCTACAGGTAAATTTGTACCTCCCATAGATTGAATCATCATGGAAATATCATAATTTAAAGCTTTTAGAAAGTAGAGAAAAGCACCTTCAATTGTTGGTCTCATGGCCAATGGAATCCTATCCCATGTCCTTTGAAATCTAAAGTTGAAATCAGCCATCTTCTCGTTTGGTGCCCTCTTGATTGTTGTCAATTTCTCCAATAAGGATAGATTCTCTCCTCTTTCTCCTAACTAATTACAGAGGGTTTTGCATATCTGATCCTAATTTGTAATAGATCCTGCAGCCAAACTCCTAAACCATTACAATGCCTTGCCTTTGAATGAGGAAGCTATAGCAACTTCACTATAATGTCTACCTCATTTATTTCATGAATAGTACAGATGTTTGCAATGTCTTTGATATGATCAATAGGAGTTGTGTGGTTCTCTCTAGTAAAATAAGGGATATTTTTTAGTGTTGCAACTAGAATTAGATTTTGTGCATTGAGAGCAAGTGGGATGCTTCCCGTGAAGTTGACATATGGATTTAGTGGCCTTTGTGCTGGTTGTTATTGTAGATGTGCCATTATAATTGGTCTAAGAAATCTGGTTGATTGAATGAAAGGTCTACCAGGTGGAGGTGTTGATAGTGTTCTATTCGGTGGAGATGGAGACCTTTGAGCTCTTCTTCCCCTTCTTCCTCTACCCGGAGATATAGCAATAGATATTCAAAAACACCTTCCTCTCTTGCTCTTGACCTTGTTTGAATTCTTCTCATAAATTTGACAAGCTTGGGCTACTAAAACCAGTGAATTCTCCCTCTTTGGAGTCACTAGATGTGTTGTTACAAGGCCTCTTAAAGGATGGAATTTACAACAAGAGCACACCAATCTTGTTGCAATAAGAATGAATACTTCTTGTTGTCTCACCTGGGCGTGCGTAATCAATTATCACCAAATCACATCACCCTCTAATTTACACAAATGTGTGTGCTTGAGCTCACAGTGTGAATGGGTAACATGGTTACTATCTCAAAATTGTGGGACTTGCTACTCGAGATAGACCTCCAGATAAGGTTGGTTCCTCTTCCTAATATAATCGAAGATAACTCTAATAAAAGAAAACTACTTGACTGTCTCTATTTTAAAATTTTGAAGGGATCAGGGAGAGAGAAATAACATGAAAGTAAGGAAAACTACACTACAGAGGTGATACACAATGGAAAAGACTCTCCAATGTGTAGAAATGAGAAGAAATGTTGATTAGAGAGGTGAAAACAGTTCTCCACAGTCTAACAACAAAACTTACACCATCATTTCCATGAAGACACAACACTATTTCACCTTGCAAGAGCATAAAGAGACACAAAACATTTGTAAATAAAATGAAGAGGCAAGAAGAATGCAATAAACACGAGATAAGGGAATAAAAAATTCAAAAATTTGTATCTATTGTTTCATTAATATGTACATTCACTTATAAAGAAAAATAAAGGCCTCGGATCAACATGCAGTAAGTCCAATATGAAGGGTTGCAACACATTGGCATTCCAAAAAAATGACAATTTTTTTGTTATAAGAATCATCCCCCTTGGCAAAATGAAAGCCCCTTCTATATATAGCCTAAGCTAGAAATAAAAGGACATAAAAGAGAGAAGGGACAACTTCCCTAACTTTCAACCACCAACATATCACATTAAAACTCTTTGCCAAGCACATGGGCACCTTACAGGGCCATCATCTAGTCTATTTCATCTCGTAGAAGAAAATAGAGCCATGCTTCATCAAGTCTGGTGGTTGAGCAACTTGATTAGACTGATTATGTGTCAAAACATCTCCTTCGCCACCAAAATATGTGTTTTCCATTTAGACCCCTTACACACCACCAAAATCAGATTTTAATGATGCCAACTTGAAGAGCCCGATGAGAGCTTTCTAGTGATATAAATTTTGTCTGATTTAGAGCTCGGGATCAAAAGATATGGCCATCTGAATTTTTTCCTATCAGGAGGCACATGAATTTGACATGTGGAAACCTTTAATTGGTTCGAGGGTCAACCTCTACCAATGTTTACTTGCTTCACATTTTTCCAAGTGTCTACTCCTCATTGGGTCACAATATCGAGCTTTACTTCTCCGCTCGCCATTTATCCTTTCTTTTTACCTTTGCGGGCTCCCTTTATGAGGATACGGGCCAATAAAACTTCACCACATTCCTTCGGGATGTCGTTGTCCTTTACCTTTGTCAGTCCCTTGACACGTGGACCAATTAAAAGCATTCACACTCCTTCGCATTACTGCACTTGTCGGACCCTTAGAACCGCGAGCCAATAAGAAACGACCATGTTTCTTTGTAATTTTTCCCCGATCGATAAATTCAAAATGTGAGCCAATGGGAAGGCTCCATGCACTTGCATGTTAGTCCTTGAATAGCCCCAACCTCTGACAATTGTGAAATGTGATCCAATGGGAAAGCTCGCTGACTTTGTCGTTGTCGAGACATTCTTCCGCTTCATGTTTGATCTCGATCGAAAAACCTTTGCATTTGTCAGATTTGCAAAATGTGAGCTAATAAAATGGTGCCATGTAGCTCATTGCTTTCCTTTGTCTCATGACTTTCCAATGTTCCATGGGTTTCAATAAAAACCCACCCGAGTCTTCAACCGAGCTCCTTAAATGAGCTCCTTTCATATCGACCAAGCTCCATTATTTCACGGCTTTATTAGCCCATTGAATTACCACTAGTTGTATTTAACCCAGCTTCTAACTTAGTTGAAACACTAAGCTCTTGCCACGTAGCCCCGCTGATGTTTTCATTGAGTTTGACGAGCCTTCAACGCTAGTCTATAGTGCCCACACTTTTTATAGCTCAGCAGCTTGTTGTTTCTTTTCTCATAGACATGTTTTGATAGTGATTGGTTATATCTTGGACATTATATTTTGATATTTGATCTTATTAGACATGTGTGGACATTTAGGCGTATAACGCCAATTTAGCTTAATTTCTATATTGTCGCATTTTCTTATAATGTCATGGATACTAATGGATATGATGTTGTGTTTGGAACATAATTATAATAATGGATAGTTGTTGCATGTGAAATTCTATGGTTATATGTCATGTATCATCTTGTCTAACTTTTGGAATATTGAGTATAATTGTGCACGTTGTCGCATCTTGATTTCAGTAGGATGTTAGGTTAGTTTAGAATGCATTGATATCTTACTATGTCATTGAATTATATTGTATCGGATAGGTGTGGTTAATGTGTGCAATGAGTGTGCAGGTGACAAGTTTACAGGAGAACGTGGGATTCAGGCCAGCTACTAAATCTTGCAAAAGCAACCCACGGGCTGAGTCCTAGCCATGTTCATTGTGTGAAGCCTTAGTATAGGAGATTATTATTTTGGGCACTATGAGTGACCCCAATTTATGTAATGTATTGTGCTTTGAATTATTAATTTTGTTTAGGGTTGCTAGTGAAGTTGTAAACTTGTTTTGGGAGTTAATAATTCCACTTTCATTTAAATTGTTGATTTTGTTTATTGAGTCACTTAATCACAAGGGTTTAGGGTCACATGTGAGACCCTTGGGTGGTCCCCACACCCTCTACCCTTGTGCCAAAAATGCAAAACCCGAAATTAGGTTATTTTGGGCATTTTTGGGGACCCCTTTGTAGCTTGGGAGTTCCCTAACACAAAAATGAGCCCTGGACCCTACCTAATGGGTAGGGGGCTTATTTTCAAGGCTAGAGGGAGTTTTCCCTCCCTTTTTACCTCTTGTTTGGTCACATCCATGTAAGGGATGTGGATTTGAGTGCTTATTAAAAGTTTCACTTATTTTGTCTTGCTAACATTTAGGGGATTTTGGGAGAAGAGGGCAAAAAGATAATTTTACCCTTTCTCTCTTTTGTTTTGGCATCTTTGACCTTGATGAGGGAGAGGGGTGACACATGTCACCCCCTCATTTGTGAGGATGCTTGCTTGCTCCTCTTCAAATTCCCATTCATGGGAAAAGAGAGGGACTTTTTTTGAAACTTCTTGCTTGGGATGCTTGTGGATTTTGGAGCTTGGAGATTGGCTTGAGTCAAGGTGTGGAGAAATTTGAAGTTGGAGAGCTTTTTGGAGAGCTTTCCTTGAGGTAGGCTCTTATGTCTTTTGCTTGTGTTGCATTTATCTTAGTTGTTAGATGGGTTGCATGGTTTTGTTATTTGGTTGTTGTTTTTACTCCCTCCATCATATGGCATGATGGAGTTTTGGAGTGTGGGGGAAGAGAGAGGGAATTTTCCCTCTCAATCCTCAAGGCTTGATGGACAAGCCTTGTAGGGTCTTAGTGTTTCCCCTCAATGGTTGAGGTGGGGAAGTTGATTCATTTGGCTTGAATCTCCTTCCCCATTCTTGGTAAGGAAACCCCTTTGGGGTTTGAAAATCCTTCCAAGAAGGACTTGGAGAAAGGGTGGAGGAATAAGGAGGGTTTTGATTGAATTTAGGAGCAATAAGGAGGGTATGAGAGTTTGTTGCTTTGTGTAAAAAAATTTGGAATAAAATTTTTGGAGAACTTTCTCCTCTCTTCCCCACTTTTGAGGAAGAACATGGGTTCTCCTCCTTGTAAACTTTGGAGTCTTGTTTGTATTTATCCCTATTTTTGTGTGCTTGTATCATTGTTAGCTCACCCTCCATCTTGTGCAAGTTTTGGTTAGTTATCCTCTTTCCCATGGGCTTGGGGGAGGCTAGCATGCATCCCAACCTTGGGATAGGCATGTAATGATGCCTATGGTTGGGTGGCAAACAAGCTCTTTTTCTCCTTGTATGGTTTTTTGGGAAGACATGGAAGTTGGCTCTCAAGTTGGAGTGGGTGGCCTCTTGGGCTCTTATTGTTCTTTTCTCTCCTTATGAAAACCTATTGTATTGTAACTCCTTTGGATATGGTTATGAGAATAGTTTCATCTCCTTGCAAATTCTCCATTTTGTATATCTTGCATTCACATGTAAATTTGAGATATGGTGATTAAATGAGAAATCTCTCTCCCAACTTGTAAGAAACTTGTAATGGAAATTTTTGGTTGTTTGCATATTTGGAAATAGTTATACAACACCCTTGTAGTCTAAGCTTGTGGAAGAGAAGTGTTGTATCAAAAGTCTCATTTATTTGTAACTTAATGTATCTCCATATTTTATTTACAAAAAGATATATTACTTTGTTGAGGAATTCCACATGTGAGTAAAATCTCTAAATGATCCTTTGCATTAAATCTAAAATGAAATCTACTTGGTTATAAGAAGTTGTTCTTGTTTTAACTTTGGAAGAAACTATCTTTATTTGTAAAATGCACATTTCCTTTTTATATTAACATGGTTTTAGAAAAAAAAATTATTTTTTTTGTGCAAAGAAGGTTGTACTTGGAAATGTGATAGTTTTGTTGTTTTTGTCTAAAAAAATATTTATATAAATGTTATCACTTTAAATAAAATATTATATATATATATATATATATATATATATATATATATATATATATATATATATATATATATATATATATATATATAATATTCTATATAAAACAAATTTAAAACGAATTTATTATAAAACAAATTTATATAAAAACAAGTTTAGTGGGAGGGGGGGGGGGGTTCGGCCCCCAACCCCGCACATTTTTAAAAAGAACAAAGAAAAAAACAATGGGGGGGGAAGGGGGCGAACTCCCCCCCCCACACGATCCTGCCTCCCCACGCCGCCGGCGTCCCCCGCGCACCGCAACCACCACCTACCTCACCCCGGCCCGGTGTCCCCATGGGTGCCGCCCGCTGACCCGCCCGCCGCCTTGACCTCTGCCCCCTATGGCTGCATTGCGCCCCCGCTGCCCCCTACCCTATACCTCCACCGACCGCCTCCTTCCTCCGTCGCGCCCCGTCCCTTCAACTCTCACTTGCCCCTCCTTACACCGCCCAACTTTGACCCGGCCCACCCTCTTCCAAGAAAAAGAGAAAAAAAAACGTAGCTCCCCTTCAAAAAAAAAAAAATATAAAAATAATAAAAGAATAAAACTAAACCCTAGCTGCCATTGATATACATAAATACATATAAATACATATGTATTTTGTTCTAGCTTGATATAAAATTAACAACTGAAAAAAAAAAAACAATATGTAATTACTTCCTTGGAAAACTCTATGAATCCAAGAACCTGTACATTCCAAGAGCCAAAACCAAAACAAGATGAGAAAAAGAATAAAGAGAAAGAGAAGAAAAGGGGCTATTAGTGGATTAGGGAAAACTTTAGTATTATTCCAAATCTAGGGCCCATAATGGTTTGATCCTAGGGCTCAAGAGAATCCCTACATACTTTTGAAAATGAGTAATATTGTGGGATTAACTTTTTGAATGGGAGAGGAAATATTAATTAAAATAGGTAGCTTATTTTCTCTTGTAGGTTGTGTTAGTCATTAATACATATGTTTTTTTTTAAATGTGTGAATATTGTTAACAATGGGATAAATCAAAGTAATTAAAAACAATGTCTTAGCAATATGGTTAAAATTATATCATTAAGAATATAATTACTTAATGAAAATATTCAGGCGAAACATTAGTTCGCCTTTCAAAAAAAAAAAAAAAAAAAAATTACCCCAAAATTTGAGAAATTCCTGGTTTGGTTCGTTGCCCCGAGAATGGGCATTACAGTTGGTATCGAGAGAGTTTTGCACATGTGGACCACTGGGTAACTAATTAAAATAGTTAATGGTAATTTTAACAACACTAAAATTAACTAAATGAATAAAAATAAACAGTTAAAATAAATCATCCACAACCATTAAATTTTAAATTAATAACTTCTTCGCTCACCCCGTGCACAGGATGGCACCCAAGCGAGGACGATCAGCTAGAGGTTTGGGGCGTAGTGCACCTACGCGGGAGCCGCCGGCACCCAAATTTGGGCCTCGGATATTAGAGGCCTTGTGCCAGCTGATAGGCATTGTGGAGCAGCGTCTACCACCACCGCAGGAGACGAGAGTGGAGGCACCATTGGGAGACGAGGAGCCATTAGGTGAGGACACGCATTCAGAGCCGCCAGAGCACGACACACCAAGGGGAGAGGTCACGTAGCCCTTCCATTCATCATGAGAGGGTAGCCTCATTCCGTCGTAGCCACTCACATAGTCTCGAGGGACCATTCGAGGATAGGCGACCCCCTTCGCTGTCGGACTACATCGCCAGGATCGAGATACAGCAAAGTGTGATCGTAGTGGACCTTCTTCGCTTATAGCCACCCACTTACACCGGCTCTACAGATGGCTTTGGGGCTAAGTCATGGCTCTTTAGCTTGGATAGTTGCTTTGGCTTGCACTCTTACGAGAGCAATGTCAAGGCAAGGTTCGCTATACACCTCCTCCGAGACGTAGCAGGCATTTGGTGGAGGAATGAGGAGCGGAAGCTCCATTTGACTCGAGAGATAGTGACCTGGGAGATGTTCGAGGAGCATGATTCAAGGCTCGTTATATGTCAGAGCATTTTGTGTAGAAGAGGATCGATGAGTTTCATGACTTACGATAGGGATGCATAAGTAGCACAAAGATATGAGAGAGCAGTTCCTGGATCTTCTGCAGTATGTGGACTACCTGTAAGATGAGAAATTACAAGTTAATAGGTTTATTCGAGGGCTTAATGCAGATATAGCAGGAGCAGTTAGGATGTTATCTCCTCCCACACTTGAGAAGGCCGTTGAGAAGGCCTACTTAGCTGAGGAGAACAGGACCAAGGCACAGGAGCATCGTGATAGAAACAAGAGCAAGTTTTAGGAGAGGATACAGCCTTTAGAGTCAGAGGTCATGAGGTACTGCACCACCCCCTAGAGGAGGATTTTGGCCTCCGCCAGTAGCCACGAGGCTCCACCGCACCCGTAGCGACAGACACACAGCAGGGCCACCCACAACAGGGGGCTAGACAGACATAGGGATTTTAGAGAGGTGTTTCTAGAGGAGGTTTTGGTGGAGCCAGGGATAGGAGGCAAGGCACTCAACAGGCACATCCACTGGCATGCACACAAATCTACTAGCTAGGTTGGACCGGCAGGATCAAGACACCAGAGTACAGGAGGGACCCCATCTCAGAGGGGTACATGAGGATGTTTATTTGTGGATCTCTTGATCACTATGTGCGCATGTGCCCGCACAAACCCAATACCATGGATGCACAGAGAGATGCTAGATCCAAGCAGATGGTGGGTGATGTAGGATGCGCTCATCATGTATATGCAATGGTTGACAACCGCCAGGCCGAGCATCTAAGCCACAGTCATTGAGATGACATGTACTATTAGGGGTATTTATGTCTCAATACTTTTTGATTCAGGTGCTTCTGATTCCTTTATATCACCTTCTATAGTGGACCAGTGTGGGCTAGTGGTGGCTAGGCAACCAGATAGTTGGCAGGTTGAGTTGGCCTCTGGGGCCAAACTCACCATGGACTCGTATGTGGAGAGTTGCGTACTTGATTTAGGAGCCTTCTCCACTACTCTTGACCTCCAAGTTATCCCTCTAGGTTCCTATCAGGTAGTTTTGGGTATGGATTGGCTCGAGGCTCATCGAGCTAAGGTGGATTGCAGAAATAAGGTCATTGAGTGTCAGGATGATCTTGGGAGTGTAGTTGTTATATCAAGGATGTAGAGGCCTATCTCCTTGCACATGATATCGGCTAAGCAACTCAAGCGGAGCATGCATAAGGGGTGTCAGTTGTTTGCTATCACCATCAGTGATCGATCTGAGAGCATTCCAGAGCATTCACCCTTAGATGATCATGTAGTTTTGAGGGAGTATGCAGATGTGTTTCAGGCGAGCTTCCAGGGTTACCACCCCTCGAGAAGGTGGATTTCACCATTGATTTAGTACCTGGATCAGCACCAGTTTCTAGGGCACCTTATCGGATGACGACCCAGAGCTTCATGAGCTCAAGATTCAGTTAGAGGAGTTGTTAGATAAGGGTCTCATTCACCCTAGTGTATCTCCTTGGGGGAGCCACTCATATTTGTGAAGAAGAAGGATGGTTCTCTCAGACTTTGTGTAGACTTCAGCAGCTCAACAAAGTCACAATAAAGAACCGTTATCCGCTCCCTAGGATTGATGACTTTTTTGATCAGATGCGGGAGTGAGAGTGTTCTCCAAAATTGATCTCAAGTCAGAATATCATCAGTTGCGCATTTCAGATGTAGACATTCATAAGACATCATTTTTCGCACACGTTATGGGCATTATGAGTTCACAGTGGTTCCATTTGGTTTGACCAATGCCCCAGCTATCTTCATGAGCCTCATGAATGGGGTATTCAGGACATTTCTGGATCACTTTGTCTTAGTGTTCCTTGATGACATATTGATTTATTCTCGTTCAAGGAGGAACACGAGGAGCATTTGAGATAGGTACTTCAGGTTTTGAGAGAGCAGAAGTTGTATGGGAACTTGGAAAATGCAGCTTCTTTTGAAGAGATTAAGTATTTGGGTCATATCATTTCAGGCAAGGGTATCTCCGTAGATCCCTCTAAGATACAGAGCTATCTTGGACTGGCCAGCACCCACATCAGTTACTGAGGTAAGGAGTTTCATGGGTTTGGCAGGGTATTACCGCAGGTTCGTATAGGACTTTTCTAGGATTGCTCACCCTATCACTTCTCTTAGAGGAAAGGGAAGAAGTTTGATTGGTCAGAGAAATGTGAGAAAGCCTTTCAGTTGCTTAAGGAAAGGTTAACCACGGAACCCATCTTGGCAAGTCCAGACCCGATAGAGATTTTGTTGTTTTTACTGATGCATCACTAGAGGGTTTGGGAGCAGTTCTTATGCAGGAGCGTCGAGTTATTGCCTTTGAGTCTCGTAAGCTCAAGGACTACGAGCTTAATTATCCTACTCATGACTTGGAGCTTGCAGTAGTTGTACATGCTCTAGTGTGTTGGTGACATTTCCTTTTGGGTAGGCCTTTCATTTTGAGGACAGATCATCGGAGTTTGCAGCATATCTTCTCACAGCCGAACCTCAACGCTCATCAAAGGCGTTGGATGGAGTTCCTATGTGAGTATGACATGGAGGTTCAGTATATCAAAGGGAAGGAAAATGTGGTTGCAGATGCACTTAGTAGACGACGACATGTGCTTGCTTCTTTGACACTTCAGTCAGATTTGAGAGGCAGGATTCTTGAGCACCTTCCAGAGGACAAATTTTATGAGGGAGCTAGACAGATGTTAGAGTCACAGGGTTCTTTAGAGGGTAGATATTCTGGGTGTGTTTTAGAGACAGATGGTTTGCTTCGGTTCCATAGGCACATCTACGTGCCTAAGTCAGGTGATTTGTGTAGCTTCATCCTCACAGAGGCTCATCGAGCCCCATATGCGGCACATCCAGGAGTGAAGAAAATGCATGCCGATCTGAGGGAGTTATATTATTGGCAAGTCTTGATGGGACATAGCAGATTTTGTTGCATGATGCCTTGAGTGTCAGAGGGCAAGGCAGAGCATTCTCATCCCGCAGGACTTTTACACCCCCATGATATTCCCAAGTGGAAATGGGATGTGTTTTCCATGGATTTCATAGTCGGACTCCTATGTCTTCTTATCATCATGACGCCATTATGGTCACCGTGGATAAGTTGACCAAGGTTGTGCACTTTTCACCAACCAAGGTCACCTATAATGCACTCAGGCCATCGCCAAGGTATTTATGGAGGACATTGTTAGGTTGCATGGGATTCCGAAGACCATCATAAATGACAGGGATACTATCTACACTTTAGTTTTCTGGACTTCTTTTCAGGCCGCTCTGGGTACTCAGATCAATTTCAGTTCAGCTTATCATCCAGAGAGATGGATGGGAAGATAGAGAGGGTTAATCAGGTGTTAGAGGACATGTTGAGAATGTATGTGATGGATCAACAAGAAATGGGAAGATTATTTGCATTTAGTTGAGTTTTCTTACAACAATAGCTATCATAGTTCCATTGGTATGGCTCCTTACTAGGCCTTGTATGGATGACCTTGCAGGACACCTCTGAGTTGGGATAGACTAGATGACAGGATTATTCTGGGACCAGCCTACCTTTAGGATTTAGAGCAACAGGTTGTGCAGATTAGACAACATCTTGAGCAGGCCAGAGCACACCAAAAGGCGTATGCAGACACCAAGAGGATTGATCGTCACTTCTTAGTGGGTGATAAAGTCTTCTTGAGGGTTCATCCGCATAAGAGTCCAATCCGTTATGGAAAGGGTTCTAAGCTATCACCTCATTTTGTGGGGCCTTTTGATATTTTAGAGGTCATCGATCTAGTTGCCTATCACCTAGCTTTGCCACCATGCCTTGCGGGCCCATGATGTGTTTCATGTTTCTGTACTACGTAGATATGTACCTGATGCTTCTCATGTTTTGGATTGGTCGGCATTATAGGTAGAGGATGGAGGACAATGGAGACTAGAGCCCGTACGCATACTGGAGCACCGAAGGTTGGCCCTTTGGGGTCGAGACTTGAGCAAAGTTAGAGTACAGTGGGACCGACCTGTACGACGAGACATCAGCATCTACTGGGAGGATGCGATTCCTTTGAGGGCTAGATATCCCTATCTCTTTCAAGTGACTTCCGTGAGGAAGTCTAATTTTAGTAGAGGGGGATGTAGTGCCCACACTTTTTATAGCTCAGTAGCTTGTTGTTTCTTTGCTCATAGACATGTTTTGACAGTGATTGGTTATATCTTGGACATTATATTTAGATATTTGATCTTATTAGACATGTGTGGACATTTAGGCGTATAGCGCCAATTTAGCTTAATTTCTATATTGTCGCATTTTCTTATAATGTCATGGATACTAATGGATATGATGTTGTGTTTGGAACATAATTATAATAATGGATAGTTGTTGCATGTGAAATTCTATGGTTATATGTCACGTATCATCTTGTCTAACTTTTGGAATATTGAGTATAATTGTGCACGTTGTCGCATCTTGATTTCAGTAGGATGTTAGGTTAGTTTAGAACGCATTGATATCTTACTATGTCATTGAATTATATTGTATCGGACATGTGTGGTTAATGTGTGCAATGAGTGTGCAGTGTAATTTTACGGGAGAACGTGAGATTTATGCCACCTACTCAATCTGCACAGCAAGTTGACCCACGGGCTGAGTCCTAGCCATGTTCATTGTGTGAAGCCTTAGTATAGGAGATTATTATTTTGGGCACTATGAGTGACCCCAATTTATGTAATGTATTGTGCTTTGAATTATTAATTTTGTTTAGGGTTGCTAGTGAAGTTGTAAACTTGTTTTGGGAGTTAATAATTCCACTTTCATTTAAATTGTTGATTTTGTTTATTGAGTCACTTAATCACAAGGGTTTAGGGTCACATGTGAGACCCTTGGGTGGTCCCCACACCCTCTACCCTTGTGCCAAAAATGCAAAACCCGAAATTAGGTTATTTTGGGCATTTTTGGGGACCCCTTTGTAGCTTGGGAGTTCCCCTAACATAAAAATGAGCCCTTGGACCCTACCTAATGGGTAGGGGGCTTATTTTCAAGGCTAGAGGGATTTTTCCTCCCTTTTTACCTTGATTGGTCACATCCATGTAAGGGATGTGGATTTGAGTGCTTATTAAAAGTTTCACTTATTTTGTCTTGCTAACATTTAGGGGATTTTGGGAGAAGAGGGCAAAAAGATAATTTTACCCTTTCTCTCTTTTGTTTTGGCATCTTTGACCTTGATGAGGAGAGGGGTGACACATGTCACCCCCTCATTTGTGAGGATGCTTGCTTTCTCCTCTTCAAATTCCCATTCATGGGAAAAGAGAGGGACTTTTTTTTGGAACTTCTTGCTTGGGATGCTTGTGGATTTTGGAGCTTGGAGATTGGCTTGAGTCAAGGTGTGGAGAAATTTGAAGTTGGAGAGCTTTTTGGAGAGCTTTCCTTGAGGTAGGCTCTTATGTCTTTTGCTTGTGTTGCATTTATCTTAGTTGTTAGATGGGTTGCATGGTTTTGTTATTTGGTTGTTGTTGTTTGTTTTACTCCCTCCATCATATGGCATGATGGAGTTTTGGAGTGTGGGGGAAGAGAGAGGGAATTTTCCCTCTCAATCCTCAAGGCTTGATGGACAAGCCTTGTAGGGTCTTAGTGTTTCCCCTCAATGGTTGAGGTGGGGAAGTTGATTCATTTGGCTTGAATCTCCTTCCCCATTCTTGGTAAGGAAACCCCTTTGGGGTTTGAAAATCCTTCCAAGAAGGACTTGGAGAAAGGGAGGAGGAATAAGGAGGGTTTTGGATTGAAATTAGGAGCAATAAGGAGGGTATGGAGTTTGTTTCTTTGTGCAAGAAATTTTTGGAATAAATTTTTGGAGAACTTTCTCCTCTCTTCCCCACTTTTGAGGAAGAACATGGGTTCTCCTCCTTGTAAAATTTGGAGTCTTGTTTGTATTTATCTTATTTTTGTGTGCTTGTATCATTGTTAGTGTCACCCTAAATCTTGAGCAAGTTTTGGTTAGTTATCCTCTTTCCCATGGGCTTGGGGGAGGCTAACATGCATCCCAACCTTGGGATAGGCATGTAATGATGCCTATGGTTGGGTGGCAAACAAGCTCTTTTTCTCCTTGCATGGTTTTTGGGAAGACATGGAAGTTGGCTCTCAAGTTGGAGTGGGTGGCCTCTTGGGCTCTTATTGTTCTTTTCTCTCCTTATGAAAACCTATTGTATTGTAACTCCTTTGGATATGGTTATGAGAATAGTTTCATCTCCTTGCAAATTCTCCATTTTGTATATCTTGCATTCACATGTAAATTTGAGATATGGTGATTAAAATTAGAAATCTCTCCCAACTTGTAAGAAACTTGTAATAGAATTTTTTGGTTGTTTGCATATTTGGAAATAGTTATGCAACACCCTTGTAGTCTAAGCTTGTGAAATAGAAGTGTTGTATCAAAAGTCTCATTTATTTGTAACTTAATGTATCTCCATATTTTATTTACAAAAAGATATATTACTTGTTGAGGAATCCTACATGTGTGTAAATCTGAAATGATCCTTTGCATTAAATCTGAAATGAAATCTACTTGGTTATAAGAAGTTGTTCTTGTTTTAACTTTGGAAGAAACTATCTTTATTTGTAAAATGCACATTTCCTTTTTATATTAACATGGTTTTAGAAATAAATTTTTTTTTTTGTGCAAAGGAGTTTGTACTTGGAAATGTGATAGTTTTCTTGTTTTTGTCAAAAAAATATTTATATAAATGTTATCACTTTAAATCTTTATATATATATATATGATATATATATATATATATATATATATATATATATATATATGTTGAATGTATATATATACAACATATATAATATATGTATATATATATATATATAATATATATATTTATATATATATTTATATTTATATATAAACATATATAAAACAATTTTATAAAAAACAAGTTGTGGTAAAACAAATCGCTCCCCCAACCCCGTGCATTTTTAAAAAAAAGCGGTGGGGGGTTCGAACCCCCCCCCCCCTGCATTGTCCCCACGCTCAAGGCGCGGCCTCCCCCGCACCCAACACCATCACCTACGCCTCCCCCAGCCGCTATCCCCATGGGCGTCCCCAACCTACCCCGCCGCCTTGACTATTCCCCCCGCGGCCGATGCGCCGCCCCACCGCCTCCCTACCATATCCCTCCACCGACCACCTCCTTCCACCTCCGCCGTGCCCTGTCCCCTTCAACTCTCATGGGCGCCCTCCTTACGCCTGCCCGACCCGCCTCGCCCTCTTCCAAGAAAAAGAAAAAAACGCAGCCCCTTGAAAAAATATAAAATAATAAAAGAATAAAACTAAACCCTAGCCACCATTGATATACGAAATACATATAAATACATATGTATTTTGTTCTAGCTTGATATAAATTAACAACTGAAAAAAAAAACAATATGTAATTACTTCCTTGGAAAACTCTATGAATCCAAGAACCTGTACATTCCAAGAGCCAAAACCAAAACAAGATGAGAAAAAGAATAAAGAGAAAGAGAAGAAAAGGGGCTATTAGTGGATTAGGGAAAACTTTAGTATTATTCCAAATCTAGGGCCCCGAGTAATGGTTTGATCCTAGGGCTCAAGAGATCCCTACATACTTTTGAAAATGAGTAATATTGTGGGATTAACTTTTGAATGGGGGAGGAAATATTAATTAAAATGGGTAGCTATTTTCTCTTGTAGGTTGTTTTAGTCAATAATATATATTTTTTTTTTAAATGTGTGAATATTATTAAAAGCTGAATAAATCAAATTAATTAAAAACAATGTCTTAGCAATTTGGTTAAAATTATATCATTAAGAATATAATTACTTAATGAAAATATTGAAACACCCTATCATGGCGGAGGAGGATAGCAGGAAAAGGGACATAGAATAACCTAAGGGAGTGGAAACCACAATGGACCTAAGACAAATTTCTATGTCACCAAAGGATGGGGAGGAGATAAAAATCTAAGGATTAATGTAAAACTCTTTGATCCATGCTAGCATGGAGGGTGGTCCAAGTTAAAACCTAGATACAACAGATGAAGGCATAGAACATCATTTTCTCAAAGGTCACCTTTGAAATTGATTGAGATTTAAGAGAATCCCGAGGATACCATTCAAGAGTAGGAAAATATTAGAAGCACCAAAGGAAGCCATAGGGAAAGAGGTATCCATAGAGGTGATGAAGAAGAAAAGCACCCCCACCCGAGCATAGGAAAAATACCAATTCAAGAGTCGGAGGTCAAGACATATGAAGACGCGGAGGAATTCCCAACTCTATCAAAACCCATAAAAATGTCAATGTGGGAATTATTACCCATATTTCACCCCGGGAAAAATAGTGGATCGAATCACGACCCCGCTTGAAGGAACCCGAGAAAACTCATCCAGATCCTATAAATTGGTTGCAAGAAGATTCAGCAATGGAGTGGCGGAGGCCAAGAAAGATCAAAGGACCATGTACAGAAAGAAAACGACTTTGTCGGGCCGTTTCTACATCTTAAATCCATCCTCCAAGTTACAGGCAGGTAGAACTATAAAATAGCAGGGTCAGACAATCAGGATCAATGCTACAAAGAATTTAGAAGAAGGAAGAGTGGTAAAGAGTGAGTCCTCGGGCTCGAATTGGTTCAAGAAAAGGGCAAAAATGACTAAGTATGGAGAAAGAAGTGAAAAGGGCTGCATGTTAGCTGGCACATTTCCAAGAGTCAGTCCCTAGGCAGAAACCCAAATGAGTGTGAGGCCACCACATAGCTCAAAATCTAAAAAGTAAGAAGGACCGTTGAACAGTCCACAAAGCAACGGAGGCAGACAAGTGTCAACCCGACGCTCCTCCAAAGGAAAACTTTGGGTTGGATTTGCAAACATGCGCGGTGCCTCCACGTGTCCTCAAAGGGGCAGAGTTAGTTGAATTGTCAAAGCATTAACAGGCCGGTGGAGGCTGCCAAGTGTCTCAAGTACATTGTTTCAAGGGGAAAATGGAAAAGAGATTCCGAGCAAGTGCCAGAGTGCCACATGTCCAAACGGAGTTTTGAGGCTATGGAGGTTTTTGAGTTTTTGTGTTTTTTTGCAAGAAGGGCCAAAAGGTAAATTATGGGCCGTGGACCTAAATTTTTATCCCAATCTGGCTGCCACATATCCCAATCAAAAGAGGGACCCATTTTCAAGTTGTTTTCCCACCTATTTGTACAGAATCAATGCAAAACTTCAAAGGGCATATCTTTCGACTCAGGGCTCGAGAGATTGCGAATCGATATTGTTGGAAAGATCTCGACCTCGTCTATGCCATGGGAGTCTAAAACTTTAATTTTTGAGAGGGTAGGTGGAAGAAAAATGGAGAAGAAATGTCTTGAGCTTTCAATGTAGGATCATCAGTCTCAACAACCAGATCGGATTCGATCTATTTCCGTTGTTTCCTCTTCCTTCAAGGTGCCGAATCAAGGATCGATGCAGAAAGATGGATTCGGGGCAAATTTCAGCAGAAAACATTAACAGCAGTGGTTGAGCTTCGACCCACGTTTTCCGCTTCTCTCTCCCTTTTTCTTCTCTCAGATCGATTCTATAAATACGGGGACAAGATTCATTGTAAAGGGTTGGATATTCTTAGTTTTGTAGGCTCCCTTCTCCTTCTAGCAAAGGATTTGTGGGGTTCAGGCCTTCCTTTAAAATTGTATTACGTTTCTACCTTTCAGGCTATTCTGTAATGAACTGTATCAATCTATTAGAGTAATAAAATACATTTTGATCGATCTTAGATCCTTCTTGTTTCTTTTGCTTCTATCTGATCTCTCGTTACAGATATGGTTGTCTGTGTTTGTTTATTGTATGCATTTTATTGGTTTGTGTCGAAGGTAAACTAATTATTCATCATTCCTTTGGTGCATCACCTGGTAGTTTAGTTATTTCTCATTTCTATACTCTTTTATCCCTGTCTCCTTGGCATAGACTAGGTATAGATATAGATCCTCTGCAAATCCTCACGTATGCACCTAAACAGAGGAATAAGGAACCAGCCTTTAATCTAGAGAGCTTTTCCAATTTGCAAGGTCCCACACCTTAGGAAAAGTTCCATGTTATGCAATCACACCAAATGATTCTGCCTTAGAAAAATAGATCTTTAGAAATCATCTGGGGGTGTTGTGATTTTGCACTAATAAGAATAATTTTAGTAGGGGGAGAACATTAAAGAATTATTTTCATGGAATTACCTCAAAATCACCTTGGTAACTAAGTGTTCGAAAAGGGCATTATCATTTTCTTTAGATGTTTTTACAAAGGAGACGTTAATTGATCTTCCGAGTGAAAATATACACATAATTCCTACCAAGGAAGGGGATATTTTCCTCCTTACTACAACTTATAACATGTCATAAACTCAAGCAAGTGAGGTGTTACTAAATATTTTGGGGAATTAGTCCGACAAAATATGCATAACAACAATAATGCCAAGATATATAAGGCCCGGTCGCAAAACTAGAGGCGAGCTCAAGGAAGAAAATAGTAAGCTACGTGAGTTGTAACACGAGAATAAGATCCTCAAGGAAAAATATGAGTGCATGGATTCCAAAGAAAAAGTGTTGGGGAGATACTTTTTGCAATAAACCCAATCTTACCAAAGAAAACCTTCTCATTGAAGGGGATCAGATAGATGAGTTAGAGAATCTCGTAGGCATGATTTTCAAACAAATTGAAAAGGAGAGGGAGAGGGCCAAGCAAAAAACAAGCGACCAAAAAAACATATGGGTTACCTACGAGAAGAATTTGGGAGCCTACAAAAATATCGCTAGGCAAATGAAATAAAAATCCACACAAGCTTATAAGTTGTTTAAGGTAATTCACAAACAATCCTCGGATAATAAGCATGTGCATGAAGGAGCAAACCAAAAACACGCAATAATGGAAGAAAAACTAGAAGATGACTCCCTAGATAAATCTAACATAAATAACTTAATGGAGGAATGTGAAAGAGTTAGTGAATGAATTGTGGAGGTAAAGGAAAGTTTGAAGTAAAGGTTGATGTAACTAAGGAATCTAACCGATGCGACTAAAATAAAGCTTGAAAATACGTGCACAAAATTATGAAAGAAAGTAGAAGATTTGTGTATGGTGGTTAGTACGGTATTCAATGGTTATAATTCCTTTAGCTAAATAGTAACTCATTTGGACAACTTAGGCCAACTTATTTAAGAGGCAATAAAAAAGTTGCATGGGGCATGAAGATTTGCTAAAAGCCAAGGTGTCATAATTGTTTGAAGAAGTACAATAAGCATTACCCATGGAAAGACAAAAAAAATAGTATGGGGTGATGTTGGACCCATAAATTTGTCTTATTTATTCATTAAATCATATATTAGGACAAAACATGCATTCTTTATTCAAGACCTACTATTAATTAGAAGGGCATGCAGAACTTTTGGGAAGGATATGTGTAGAGGAAAAACATAAAAGAATCACATGGAGAAGGAGATAAGTGCGCATATAAAAGAGGATACGGGATAGGTGCATGAAGATGGAAATGAAGATCATGCGATAGAGTTAGGAAAGTAAAGGGCAACACTAACAAAGGTTGGAAGAGCATGCACAAGGACATATTTGGATAAGGGAATACAAGGTAAAGAATAGCAAATATAGACAAGACCAAGAATAGACCACCAATTAAATATTGGGACACTTACATGGAATGGTTGGAAGAATGGATAAATTTGTAACATGACTAAGAATAAGAAGTGAAATTTTACGAGGGTCACCATACAGAGAAAATTTATGACATCGAGTGGCTATATTTAGTTGCCTCCTTATGTACGAGTTAAACCGATAGTCAGTAACTCGAGGGCTACTAGTATAAATAACTCATGAGGGATCCATTGTATTTTGGATATAGCAGAGGAGAAGTGAAGAATTTGTAAGCGAGTGTGTGGGAGTTGATATAATCGATCCTTGTATTTTTCAGAGAGTAGAGAGCTTATTGTAAAGCTAGTATGGGTCTAAAATTCATTTTAACACCATGAATGTAATTGTGAAATTGTTTATTGATATATGATAAACATGTGTCTTGGTCAATAATGGTATTTTCTACTTATATTTGTTAAGTTACTTATGCATTCAAGTCTTGTTTATTTAAATAGCTAATCCACTTCAACCATGTTAACCTTGATGGGACCTAAAAATATTTTGTGCTTCGTGTGAGCTTGCCTGGCTTACACTACGGTGTGATAGGCCAATGTGAAGGGTAAGGGAAACATATGTGCTCCGACTTCAAAAATCTTGTGTGCATGAGAGTTGAGTAAAGGTATAACTAGACGAGAAGCAAAACCTATGACGTTTTCATCACAAGAACGATCGATAGAGTTCTTGAATAGAGGATAGCTAAATAACAACTTGGCATGTCATCTACCACCATTCCTACAATAAAATAATTATAGCAATCTCATCCAAGGCATCAAGCAATTGAAAAATGAAAAACCTTGTGTGAAAATCCAAGGATACTTTTTTGTTCATCACCTCAACATCCGAACAAGATCCAAGCTCATCTAATGCGAGAGGAAATGCAAATAAGTCGAGGTAATGGCCTTGTCCCAAGTTGAATTTTCATTGCAATTACAAAATTAGGAAAAGAAAATATTCTCTTAAATGAAAAAGAAGCAACGAGTCAAAGCTTGAAAATAGAGCTTCAAGGTGAAGAAAATAAATCTAAATAATTCATACATGTGATTTTTTGTTTTCACCTTACATATAATTTTTGAATAGATTATAGTTTTTGTCCCAAAAATGAGTGTGCTTAGAAATGTTAAGCAAATTGAATTGTGTATTTTACATTCCATAATTAAATTTATTTCTTAAAAAAATATGTAATAAAAATTGATTAACTAATAATGACCTTTAAAATGCTTTTGAAGAAAGACCACTAAATTTTAAATTTTTCTCTCTTTTCTTTTTTTCCCTATTATTCTTAATTTATAGTATCAAACTTAAGGGAATTTTTTTTTGTAATTTTTTGGTATATATATATATATTTACAATCATTTATTGGAATGATCATTGAATTAGTTGTTTTGATTGTAAAAATTTTATTTTTCGTATAATTTATCTCTAGTAACTAAGCCAAATCTACACTACTTTTTCATATCTATCAAAAATTCAAGTTTTTAAAAACATTTTAGATGGTCTTAGGTGTAACTACAAGTTATTGTAATACCCAAAAGTTGTCTTTGGAATTTATTCGACATTATTCCATTTTCATATTTAATCGACCAAGTTAAATCCTCCTATTCTACCCCATACCCTAAGTCCACTAGGTCACAATTATTCTCTAATTTAACACTTCAATAATCATGATACACTTTACATAATACATCTACATACTATCTCCTATCTCAAATTTAACCTAGATAGGTTCATGAGCCTAGGATGGGTTTGGACAATGAACCTTCCTACATGATATGGATTCATCCTCAGTCTTTGGAAACAATCACCTTTTCTAATGCACAATTTATATTGGTTAGTCTAGGTGTTAATTTTGGGTCGGTTGAGTGGGAAAACATTTGAATGGTTACCTCTATAAAAATATAGCCTAATATATTAGGGGTATCTAGAGATCCCATATCAAAAGGAGAAATCTAAGAAGTACATAGGGAAAAACATTAAGACACCTTTTCCGTAGAGAACAACTACAAAAAAGCTACTCAAATTTTGAATACATCTTCATTGTTCCCCTAGATCTGTATGTACTAAAACCGAGAAAATAGTTGATTACATTATTTCTCACTCTCCATCTCATCATAGAATTAGGAAAATTATGTGTCGATTGATTCATCTTCAACATATTATTACATATTCTAGCATTCATCACATTAATTGGGGTGTGGTAAAGGTCATTCCAACACAAATGATGACTGACTCCTTTTGGATCAATAAGTGAGGAAACACAATATGAATTCACAACACTATCATCACATTGATTTATATATAGGGAAAAGGTCTAAATATAGATGAACTAGATCCCAATAACCATATTTTAACTCAAAACATAAGAGGACATATTCATAACCTCTTAGACAAATTTGACTATAAAATCATTTTTCTCAACATGAACATATCTTCCATACACTTTCAAGCCCCCATATTTAACATGCAAATTTATGACATTATGAATAAAAATTATACTCACTTCACCCCTTTGATATCACAGTCTCATTTTGGTGTACGGTGATGTTTCTCTAACCCAAATTGTACTTTCATTGTTATATTTATGGAATATCTTGTGCAATAATATCAACACATAATTTAGGAACAATTTAGTAATATATTATTGTTATGAATTATATTTTACACAAATAATATTATTAAGGCCCTTAAACCAAAATTTCATATTATATTTTGGTGAAGCCACTTATCTATCAATCCATTCCAACCTAGAGTTGTTGTCCTTACATCTATGGATTCATATTACCTAACTAAACTTAGATCTAATTAATGGTCTGAAGGATTTCATCGAAACCCTCATTTTCTTGTGTATATTTTACATTATCATAAAGGCCAACATATATCTATCATTTTTCAATCATGTCACCCATACGGAGTTTGAAATACTTCTTGTAACTAATTTTCAAGGGTGGGCTCTCAATACCCCTTTCATTCCTCCCGCACCATTTATACTCAAATCCAAAGATAATAACCTTGTCTCGACCTTAATTGACTATTAATTGTATACCTACCTATGAGGTGGCTACCATCACAACATGATGTGGTAGACCTCTAATCAATACCATTAACATTGAGGGTGTTCCCAAAATGTTAATCATATTCTACCTCCACAACCTCGAGCTCCCACTATGGAAATCAAATATTATGAATTCCTTTATCTATTCAAAAACGCACATGTCAATATTTCTATTGTAGGATTTTTTAAGTGGTACTGCACATAAAGATATTCTTTATTGATCATTAAGTGAAACAAATTTACTCAAGCATAATACAGAGCCTACCTATTTGAATCCATTGTTAACACTTTGAGGACAAACAACCATCAAATATCCTTTGAAAAGGAATATTTTCCACCTCAACACATCATTAACTTACATTTTTCTATTTCATATTCAAGTATAGGTCTTTATCAAGGCAATCAAGAATGATCTCTCGGATAATGGATCAAAATTGAACATATGTAGAATTTCATTTCTAAATATAACAAGCCTTAGTACACAACCCTGGGTAAGTTTGGTATGATAATTAAGGGATTTGATTATGTCTTACTACCATTGGTTGGCACCATCACCTTACCCATCACATTGGTACCAAATACGCTTCAAATACAATGCCATGTCATGCCTACTAATTTAAATTATATCCTCTTACCTAGGATACCTTAAACTCAAACCATGGGATTCATCCCCTCTACTCTGTGATGATTCCTCAAATACATGCATAAGGGATATGAGTATACATGTCATTAAGATAATGACCATTAAAATT
Organism: Taxus wallichiana var. yunnanensis; assembly: GCA_018340775.1. Taxonomy (NCBI): domain Eukaryota; kingdom Viridiplantae; phylum Streptophyta; class Pinopsida; order Cupressales; family Taxaceae; genus Taxus; species Taxus wallichiana. The sequence continues at coordinate 831,349,018 of CM031234.1, forward strand.
ACTAGTAAGTTATCAAATCAACTAAAAATTTCATCCCACAAACCTATATACCGCAACCTACCATTATGACACTAGAATCTCCCTATTATAATACATAGGTTACGCATTCCAAAAAATCAAACACAACTAAAATCTAATGAATGAGGAGAAAACCAAGATTACTCTTATTTATTTGGCATATACTAACTATATAATATAGCATTAAAGCAATAATAACCTCCCAAACCTCATGTAATTATAGGCACCACTATTATTGTTAGCCACACAACTATTGTCAATCATGTTATAATGATCTCATGATCAAAATTGATAATTAGCGATAAATACCCTAAAGATGCAACACATGTGCAACAAAACATTCCATGAGACTAAAAACTCCATGCAATGATAATGCATTTACCTCTCATTCCCCAAACAAGGGTTGAGCTGTTAGGAAATTAGTGTTCATAGTGTGACAATATAGCTTTGGTTTGAATATTAGTATTATTTAATATTTAAATAATATGTGAGTGTGCAAATAGTTGTAATGCACAACTCATAGAGATAGGAGTGTGGGAGTAAGACTAGGGAATAAAGGAGAGATATAGGGATAATGTGATAAGACTTGACTCCATAATTCTAGGAGCAAGAAATTGTATAAAATTCCCTCAAATGTTCAATAGAAATTACTCCATTCTATTTACATTATGTCTTTATTTTCTGTATTTTCTCCATTTCATGTATTAATCTTGATTTATTGTTGTTTAAATTATTTATGCAAACCTAGAGTTTTAGCATCATTTAGTATCAAGCTAAGGCGAGCTATGAAATTCGTTGTAGGACAAAACCATGGCCTTTAGAATGAATATTTGAGATTTTTTTAGCTTTTGTTGTTGTTTTTTCAATTATGGGTTTGTGACACAAGGATCGTTGTTGACTTTTCCGATCATCAACGATTATGCTCATGGATTGACAAAGTCTATGGATTGCTAGCAATTCACTTTGGTCACCCATGATTATGTTTCTAATCACCGAGAAATTTTCTTTGGTCGCCAATGACCACTTTGTGTAAAAATAATCATGAGTGTTTTCCATCATTCTCAATAAATTTCTCTAATACACTTTATTAATTTTCTTTAAAATAAAGCATAATATTATTGTAAGGGTGTATTTTTGTCTATGTTTAACACATGTTATGGAAATATGATGCAAGAGCATCATCTCTCTAGCTTTTAAATAGGTTGATGGGTCATATAGGTCATCTAGGGTCTATTGTGTGTGTCAGGATTGAATAAAACCTAAACAAATTCAAATTTGAACATTTCCCTCCAAAATTGCCAAATTGAAATTTTAAAGGTAATTTTTATTGTAATAGTTATTTTTTAATGTTTTTCTTGGAGTGTTCACACAAGAAATGTGATTGTGGCAACTATAATGAAGTCTACGGGTCCTAAATAGGTCAAGGAGTGTGTTCTATCTCTTAAGTCCTAGGACCTTAGATTAGGAAGAGTCATTTATTAATGTAATGAAGGATAAAATATGAAAATTAAAGGATCTAAATGCTCAAGAAACAGTTACAAAACTCAGGAAGGTATATTAAAGCTTTTATAACCATTTTCAAACCATCATTCAAATGGTTAGGATTAATGATAATTAGAGCTCCAAGGAATTGGAAAAGATAGCTTTGTGAATAGAGTTTTGATAGTTATGGCTTGTGTGTTTTTCATGTAATCTATGAAAGATATTTGGTAAAGGACTTAACTTATTTGTATCCATTAAGATATCACTTGAATGTATTGGTAAGTTCTTCAATTTTACAGTTCAAATATTGGTGGTGTGATTTTGATTCATTAGTGAGGGATTTATTGTCATAAGAGAAGGTTTATGAATGCAAAAGTATAAAAGTCATGTCCATGTAATAACAAGAGTACCTTGAAAGATGATATAGGATCAAGGTAGTGAGGAGAAATTTTCAAATTTAATGAAATAGAAGGTGTAGTTACTCCTAAACCACTTTGTATATAAGATCTTGGGTAAGTGTTGCATGATAAACCCTTTCTTGTGTGTGTATTGTTTCTCTAAGACGGTGTATAGGATTTCTTCAAAGGTGTGAGAATTTTCTTGGGAAGAATAAACCACAAATCACAACTTTATAAGCATCAAAAAGTAAATACAAACATAGAACAAGTGGGTAGATTCCTTGGAACTAAAATTATTGCATTTCATTGACAATTTTTCCCTCTCGAGCTTGCTCAACAGGTAAAACCCTAAACTAGGGTTTCTCAGGAGAAAAACATGTTTATCTTACAAACTAGCCCACAAAATTTCATTAAATTTTGAGGAAGCCTTTAATGGAAAGGTTTTCTAAGGTTTACAAAAGGTTCAGGACAAAGATACACTTTCCTTTCGCGTTGTCCTTACCATTTTGACATAGACTGTAGAGATAGTTTTGGAAGACTAGGATTGGCAAAAATTGACACTTCGAGGTTTCTAGGAAGAAGAATGGTTCTAAATAGGGAAGATAGAAATAAGGAAAATCGGGAAAAATAATTTACAAACTATGGCCTTTGAAAGGATTACAATCACTTATAAAGCTGTGACAATGTCCTTAGTTGATTGTAACAAATAAGTCATAGAGTAAGTCGGAAGAAGTCGATGACTTAGTGAATTTGATGGGAGAATGAAGCTCTAAATTCCTAACATAGCATCCAAGGAAGGAGGTGAAGTAATTTTTATAGGTCTCATGCCTTACATCATTCCAATTCTCAAATAAGGTATGACAATTCCTCTCTCGCTATATTCCGGGCTTATCAAATCTACTGTGAAATATAAATTTGATTTTTCTAAAGGGATCTTTACAAATGAATACCTATTTCAAAATTTCACAAAGGTGTTAGGGCCTAAGGGTACATGATATCAAATCATACTTTGTAATGAAGCTTTGTAATTTCTCCTAACCATTAAAATGCCAGGTAGAGTTATTATAAAGCTTAGACAGGCAAGTTGCAAAAGAGTAAAGATTTTGACAATTTGGTTGGTTCTAACCCATTCTAAGGAATAAAATTAGTCTATTTTAGGGGATAAAAACATGATGAGGTGAATGTTTTAGTGTAATGAGGTGTTAGATCAATAATGCATGATTGGATGTGTTGAGAAGCCTTTCATGCAATTGTGCACAATATAGAGAAATCGACTTTTTGATGATTTTAAATCACTCCAAGGGTGAAATTGGCATGGTTGGGGGAAAATATCATGTTGCAGAGGTTGGTATAGGGAAATAAGGGATGAAACAATAATTTTCATGATCATTTAGAGTTATTGAACTTGAATGAGCAACTAGTTTTAAAGACCTTAAAGGAAAAATTGGGTTTGGTATCGTTCTAACATAGTGAAATGAGGAAGATTGTGGCTTGACTACATCAAAATCCCATTAGATAAATTTGATGGATTAAATTTTCACACATGGAAGGTGAAAATAAAATTTATGCAACTAATGAACAAAAATATTTAGGGATTGTGCGTGGAAAAAAACAAAACCAATAGATGTTGTAAAATTACTTGAATGGAAAACTAGAGATGAAAAAACAAAATCCATTATTTGGCTTGATTTATCGATTAATCGGGTTGAATTATGTTGACTTGGAAAATAATTCTAAGGATATTATTGATCGAGTTTCTAGCGTCTTGTCGGATGTGTGTACGAGAAATCAAGAAACACAAAACAACGTCAAGTATACAAGTGCTCGCACTTGGATATGGCGATGGATAATACAGGCACAAAGTTGATGTCAAACTCCCTAGTGTGATCCCATCAATCTTGCAGTTCACATACACTAGAGAAAGATTGATTAGAGATTTTATGTGGGGGCTTCCTGACAAAGTAGATCCAGAAGCATTAACTCCCTCGGTGGCTGTCAACCCCCGTGTGATAAGAATAATGATAAAATAGAGTCCAAACAGATAACATGCAAATTGATAAACAAAAGAACCTGAAAGATGTCGGTATGCTAGATGGTGTTATTGATCAGATGTGTGTAACATGAATCTCACCACATGAACCAGATCACGAGCAGTGTACCATGGAAATTCCACATGTTATCAAAATACAGAATAATAATGATATTATGATAAATGGCTAAAATTCCTCAGCATCCACCCAAATTTTCTAACTTTTTCTTCTCTTTTCAAATATGGGGAAAAACCCATATTTAAAGCTTAATGGTAAGGTTAAACTGCAGGTTAAAAGATACTCGAGGGTTGAGTAAAGTAACCCCGAGTTAAGAAACATGATGTGATCCAACAGAGATCACAATTTGACTTAAAGTAAAGAAAAGGATAAGGATGTGATAAGAGGTGGGGATATTAGGTGAGATAAAGCATTCTCTTTTGAATGATTAAGAGTGGGATGTCGAATGGGTGCATTATTTCCCATGTTTTGAATAATTTACGAGAGATGATGATAATGCCCAAAAATTTCAATTATCAAATGGGTCCACATGGAGCTTATTTGGTAATTAATTAAATAGGATGAAAAATGGATGGGATTTTATTTAAATTTAAGAAAAGAAAAAGGAGAAAGGGGAAGTTATATGAATGCAAGATATGGAGAGGCTCTACACCAAAAAATTGGTATCTACATTTCCCCCTTTTGTTGAGTGATTTTCGATAGCAAGCCACGAGACAAAAACAAAAAGATTAGATGAAATATGTGTCCAAGGATGGATGAAGATATGACCAAATGCAAGATGCCTCAGGAAAAAAAGGATCGCAATAACAATGAAAAAAATATATATGGCGATGACTTCAATATCACATCGGTAGAGGACAATTGTGGTCTCAAAAAAGACATACAACAACATCCTATAGACTAGTGAGTGGGTGAAGACCACTATAGTATAGATGTAAACCATGATGACCAATGGGTCATAGGAAAACATCGAAATATGTGCAACTAAATGTGAAACATGTGTGCAATCCTTTGTCTGTAAAGAATCATGTGAAAAATCATGCTTCCAAAAATGGAGGAGAATGAAGATAATGATGCCCTAGCCTAGGGTACGAAAAGGATAAAAAAAATGAGTTATATGCACAGATAAGTACAAGGATGAAAAGATGAAGATGACATAACGAGTAATGGATGTGTAAATAAAAATTCCCCAGGGGGAATAATCATAAATGTGCACATGATGAGCATATAGGATAGAAAGGTTAGATAAAATTCCCTAAAGGTGTGATACATATGATGGTAATCATGTTTCATAGGAAAGAGGCATAAGTGTTAGCAAACTAGAAGATAAAATCAATCCTACTTGTTCAGTAAGTAGGATAAGCAGTTGAAATACTTTTGAGACAAAGCAAGAGCAGAGAAAATATTCATGGAAGACTACAAGATCAGATAGGTGTTGACCGTTATGGTATCCTCCAAGACAAAAATGTCCCAAAAAGATGGGATGAAAGATGTAGATGAAAAATGATAGAGATAAGAGAAAGAAGACATGGTTGGGGTAGAAAGGACATGGTGGAGGAGAGGGATCAAATAGTAGTGAAGGACGATAAGAGAGGTGAGAAGATAGATGAAAGCACAAAAGAGAGAGAATGATAGTCAATAAGAAGGTATTGGGAAAATATTAGGGAGAAATAAATAGGTAAGATACAAGGGACCTGGAGAAAAAGATAACAAAGAAAGAGAGCATGAGAAGAAGGGAGGAAGTAAGTCTAAACAAGAATAAGATGAGATGAGAAGGAAAAGATATTAGAAGGGAAGGTGAATGTACAAAGATATATCATAGTAAAGAAGAAGCGAAGATAATAAAGAGGAGAAATGATGAAGGACAAAGAATAAGTCAAGAAAATGATCAGAAGAAGGGATGAAAGGGAGATGGAGATCAAAACAAAGGGAGGGAAAGAATGGATCATGAAAGAGATGACAGAACTGAGAAAGAGAAGTTGTGAAGAATGTGAGAGAAGGATGATTGGAGAGATGAATGTGTATAGTATGATGGAAAGATGAAAGAGATGAAGAAGATGAAGAAAGTAAAGAAGATGGGGGAGGAGGTAGAATGGAAAAGAGAAATAAAGGAACTATGAGGAGCTAGGAAGATAGGGGTGGTAGAGAAATAAGTTCAGTAATGGGGAAATGAAAATAAGAGGGAAAGAAGAGATGATAGAGCCAAAATAGGAAGGGAATTGAATATGAAACAAAATGCATGGAAATGCATGTGGATGATGGGATGATTAAAAATATGGGACAACGCTAGTGAGTCAGGTTATCAATGGAGAAGTAGGACGAAAGTGTAAGGAGAAGAGGGGATGAAGATGATACAAAGGAAATGAAAGAAAATCAGGGGTAGAAAGGAGGAGAGGACAACAGAGAAAATGATGCAAAGGCAATATGTGATGAAGACAGTAGAGATATTGAAGAAGGTGAAGGGAAGATGGAAAGGAAATACCAATGGAGGGATGTTAGGAGAAATCCTCTGATAATGATTAGAGGGCACAAAAGGGAAAAGGAAGGAAGAGAAAATGGAGGTAAAAAGGAGTGACTCGATATGAGTAGAATGGGGATAAATGAATTTTAGGAAAATTGCACGATAATTCTTAGTGCAAGAATGGAAGATGATGATGACATAATGTTAGATGAACAATGACAATGACGAGTAAATATGGTGGTAGATATAGGGAAGTATTCTAGCAAATGGACTGGAAAGAGTAAAGAAAGGAGGGATAACGATGTATAGGAAGATGAAGGTGAGGAGATACTGTAATGGATGAGGATGTGGATAAAGATGAAAGAAGTAAAGATAAAGGAATGAGACATAGTAAGAAATGGTATGAAGTGGTTAAGTTATATTTCCAAATGAGGATGATGGAGATGATATTTGAGGAGGTTTGAGATATTTTGTGCGAGGAAAAAAGATAAGGGAAGAGGATACATTTATGGGGAATGAAGATACAATATGGATGGTGGGAATGTGAAGTAAAGGGGAAAGGAAAGAAGACAGATCATTCTTAAGAGATACTCTTAAGTAAGATCACCATGTCATAGGAATGGTTAAGTAGGATCGCAAGCCGAAGAAGAAGAAGAATGATGAAAATATTGAGTGGTGTATACCAAAATGGAATAGGAAATGAAAGGAGGTGATAACAAGGAAACAAAGGAGTGTGACATGAGTGGATGGAGGAATGCATGTTATGTAAGATGGAGAGTGTAAGGGGAATTCGTGATTATGATGCCTATGTTGTGTGAGTGATGATGCCAGAGCGTTAAGCAGAAGTTATGGAGTAGGAAGATGTTTCTAGTGTTGAATGGAATAGAAAACAATGGAGGAGTTTCTACAGTGGAAGGATCTTAAGAAAGAGATGCATTGTGATTAAGAATCCTGCACAAAATGGGTGGTTAAGTAGGATCATCAAGCCAAAAGAAGAATGAAAGGGAAATGGAATGATAAAATAGATGGCAGTAAAAGGATATTAAGAGAAAAACACAAAAATAATGGCCCGGGTGGAGGACATGTGAAGTATTGAAGAAACAACGAGAGAAGGATGAAGTGGGTGAGAAGAGCAGTGGAGAATGAGATGAGGTAGATTTTAGGAGAAAATTGGGTTGATAAAGGGGACTAGGAGGAAGGAATGGTCAACAGACATGATCATGAATGAGACCTTGTCCAGAATGACAGGTCTACCTCGAGTAGGGTTTTTGTGCTGTACGGGGAGTTATGTAGATTTGCCAAGCTGGGGATGAAATGTCTGTGATGATGAAGAAGATGATGTTAGTGCTAGATGACAAACAAAAATAAGATCAATGGAAAATAAAATTGGTGGATGATTGTAGAGAAGAGAAGGATGATGCGAGAGAATGGATGGAGAAAGATAACATTGGTCATGGTGGAGGATGAGAAGTTGCCGGATAATGAATGCAACTTGAGAGATAATCTCAAGTAGAATTCACAAATTGCAACGGAGATCAAGTATAATTCCCAAACCGAATAGTATATTAAAGAGAGTGTGTAGAAATAGTAACAAACTTCATAGATTTATGGATGATATTGATAGGGGACATCCTTAAGAGTAAAAAATATAGATGCAGATTTAATGATATGAAATTTGATTTAAAAATATGATTGTAATAAAATATGATTTTGAGGAGATGGGTGTCACATAACCATAACAAGGGCCATGTAAGAAATTTATGCTTTTAACCGGATAAGAGGTAAACAAGAAAAGGTACTACTCAAAGCATTGCACTTGCAGCCAATAGCAGGTGTTAGTACATAACTAATGAGATTTGGTTATATAAAAATATCAAGAAGAAGATATGGATGAAATATTTTCATAATCTTAATATCGACATGACAAGGGATTTGAGATGTAACCTGTATGTAGGAAGAAGGTTCTCCAAATATGGTGTTCCTTAAGTCTATGCCCTAGCTCTGGGAAAGCGAGAAAGAACAATAATAAAAGAAAGTTGATCAATGCGGGAAGATTTCTGAATTCCATAACAAAAGAGTAGCCATCCTTCGAGGGTATGGTCTACTATATAACATAGATGGCAAGAATAATAGCCGTCCTTTGAGGGATTGGTCTATTTCTTTTTTTTTTATGTTTTTTCTTTTCTTCTTCTTTTTACATTTTGTATGCAAAGTCTGTCCTTCAAGGGATCAATCTATTTTTGGATAACTTTGACTTCTTTTTGCATGCATGGATGTTAGCTTTACATGGGGGAGATCTGGGGATAACAAAGTAAACCACTTAGGAGGGGATAATAATGGTACAGGAGACATCCCAATACTCTCTACATGACTGTCATAGAGAATGAGAGGGTGATGGATGTAATGATTATGGGGTTCTCGAATGGGAGAACTTATCCATATTGAATATGCTATAAGTAGAGTCGTGGTACTTATATTCAAGGTCATATCAAAGTAGTGATGGTAGACCACATAATTCATATCATTACCATGATAGATGGAAGTGGATAATGGTGGAGACATGGTCTAAAGATAAGACTATGCTCATAAGTGTGTGTACTAACAATAGAATGGCCATAAGTGTAATGCGTTAAGGGGTTTGATCTCTGGTTTACCATCAAGAGAAGCTAAATGATAAGCCCCAAACCCATACTTATGTGTGATAATATATGGTCCGATCTAGTTGGGAGAAAATTTTTCCTACCGAATCCTTGATTAATGCTGCATTCGAGATAAGATAAGAATTTTGGGAGGATGAGTGAAGGTAGAATTATGCGCTACCCTTTCAGGAAGCAAAAATATGTGTCCCTAATGAGAGACGAATAGATGGTTCTCGAAGGAGGGGCAATTATGACCACAATGGTGGATTTTGAATAAGATGGAATGGATTAAATAGAACACCACGAGATAGATGAGATGGAATCTATGTGTTTCTTTTAAAAGTGAATAAACAAGAGAAATATATGTGTCCCATCAAGACGAAACATGGCCACAAGGGTGAACTTTGGTGAAAAATATGGTCCTTATTGGAAGGACAAACATGGCCTCAATGGAGGACTTTGATGACACAATCATGGCCACAAAGGTGGACTTCAAAGAAAAAGATAAATATAGTCTCTTAACGAAGAGACAAACATGGCCACCACAGTGGGCTTAAGATGAAAATAAATGGTCTTCTAAGGGATCAATGCAAATGGCCACAAAAGTGGGCTTCCAATGAGATGAATATTTGGATGGGGTTAGTTTAAATTGAATGTATTTGGATGAGGTAAATAAAACAATGTCTAGGATTAAAGTCTCCCAACGTGAAAGGAGAGTTGTTTAGATATGAAATGCATTAATCGGATAAGGACGAGGGGAGGTTACTCCCTAGCGAAAGAGATTGTATCACTATAGGAAAATTAGATGTGGATGATTAGGTAGATGCGTTGGGGATCATAGAAAACAAGTGTTGATGAATAAGGGAGGACCTTCTGTATGAGTAATAACATGTGAAGGAGAGATGTTAATGAAGGATGGAGGAGAAGACTTAGAGACTTCGATAGACATGGAATTAGTTGCAGATAAAATGGTAGAGGGACAATCCTCAAAAAGGTCTTCTCTTTCAATGAGATCATGGATGACAGTTTGAAGAGCCTTACAACGCTCAGTGCTATGACCCAGGGTACGATGGTAGGCACAACTGAGGTGGGGATTAAACCACGATGACCTCTTACTATGTGGGTTAAATTCCTTGATAGGTGGAAGCGTAATGGTAGAAATTTGTAATAAGTGTTGAAGGGTTTCTACATACGATTCAATTGATACATTAGTATATGTATTTTCTTGGGAATCCTTTAATGTAGATCTTGATGAAATTTCTTGGGGTGTGGTTGTATGAGCTGTCTTGGAGGATTGCTTCATGTCATTCCATAATTTTGATTCGAATCTCGAGGGAATGTTGGATGTTTTTTATTTTGTTTGGTTGAGTGATTGTGATGCCTTAGATGGAGATTGATGTTGCCCCAAAATAGATGATGTATATTTGGTATTCGTTGGCAAAATGTCTATCTTCTTTTGAGGACACACAAGAGATCGTTGTGGAATTGTACCAAGGATCTTAGATTTGGATGGAAAAGGAGCATTCTTGGAAGGGATGATACTGATTTTAGTCAAGGATCTAAAGGTTGTGTTGTAGTTGATATGGGTGACAATCTTAGTGTTTTCATGGTGATGTCCGACGAAGGTTGGTTTGTTGTGGAGGAATTTGTAGATGAGATGAGAGGGTTATCTAAAGTTTTTGTAAGTTGCGGTTCTGTCCAAGATTCTGCAAATGATGTAGAAGAAGAGGATGGTGTGTTTGACACGATTAGAAGGGTGGAAAGAGGAACTGAGAGAGAATCAATAGATGGTATGATAGGTAAAGAGGGAATAGATGTGGATGGGGGAGTGTTAGGAAACCCGATGGATGAGGATGTAGAAAGATGAGTTATATTCGTTGTGGATGGGGAAGTATGTTCCCCTATTTGAGGAAATCATCTTCCTGAATGAGGTCATGGACGATGGTCTGAAAGGCTCTACATTGCTCAATGTCATGACCGAAACATCATGATAGGTGCAAATGCAATTAGGATTGAACCATGGAGGTTTACTGCTATAAGGATCCCGATGTCTAATAGGAGGAAGCATGATCATAGAAGTTTGAATTAGATGTTGAAGGATGTCTGCGTAAGATCCAATCAAGTGTCAAAAGGAAGGTAACTCTTATGATTTTTAAGATGGTGTTTTTGCTAGGATTTAGACGTGGAAATTGGGGATGTTCATGTATAAACCGGTATAGATTTTAATGATGGGGATGGATTGCATTGTGATATTAACGTTTTAGTTTTATTTTTAATGTTAGTTGATGATTTAGGGTCACATGAATTAGACTGAGGAGGTACTTGAATAACTTTGATGGAGAATGAAGGATCCTCTTTAAAGGATTCTTCACTTAGAGGTGACATGGTTTTGGAAGTGTGTGAAGAATGAGAGGACATTTGCATTTGAATAGATGAGGTCAATAGTGAAGATGTTGAAGTGGAGGGAATAGACTGGTTTGGTTTGGGAAGGATGCATCCTTCCTTAATGAAGTCATGAACAATGGCTTGAAATGCTCTGCAATGTTTGATATCATGTCCAGGGGTACGATGATATGTGCAAACAAGGCTGGAATTAAACCACGGTGGCTTCTTACTACTGGGGTCAAAGGCCCTAATAGGCAGAAGTGTGATTGCAGAAATTTGTAACAAATTTCAAAACACCTCCGTAAATGATTTAACTGAAACATCCAGAGGTGTTGTGTCTATGTAGAATCTCTTGGATTTTAGAGGAGTGGATGTTTGAGATAATTCAGATGTTGAGGAAAAATTTTGAGTATGTTCATGTCTTGATGGCTGAAATCCATTTGTGATTTTCATAGTGTTGGATGATTTTAGTTGAAGGGATTTGGGGTTGGATTGTTTAGAAGAAGGAATATTATTTTCCTATATAAGGGAATTTTGAGGCAATATTTGAGAGGTTCCATCCTTGGGAGGAATGAAAATAATTTCTACTGGAGGATCCGGTGGTGGTATTGATAGAGGCATAGGAAGGAATATTTGTTCATTGGAATCTAAGGAAGGTGGAAATTGATTTGGTTGCGTTGATGAGGTAGAAATATTATTTGAATTGAATCCATTTGAATTTCTTTCAAAGGTTCTTCAAATGATGTAGGAAGGGAGGACAATGTGGGTGTGGTCTCAATGACTAATGTAGTAAGTCCGGAATTGGGATTGGGTCTATGGTTGGCATTATGGGTAAAGATGAAATAGATGTGGATGATGTAGTGTATGAGGTATATTCAGAGGTGGAATCAATGGTGGATGTGGGAAGAGGTGCTGAGGTGAACATAGATAGGACCGAGGTTAGTGTGGGGGTGAGGGTTAATGGATTAAAGAAAGGGGGAGCTTCTAGTGAGGTGGATATGGTGATTGATGAAGAAGGTATATCTATGGATGGGATTGAATTTATACCCATAGTATGTATAGTATTTATGGTGTGGGCATTGGGAACTTATGATGTAGAAGCAGTGGTGGTTTGACTTACATAAGTGGGTGTATGGTTTGGAAATGTTGTTTAAAAATATATAGTGGTTGATTTGGCGAGGCATTTGGATTATCTACATGAAGTTCTCCTTGATCGATGTGTCTTTGGACTAAATCCTTGAAAGTCTGACATTTCTCTATGTCGTGTCCTCGGACTTGATGGTACTTACAATAGTGATCCTCAAGATACCACATAGGTCATGGTCTAGATTTGTTAATAGGTTGGATAGGTGGCGATAGTGTGATCAAGTGTGTTGTTATCAATTTGTCAAAGATGGCATTGTATGATTCTCCCAAAGGAGTATAATTGGGCATTGGTCATGGAAATCGTTGTTGGGATATTGTAGTAGATGTAGGTATAGGAGATGATTTGACAATGACAGCATTGGAAGTTGTCTTTGACTTATCATTTGATGTGGATGGTCTGACAAATTCTATTTTGGTCTTATTTTTCTTTAATTTTAAATGCCCCTATTCTAGGACATGTGTCTCAAGCTTGCGGGCCATGGTGAAGGATTCTTCAAAAGTGTGAAATGATTGGATTTGCAAGGTAGATGAAATATGCTTAGCATAAGAGTGCACGAAGAGCTCGATGAGGTCAGTTTGAGGAAGTGGAAAAGATAATTGGTTTATAATATTGCGCCATCATGTGACAAAATCGTGATGGATTCATCTTTGAATTGGTGATAGTATACAGATCATTGATGGTTATTTTATGCAATATTAATGGAGAAGTGCTCAAGAAATAATTGTGCAAGCTGAGAAAAAGAAAATATGGAGTACTGGGGAATATTATTATACCACTCTAAGGCAAGACCAACCAAAGACATGGGGAAAGTATGAAGCATCAAGTCTTGGTCATGCACAATGAGATAACACGTATGTTTAAATGCTCGGAGATGTTGTTGAGGGTCCTCCTTGTTAAATTTGGTGAACTTTGGAAATTCCTAGTGTGGAGGATATGGTTTCATGGGCACGAATGGATGAATGGGTTCGTTACATATTTATTCATAAGACAATGTAACTTTGGACCCTAACGTAGTAGCCTCTAGGTTGGCTAACCGACCTATCAAGATTTGCATGGGGTCATTAGGAAGTTCTTGTTGAGCAATGAAAGGTGGTGGTTGGACTTGCATATGCATGGGTATCTGAGGGACTTGGTATGGGTGAGCGTAAGCTATGTGTTGTGGTTGAGGTGGATGTTGATAGAATGTGTGTTGGTGGGAAACAAGGGCATGGTATGATTGTTGAGATTGTGTAGGTTGTTGAGGTAACTGTTGAGTGGGGATATGGGTATATGCGGGTTGATAGACTAGAAATGACATTGTATGTTGCAAAGGTATTGTTGGAGGAAGTTGAGAAGTAAGGGTATAGACTTGTGATGTAGAAGGAATTTGTTGTTCGGATAAGGGATTTGACACATGGGATGGTTGAATGAAGGTACCAGTGACCATCGGAGTTATCGTAGTGATAGGGATGGCAGTCACGATAGTCGTGTTGATGTGAGGAAGATTGGGCGGAATGGGCGTGACTACCTGGGTGGTTTGGTGTGTTGATGGGTTGGTGGAGGATGACACAAAATCATGTAAGGCCATGGACTGAGGAATTTCAGAACTAGTACTATAAGGATAGACCTGCTGAAGTGGTGGGCCATCCAGAGGAAGGTGTATGTATCTTCTTAAGAGATAGTCTTGAAGGGCCACAGGGTTGGTGTCAAGAATTTTTCTGAATTCTAGGTCCCCAAGAGGGAAGACAAAAGTACAATAGGCTCTGATCTGACAGAGGTGGAGTGGCTAGCCTAGATGGGATGGAATGTTGGTCTAATACCACAGTGTGGCCGAAAGATATTGAATGAGGTATATTGGTGAGAGAATGGGTGCCTGTGAGTGAGATAGGAAGAAACATGGATGATGAAGTTGTTGAGGTAGTGATTGGTTGGGATGAAGCACTATGTGTGGTGAGGTTGTGTTCCATATTTTTAGTAGTGGATCGAGTGATTACGGGCATAAAAAGAAAATTACTATTATATTAACAAACAAGTGAGGCAAATGATTTTTTTTTTTGGTTTTGCTTTTTAATTAAGAACATGCGTGTAAAGAAAAAATGGCTGGAAGAGGACCTAGAAGAAGGTAAACTATGTTTGGTTTCAGGTAAGTTATGGCTGGGAAATGTCTAAAACGGTTATGTTAGGTGATCAAATCCCAATCAGTGAACAAGTACAAGGAAAGTTTTGGTGTGTAAATTATTTTGTGAAATTTTAGGTAGTGTGTGATGATAGGTGTGATGCAAAAAGTTAAACCCCTAGTTACACTATGTGAGCAAGGTAGAATGCACGGGTTCATTTTACTCCCAAAATCGAAAGGTGAAATTCGATGTTGACAATTACCAAAAAAGGAAAATTCAATTAGAAAAGAGAAAATAGGGAAAACTAGAGAATACATGTATATCACTTTTCCTTTTTATCTAACAACAAGTTGAGCCAAGTGTAAGCTTTAAGCAATCTAGAAAGCACCTTTTGTCGTATCCAGGTAAACGATGTTTGAAAGCGATAATCAATGATCGGGAACATCCAAGGACCTTATGACTGCAGATGAGGTTGACAAGAGACGATTGGTGATGTGGTTTGAGTTTAAGATTTAATCTTTGACAGTGCAATCCTGTAAAAGCAAGTATGAAAATTAGTGGATATGACCCAAAAGAGATAAAAAGAATAAATAAATTAGAATAAACAAATTATCGGGATTAGTCAAATATAAATTAAATTAGACACTAAACAATGCAATGACTATTATTAAGTAATAAAATAAATGATGATCTAATATGAAAATAATGTGAATCGTAATACAAAATGATAGACACAACAATATGATAATCAAATCAAAATAATAAATAATGACACACACTATATAAATGACAAACCCATTTTAGACTTATAAAAATGAACGATAAATGAATAAGATAATAATTAAGCTCCAAATGAATAAACAATGTTATCAAAACCAATGTGAATATGTGTTTATTTATTTAACAACTTATAAAATCTAAATAAATTTCACTAATATATGTTTATTAATGATATAAAATATAGTTGAACGAAATGTTGGATGTCAATCGATGATGCAAAAAGGAAATATCTTATCACCCTTCGTTATTAACACTTCCTTATCTACTTTTTGATACTTTACAATTGATTCTACTGCACATGGACATGGATTTTTACGTGTATGATGATCACACAAAATCTAAACGAGAAATATATAACTGGCCATGGTACTCCAAGCGGCGTTTATTATGTTGTAGAGAATTGTAGACCAATTGCTATAGAGGGATTTCACTATTTTGCCACAGAGTTTACGTGAATTTGAAACTGAGATATACCAAGTATCCAAATCTTATAAGCCAGCGTCGATATATGATTAAAATCAAAATCAATTGCTATAATGAGACTATAAAATCACTAAATTTCAGTTCAATACTGGAGCATTATCAATCGAAACACTATGTATAAATGTGTTCTAAAGAAGTGTTAACTAATTGCTAGAAAGAGATTGTATAATTACTAAATACAATATTGGCGTGAATGTAATGTTAAGATGGAAATAGTAGAAAAAGTCAAACATCATAATAGCGCAAAGGAAATTAATAACAGGTATCTTATAATGAATTGTGAACTAATTACCATAAAGGGATTGTAAAATCACTAGACTATATATCCATACACTATAACGAATTGCGACCCACTGTTAACAAATATATTCTAAAGAATTGTGAGCCAAATACATAGTTGTGATACACAAAGCTTACTGAATTGAAACTGTGCTAGAAATAATTAAAAGCATTAAGTCGTGGAATAAAGAACAAATTGTATTAGAACTGATTTTCTAAAAAGGGACTCTGCAATCGGTGTCCACAAGGCTATACGTGAATTTGTAACTGAGATGGTAACAGTTGGACACAGAAAAAATTGAAAGCTTGAATGGATGCGTGTGAATGTGGCGGATGGAAGTTTTTGGCAGAGGAGAATGGCAAGGTACGTGTTAAAATAAAGCGATGCGAGGGGGAAGCAGTGTTGGCGAGTGGAGAAGATGTGTGATGAGGGGAGCTACGGGAGAGTTGGAGGATCGGGTGTATCTACGGAGGTGAGGAGAGAGATTAAAGGAGTGGAGACGTGGGAGAATTAGGATACGTGAACTCGGGAGAGATCTGTGTCTATGTGGAGATAGGGTGGAACGAGGTGGCTGAGTGGAGGGGAGTCAGAATGGAGAGAGGAGGTGGACGGGTGAAATGGAGATCGAGTGGGAGGCAGGAAGGTAAAGGGGTTGAGTCATATGGAACTCACGTGGGTCGGTGCACGTATGGAGAAGGGAGGAGTAGACGTGAGTCATGGAGGGGAGAGCTCGGGTAAGGGAGATATGGCAGGCTGAACGGGTCTGTGGGAAGCGAACGGAGCGTGAGAGATGAGTAGAGAGGTGGCGGAGAGGGATGAATCGGTGTCGAGGGGTGAGAGTGGTTTTGAGAGTGGGTCATGAAGAATTAGGAAAGGGAATGGATTGGTGAGGAGAGGAAGTAAGTGGCTTGGTGGAGTAAAGTTAAAAGGAGATGGGGTCGGGAAGAAGGAAATGGTAGTTGGGTAGAAAGTTGAATGGGGTATTAGGTAGGGTGGGGTAGTTTAGGATAATGAGGATTCTATAAAAAAAAAAATTGTATTTTTTTTTAATTTAATTTTTTAATTATATATATATATATATATATATATATATATATATATTATATTATTTTATTATTTAGTTATTTAATTAATATTAATAGTATTATTAACATTTGTAATTAAGAGTGATAAGAATAAAAGTTTACGCTTCTTATAAATAAATCAATAACAGATATTTTCAAATGATAAATCGACGTACCTTAATGGCGACATAAACGACTACCTATACACATCACAACACATGGACGGAGATAGTACCAAAGATCTGCAAGTGTGAGTCTACAAACAAAAACTACAGAACATATATCTAGATTGACACGATGTCATACTTACAATAATATAAAATACAATAACTATTATACATACGACACCTATACAAAGTGAGCAAGCAAAAACATGACTAGAACTTGGATCTGGTCCCACCGGGTGTGCCAAATGTTGATCTCGAGTTTCTGCTTCTTGTCCAGATGAGTGTACGAGAAATCAAGAAATTCAAAACAACATCGAGTATACAAGGGCTTAGTACCTTGGAGATGGCGATGGATAATACGGGCACAAAGTTGATGTCCAACTCCCTGGTGTGATCTCAGCAATACTTTAGTTCACATACACTAGAGAAAGATTGATTAGAGATTTTATGCGGGGGCTACTTGACAAAGTAGATCCGGGAAGCGTTAACTCCTTAGTGGCTATCAACCCCCATGTGATAAGAATAATGATAAAATAATGTCCAAACAGATAACATGCAAATTGATAAACAAAAGAACCTGAAAGATGTCCAGTATGCAGATGGTGTTATTGATCAGATGTGTGCAACATGAACCTCACCACATGAACTAGATCACCAGCATAGTACCATGGAAATTCCACATGTTATCAAAAATATAGAATAATAATGATATTATGATAAATGGCTAAAATTCCTCAGCATTCACCCAAATTTTCTAACTTTTTCTTCTCTTCACAAATATGGGAAAACCCATATTTATAGCTTAATGGTAAGGTTAAACTACAAGTTAAAAGATACTCAGGGGTTGAGTAAAGTAACCCCGAGTTAAGAAACATGATGTGATCCAGCGGGGCTCACAATTTGACTTAAAGTAAAGAAAAGGATAAGGATGTGATAAGAGGTGGGGATATTAGGTGAGATAAAGTATTCTCTTTTTGAATGATTAAGAGTGGGATGTCGGATGGGTGCATTATTGCCCATGTTTTGAATAATTTGTGAGAGATGAGGATAATGCCCCAAAACTTGAATTATCAAATGGGTCCACATGGAGCTCATTTGGTAATTAATTAAATAGGATGAAAAATTGATGGGATTTTATTTAAATTTAAGAAAAGAAAAAGGTGAGAGGGGAATTTAGATGAATGCGAGATATGGAGAAGCGCTACCCCAAAAATTGGTATCTACAGATATCTAGGATTTTCTAAGTAAAAACTTGGTGTTAAGGCTCTAAACGATAAATTCACACTCAAATTGCAATTATTTAAATTGAAAATGAATAAGGGTGCAACTATGTCAAGTCACATTAATGAACTAAGATCTCTCCTAAGATAATTGATAGAAGTAAGTGCTCAAGTGGATGATGAAGATGCAAAAGATATCTTATTGAATAAATTACCTCCAAAATACAATAATGTATTTTTTACTCTTGGCCAAATGCCTTCTCAATCACTTGAAGGTATGATATCTGCACTACTAGCTAAGGAGAAAAGAAAAAAGAAGACATTGAGGAAGAAATTGCCCTTTATGTAAAAAAGAAGCATAATAACTCCTCCAAAGATAAAGAGGAAGTAATATGTTACTATTGTAAGAAAAAGGACATAGATCTTCCTTTGTGTTACTCGTGCCAAAGACATTATAAAAGGAAAGCTAAAAATGGATGAGGCAAATGTAACTATTGAGGTGGAATCAGATCATGAAGAAGAGCCGGAAAAGAAAGAAGAGTATAATTCAGATGAATACCTATACTAAGTAGCATCACACATGGAGGTTGGAGGCATAGGAGGATGGAGGAGAAATATCATACATCTCTTGTTAGTCACCAACAATGAGATTGCTTCATTGTAATGGTGATCATTTATGTTTTCAATTTTTTTATTTCATGCATGTGTGTAAATAAGAATAGATGGATAATTCATGTTCAATTAGGAGCAAAATTTCCTATATAGTTTCCTTGTGTATGATGTGGGAAAAATGTATGCTGCTATGAAATGGTTGTTGGTTCCATTAGAAAACATTCTTGGGAGTTTCAGTTCTCCTAGAAAACCTTTACCGAGTGGTTGTTGGTTCCATTAGAAAACCTTCTACTATTGGTTGGTGGTTAGCCAATTTGTAAAACCATATGTAAAACATAGGCAGTGTACTATATTACCCCATGTTCACACTAAGGGGTTAATGTTAGTATTATTTAATATTTAAATAATACATGAGTGTGAAAATAGTTGTAATGCACAAATCATAGAGATAGGAGTATGGGAATAATACTACCTGAATAGAGAAGAGATATGGGGATAATGTGATAAGACTTGACTACATAATTCTAAGAGCAAGAAATTGTATAAAAATGACCTCAAATGTCAATAGAAATTACTCCATTATATTTACATAATGTCTCTGTTTCTATATTTTCTCCATTTCATGTATTAATCTTGATTTATTTATTTTTAAATTATTTATACAAACCTAAAGTTTTATTATCAAAGCCATTAAGAAACATCTAATATCTCAAATAGATGATACATCATTTGCACACCCTATTACACACTTACCAAAATGGTCTACAATCCCTCCTCCTAAGAAACACTCCTAATATTCATCAATACTAGTCACTTGAAATATTACCTACTTTTTCTCTTACATTTAATAAATGTTTATTGGTCTTGCACAACACACATTATTTCCATAGAAAGCATCGCAAGCATGAATTGTATGGTCCGCCAATGCTTTGTTTGCTTGCATAAAAATATCATTACATCATCAAAGCTACTTATGATCCATGGCCCGGGTATTCCCTACCATTCAGAATAGTGCTTACTATATAAGTCCTTACCCTTTCAAAAGTGATGAAAATCAATTTCTTCCCCTATGTTGCTTCAACATCCTATACGCCTTACACTTATGGACATAAGGCCTCTCGCATAAGTGGCATATCAAGTAGCATTATGTTTCAATGAAAATTACTTATACATGTCTTATATTATTCAACATGTACAAGCTTCTTCTACATATGCAACGATGACATTCGCTCATGGCATAATATTCTTTCTTCACACATAATCTATAATTAATACCAAAGGCATTACTCAAAAATGCAACACATTTTAGGGGTTCAATGTGATTGTTAAGGGAACCATTAATACCCATGACCCCATCCCCCTTTTTGCGTGTCTACACCCTATAGATCGTGGCCCCTAATACATTATTCGACACTTTTCATGTTATGGAAATAATATAAAAACAATACAATGTGGTACAAAATATAAAACTAGGGCATGCTTGTGACTATATTATTCATTACATAAGATTAGACATTGTATTCGTTTGATTGTAGTACTTTACACATACTAATATTTTATACACTTGATACTTATAGTATACATAAGACATTTGCATATGTGCATAGTCCATGGACACTCACCTTAAACCCTACACCCCAAGGCTAGCTGACCTACATTGGGGGAATTCCTACATCAAGGGAATTTTACATACAAATATTATTTCATATTATATATATTATGTTCATCCATTGGTGACATAGAGCTTATATTGTTTATCTTTCACTACTTATAGTTTATGACATGTGTTGTATTGTGCTTCATTCGATTATTACACTATGTACTTCTATTTATTAATTTGACATGCTCCATGCTTGCTTTTTGTTGATAGTGGTGCATTTTCATGTTGCTTTTTAATCATTCAATGCATGATTATATACTTGTTTGACTACTATTGACCTAGGACTCCCTGGTTATACTTTGGCACCGCATTCTTTAATATGTTAGTAAATTTTCCCACACAATATTTTATGCATTGTTTGTATTGTACATACATTGCTTGATTCATTACTTTATTTAGACACACATATCTCACCTTGTGTTTCACACACCTTGTATGATACATTACTTTCTTCAGTACAATACACTTTTCCAATACATACTATTTGTTATACATGGTGTGTGGAACACACATTATTTGAAACACATTTCTTAAGTACCCATATTTTTATTGTTAATAAAATATTTTGCTTTAGGAAAACCATGGTTCTCGATAACATTGTGTGGGATAAATTCCTTCCTCTATTATAAGGGGAGGCACCTTTTATTGAAAACCAAAACTTACAAAAGTAAATATTTACAATATTTACACTACACTAACTTTGCAAAGGTCGTGGATTTTATTGTTGAAGAAGAGAATGTATAGAGAAAAGGGGGAGAAATAGAGAATGAGAGTTAAGAATGGAGAAAAAGGGAAGAGAAAACTTGAAAATTCAAATAATTAAATCCATAGATTAGTCTAATATGAAATAAAATAGTGCATGCTCAAACCAACAAATGCATATATTGTTCTCATATGCAAGATTAATCCATTGATGAAAACAAAAACATTTGAATGCTAGAATGTTTATTTCAAATAAAATAGAATGATCGACATAAGAACAAACACTATCAATGGAAAACTCATGACCTAAAGTTATTATAATTCTCCTAGAATTTATTTGTTGAGATGAATACAAAGCCACTTTTTTGTAGAAAATTTTTAACTAGCATCAAAATTCCCTTACAATGGCCAATCAGCCCATATTTAAAGACTTTTAAACTTCCAATAGTTACAAGACTAATTTATATGTCTTTTGACATTCCAACTAAGCCATTTTCCAAAAATAGGGAAATTTCTAAATATGTTCACTTTTACAAAATAAAATGACATTTAAAAAGTGCAAAAAGACTTGAACAAAAGATAGAAATCACATAACTACAAATTGAGCACTTAGATCCTCCTCCGTGATTAATCGCAACAAATCAGATATTAAATGTACATTTGTTCTCACTTTTCACCCTAAAGTTTATTAATGCATACAATATGATGATAATGCCAATGGAATTCTTCAAGAAATTCCACCTGTTATTACCAATGCAAATCCACCAACTTGTATTTTTTTATTTGTTTATTATGGGATAAGGTTTCTAGGGGAGGAAACCCCTATTAAGGTTGATGGGTAGTGCCATTTATGGACTGGAGATAGTTCCCACATGTGTCCCCACCAAGAACAATCAATACTCTCATGTCCTTATATAGAATACCATGGTTTTCTTCATCGTTGTGCCAAATATTTACATTTCAGATTTTAATCAAATGTAATTTGCATTTCTTTACAACTATCCGTTAAAATGTTTGTTGCAGAAATGTTTATAGTGGAAGGTTCTACCTCAATATTTAGATGCCATCATGGAATTGGGAAACTAGGGATCAAGGGTTAAAATGTAATTATCATGATTGGCTTCATAAGATGTCCGAATCTTCAATTTTCTTAAATTTATCTCGATCAAGGTATCAAGAATTGGAAGACAAGTTGCAATTTGTAAAAAAATGCTTATTTTCTCCAAAATCTAAAAACATCGTGAAGTGAGGATATTTATCAAGTATTTTAGGCTATTTTTCATCTTGTAACCTCTAGAATTATGCATTTGATTTCTTTAAACACAACCAAATTTTGATTTCTTGTTCCCTATAGACTTATAAGATTCATTTCAGACTTTGAATTGACTAAATTTGATCAATTGTGACCAAATTTACATATTGACTCAAATTTTCACCCAAGTTTAAAATTGGGGACAACACTTATGACACATTACTTGAGACACAATGTTTGATGTAAATATTACTTGAAACACGTTATGGGATACACATATTGGCTTTAACACATTATTTGTAACATATTTATTTGAACATATATGACATAATGTTTGACACATTGTACTTGTTGGAACATACTTAAACACACATAGTACATGGCACACATATTGTTAACACATACTTACCTAGCACACAAAAATAACTACTACTAACATTGGTTGAGTCATCATCCTAATGTCTTATCACCATCTACATCTTATAGAGGGCCCACTTTTTCATGTCTTGTTAGGTCATGTTGCTAGTCTCAAAATATATTTTAGTGTTGATTCGAGTATCTACTAACATAACACTCTTTCATTCATTATTACATTTGTAACTTTTAATATTTATGGATAACTAAACATTTTTACAATATGATTGTCCATGAGATGACACATATACTAATTGTTCTTTATTGATCATATGTGACACACTTTACTTTTAGAACCGTGATTGAGTACATATGATTTATATGGTTCATATATTATATGTTTTGACTATGCGTATTGCATATTAATTGTTTTCTATTTTGGGTTGAATGATATATGGTAGCATCCCTCCTCAAAATGGGGGCATATTGTGAGATCTTTCATAAGTTCACATAGATCATAGCTAGGCACTAGATAGTAGAGATGGTGATATCATTTCATGTTGTTCGAGATCAAATAATATTTATACGCGCTTGGTATAAGTTTATCATTGCATATTACAAATAAAATTGGGACATTTATTAAGTTACATTATAGATACATGGATTATGTGCAAGTTAACATTAAATATCTAGCTACAAATTTACATGGATTGTATACAAATTCATATTATATATTTATCTAGACCATTGACATTTATTAGATTTACATGGACCTAGTACAAGTTCATCATACAAATTCATATACATTTATGAAGTTTATCAAGTTTTATATGGAATTTTTACAAGTTTTTCCTTACATCCTAATGGAAAAGCCTATCCCCTTCAATATCTTAAGACTAATATAGTTCCTCAATAGTTCAATATTGATCTAGCTCCTTTAGTATCTCAAGATTGGTCTAGCTCTCTCAAGATCCCAATGAGTGATACACTAGCTTCAATGGTACAACGTTGATCTCATATGATATTTTACATCATTTATATTTTTCAAAGACGTACTCCGGTTTGGGAGAGATATCATTGCACATATGTTATATAGAACACCGAGGGTATGTTTCGGCATGTCCAATCACTATTCATTCTATGGATTATTTTACTTTACATATTTTAGTTTTTTGTATGTTGAATTTACATCACTATTGAACATTGTTGCATATATTTTCCATATTGGTACAGGTTTCACGTATTATTGATGTATGGACACATTCATTAGTTTAATACCATCGTCTTATGATTGGGATGTGAGGTTTGCATCTACTTGTTATTTTATTTTGATGAAACATATTTCAATACTATATTAAAATGGCGGAAATTATAGTACCCAATTTTTATTTATATGCACTTGAAAATATCACTTTAACATTTATTCTCGACATTATTCCATTTACCTATTTAATTAACCAAATTAAATACTCATGTATCTCGTATCCTCACCACTAAGTCAAAAGTAATTTCTAGCTTAGAAATTCAGAATCATTGCCCACTTCATATAATACATCTACACACTATCTTCTATATTAAAATTTACTATATATTTATCTTATAAAATTTCATAGGCCCAAAATAGGGTGGGTGATGAACTCATCCATGCACTACTTAATCCATCTCTCAGACTTGCAACTATCATTCTTTTAAAAGCACAATTTATCTCATTGACCTAGTTTTTACTTTTGGGTCGGTTGAGTGGGAAAACATTCAAATGGTAACCTATATAAACATATCCACCCTAAGCTATTAAGGGTGGATGGGAATTATAGACACAAAATTATGCACTTTACACATAATTTGACCAGTCTTATACTACTATTTAGAAGGTTCTCAAGTGTACAAAGTACTAATTAATCCCACCTTTTGGCCATATTTTTCTTATATTTTATTTTGTCTTTCCCACGTGTTTTCCAACACTTATCAACCCATTTCCTAACATCCCGACATTCTAGCCCTAGATCGGGTGCCCTGTGGTATACTAGAGCACCCCGAGGTGCCCGGCCCTCTTCACTCCTTTTTAGGTCCTTTCTAGTTATTGGTCATCTTTATATTTTCCTCATTCATCCTTGTCGGGATTAATTACTTAAATTAATCTTGAGAACCCTATAAATATGAAGTTATAAGACCATAATGGGGGTCATAAGTCTTTGCATCATATCACTACTATCACTCCATCTACAGTTTCATCAATTACATCACTTTCATCCACATATGGCAATGCACTCAAGCTAGAGATCTCGCATCACACACACTACATAGGGGTATCGTTTTTATTCTATTCCATGCACACATTATACTTACATTTCTATAGTTACTATTGCTCACTACTTCACAAAGTGTGACTGACATGAGAGCACCTAGGGCAAAGCATGCACACACACACACACCAAAACTACATCCGGGTCTCAAGTTTAGAGCATCACTCAAGAATAAGACCACAAGTTTGGTGGCTAAGGTCAGTCTGACCCATTCATTTGCATCTTTTATTTTTCTAGAGTTTGATACTTCTCTTTGTATTACAGGTCATTACACAGTTCACTCGGTGAATCCAATGAAAAAAATAGGAAGCATTCGGAACCAACTTGTGACCATACCAATTGTAGGTTTTGAGCATTTGCAATGTTCACAATGCCCAGATTGTAGACGTGAGCACCTCGGGTGCCCTACCATCTTAGATCCACGTGATCTTCCCTTCACATGTGGTCCATGAGTGTTCGTCTACACTTTCTAATTTTATTTCCAGATCTACGACAATCACATGCAATCAGCTAATCCCTTCTTCTCTTTTCTCTTACATATTAGGATTTCAATTTACTTATAATAATTTACTTGCATTCATATCATACTACTCTAGTTAATTTTATGTAGCATTTTAGTCCTCTTAGTTTAGATTGACATTAATAACCCTAGGTATTTTTTCCTTAGTCTACCTAGTTATTTCCCCTTATTTTTGTTAATCATTTTGGTGAACCCGATGTCTCTTTCTACCACCTTCTAGGGATTTTTCATTCCACCATCATGAATATCTCCATTACTGAATACTTGCTTACCCATCCTGATTTGCTTCACCGTGTTCAAACCCTCTTTACTACTACCGATGTTTCGATGACATGCATCCAGATTCCTTATATGACACATTTTTCAAGGCCTTTTATCATCATATCACATTCCGGGGAAATCCTCCAGATGACATTCACCCTTTGACAATGACCCGCCACTTTACATCATGTCTCGCATCTACAATGCTGTTATCAAGCATACTCTTATTGATAATGGCTCGAGCTTAACTTGTGCCATATGTCCTTTCTCCAAGCCTTAGGTTTTTCTTCTCATGACATTAGCCCTTCTTCCATTTTACTTTGTGCTTATGATGGTTTTGGTTGTCCCTGTCTAGGCCACATTACCTTGCCTTTAATTGTAGGTCCTAAGACTCTCCCTACCATTTTCTTCATCATTGATTTTCCTATCTCATATAATTTCTTGTTAGGGAGACCATGGCTTCATGCCATGAAATTTTTGCTTCTATCGTCCACCATTGCATCAAATTCTTACATGATCGTATTGAGTATATTATATTCCACGATCGTGATCCATTCCAATATTGTTTCCATGACCTCATACTAGCATTCCTAGTCCTCACATTGATAATGCAGATGAACCTCAACCTATGGATGATCAGCCTCATTTACCACCACTTGAGGGAGTTATTATTCTACCCAATGTTATCCCTTTGACACTATCCCCTACTACTACTATTATTCCACATCAGCCACCTAATCCACCCATACATGATACCCTTCCTTCTTCGTCTTCACCATTACCTCACACCCCTTTTACATGTACACTTTTCATTCATCATTCTTATTGGGAACATGTTCTGTTCGACCCCACATGTGATGAAACAACTATTGTGGACCTTCACCTTCTACTCACGTTTCTCATTTATATTCTGGTTTTGTTACTATCGTTGCAGCTTATGGATTTCATATCTTTGATATTTTAGTCTATCTCGCGCACCCTTGTGCTTCCCCGATCACATTCGGGGACTCTTTGCTTACTTACATTGGAGGTACCTTAGACCTAGTCACATTGATATTTCATTCCCCATGCCTTTTGGTCATGTTTTCATTTGCAATAGTTCCTTTCTTGGCCATTCACCTAATTACACTCGATGGTACGCACATGGTTTCCCACATCCCCCATTCACTGATGAAGAATATGCTATGGGCATGTATCATCTACGCCTTACCGGCTCATTACAGGATCAACCTCCCATTATCACATACCAAGTCGTCAATTCAGATCCAGTTGATTTTGACCCAAAAGATGATGATCTCCTTGACGAGTTCACATAGCCATTTTCCACATTGCTGATGGGGGAATATTACATGATACACCCTCCTTATTTTTAGGTTTCATAGTTTTCCCTCTACTCTTTACATTCTCCATTGCTTATACATATGCTTCTTATACATTCTACCACCCTCATTACCCAATGACGCACTCTTGTGCTTCAGTTCACACTCGAATGTTGAGGGATTACCATTACACTGAACCCCACACATTTCACCCTAGGTCCTACACACTTACATTCTATCATCATTTATGTACATAGTCTACATCTTATATCATCTATTAGTCATCATCTATCTCATACATGCTACACTATTCATCATTATATATGAGTCTAGTTTTATATTTAATCCATACATTCTCTATTTACGCTAGGTCACATTATCTATGGGTCTATATTTACATGTCATCACTACATATTCTATCTACACCTACATCCACATCTTATATAGCCTACACATCATACATCTCCTACATTGCATAGTTACCATCGCGCATTTATCTATCATCTACATTCTACATGCTACACTAGATTCCATTACATATGGGTCTAGTTTTATCATCATTGCATATTCCATTTATATATACATTACATATCCTATATACATTATACATACTACATTACATTTTCCACATTGCGAATTTACCTCCCATCTTCATCCCTTGGTCATTTATACTATGTTGTCTTCTACGCGCTACACTCACTACCCTATGATGCACTTTAGTTCCTCGGTCCATACTTGACTGCCAAGGGTTTACCAATCAAATGGACCTTACATACATGTGACATGTCATCATACCACATTCATCGGACTAGTGACCAATGCTCTAGGCTATATCAT
Organism: Taxus wallichiana var. yunnanensis; assembly: GCA_018340775.1. Taxonomy (NCBI): domain Eukaryota; kingdom Viridiplantae; phylum Streptophyta; class Pinopsida; order Cupressales; family Taxaceae; genus Taxus; species Taxus wallichiana. The sequence continues at coordinate 831,377,506 of CM031234.1, forward strand.
CACCCACACTCATCATCACATACCATAGTGGTATACACCTTAGGTTAAATCACCACTATTTTCATCAATTCTACATCATCCTATTACATTCTATCATCTCCTCTTATATCATCCTCTTACATTATACTTTTTTCCAATTCCAAAATTATTCCATTACATTATCATGCCTTCAATCATCATGTAGTGGTATACACCTTAGGTTAAATCACCACTCTCTTCATCAATTTCTCATTATCCTCTTACATCCTATCATCACATATTCTATTATCCTATTCTAAGTCATTCTATTACATCATCATTTATCCTACTCATCACTTAGTGGTATACACTTTAGGCTAAATCACCACCACATTCTTATTCATCATGTAGTGGTCTACGCTTAGTGCTAAATCACCACCTTCCATTATCCACCACATACTCATATACGCTTCCTACACCCTCATCACCCATCTCGTAGTGACATATGCTTTAGGATAAATCATCACACATCTTCATCCTTTCATCTTATAGTGATATATGCTTAGGGCTAAATCATCACTCATACATTCAACAAGTTATGGTATACGCTTAGGCTATAGGGTCCACGGCCATCTTTTCATATATCTCATTCACATACACTAATTCTATAGTGACATACACTTAGGGATAAATCATCAATGCTCCCTTCAAAAAATTCGTGATGTACGCTTCGGCTATAGGGTTCATGCACACCTCTCCATATGTCGCATTTCACCACCACTACATATACACACTCATCACAAAGACACTAGATACAACCAACACTACTCGACCATTTCCCAATGATGCACTCTCATTTATGGTTCATTCTTGAATGTTGAGGGGGAAAAAATGAACCTCACTACATACACTTTCATCCACTGGGGGCACATTGCTCCTATCATTCCATTTTGCATTCCATTTCATCTATCCACCGCATATTGCATTGTCTTGGTAGCATTTACTCTTGCTTACTAGTGTTTTACATGATCAATTTACTCCACATGTTAGATTGCTTTCTTCTATGTCATTATCATACACACATGTGCATTCACACCTTTGTCTAGTGTGATCGCAGATATAGGACTCTACACATCGCATGGATACTTATTTTCTACCATTCCTATATTGGTGTTCATGGGGCATCCACATTCATTGTATTCAGATGTTATTGTTTCATTCTAGACTTAGCATATTATACTACTTTTTCTTGCATGCTTTGACATATTGGTCATCACTCTAACATGCTAACGGGTGTTCCATGTGCAAAGCACTTGTTTTGTAGGACTACATGTTTCCATGACTACTTTTTTCTTTTTGTTTGCTATGTATGTGATATTTTCCCTTTTCTTGTGTGCATACTTTGTCTCATTATTTGCGGCCATGATGGCCTTGAGTGTCTTGAGACATCGTGAGTGATGTCCCATGTTTGAAACCCTCTTTTGTGTGGTTTGTTTGTTTTCTTGTGTGTTTACACTACCATGTGTTTGGTAATTTTTACATTGTCTCAGTGTATTTTACACTTATTACATACATGTGTTTTGGACTAACACTTGTTTTGGATAGCTATCCCTTTTGTGTGCACCTTGGTATCTACAAAGTGTTAGGAAATAAGAGATAAAATATGTGGAATAATCCCTTACAGTAATCGTAACAATAGAAACTAATATGCGTAAACTATTACGGATCTCAAATAAAAGTGCAAAATAAATAACACAAAGACAGAGAGACAACATTTAACGTGGTTCACCCAATTTGGGATACGTCCACCAAGAATCACTTGCTCAGATTTTATTACAAGCCTCCACTCTCTCAATACAATACCCAGATCCGTTTGGAGCTATGCTCAACAAACTCTACATAATTCACACCCGAATTCAAAACACATCTGCAATACATTTGCTTGTCTATGTATCATATGCATAAGACCATATAAATAGACAATTGCTTAAGCAGTTTGATACAAAACCATGGGTATCAAAACCATGGGAAAAAATTGTGGGTATCAAAACCATGGGCAAAAACCATGGGTATCAAAACAATGGGTACCAAAAACCATGGGCCCAAAAACAGCCCATAACGGTTACCCATTACCCATGGGTTAATAAACCACCCATAAAAATTTGCTTCGGGGGCTTTGCCCCGAACCCCTAACCCGCTCACCGGTGAGCGGGACCGCCGTAAAAATACCCGAGTGTAACACATAGAAGGTGTACCACACTCTAACATGAAAATAGGCTCCACAAACATAACAATCTCCCACTTGGAGACTGATTTCCACTGAGCAAGCTTCTCAACCCTTCACTGTCATCCGCGAAGGCCAACCAAAGCTGAACATAGCTTTAGTTTATCCCTTGTGACCACCTTGTTCATCATGTCTCGCAGGATTTCGACTGTATGAATCTTCTCCAACTTCAACTTATCTTCCTCCAAAGTTGTCCTCGATGAAGTGACATCTCAACCTGTATATGCTTCTGGCCCCGAGTGGAAAGCAGAGTTCTTAGCTAGGTGTATAGCACTCTGACTATCACTATGCAGCTTACATTCCTCCTTCTTATGCCCTAACTCCTCAAGCAATTGTTGTAACCAAATCATCTCTTTTCTTGCCTCTATGGCAGCAACATACTCAGCCTCCGTGGTTGACAAAGCCACCAGCTTCTGTAGTTGTGAAATCCAGCTCACTGTTGTCCCACCTACAATGTAAATATAACCTATCGTGCTCCTCCCCCATTGCCTACATCTCCACCATATCTCGAATCTACATAACCACGTAATATTAAATTCATTCTGCTGCAATACTCCCTCCATTATCCGACTCGAGACATTTTAGCTTAAGACCTGCTTTCATTCTCTACCAAGGCTTTCCATTTAACAAAAGTGTCAAATACATTAGATTTGTTTCTAATACAATAAACCCAAACTTTCCTTGTTTCATCATCAATAAAAGTAACATAATAACTTGAACCCCCAAGAGATGATACCTGAGTTGGCCCCCACACATCGAATGCACCACTCTAACTTACTCTCTTTCTTCATAGGTCCAACCTTGAAAACCTTACTCACTGCTTTCCCATATATGCAAGTCCTCATAGAACTCCAAACCTGTTTCTATATATCCAGAAAATTCTTCTTTATGATTTCCATGCCCTTATGGCTCATATGATCTGAGCCTATAGTGCCATAATGTTGATCTACATCCAAGCCACAAGATTACAATCATTAGTACTATCGGTGGATAAATACAAGGTTCCAACCTTCTTACCTCTTTCCAACACAAGAGCACCCTTGGTAACCTTCCAAGAGTCACCAGTAAATATCACAAGACAACCATTACTTCCCAATTGCCCCGCCGATATCAAATTTCTCCTTAATGTAGGCACATGTCCGACATCCTTCAATAGCCATGTATTCCCATTCTACATCTTAACTCCGAACATAACCTTTTCCAACTATACCGCAAGGTTCATCATCACCAAAAACATGCCCAAAATCCTCGAACATAATCAACAAAATAATGCCTATGTGGAGTAGCATGAAAAGAAGCCCCCTAATCTAAAACCCAAGATTCAAGAATATTATGTAAAGAAAGAATCAAAGCATCGTGGCATACATTTCCCGATGCCACATTTGCCTCCTTGTTTTCTTCCTATTGTTTCTTCTTTTCCCGAAGCTCCCAAAGATCCTTCTTCGCATGCCTGACTTTCCACAGCTCCAACATACAATCTTGCTCTTGGATTTTGACCTTGCCCGATCTTTCGATTTTCCACGGTTTCCTCTATTCTTCTATCTCCCTCTAGTTTCCATTGTCAAAGCATTCCCTAAAGTAGAAGATTCCCGGAGCCTTTTCTTCACATTTCCTCGCTTAGAATCACCCCTACAACATCCTCAAACTTAAACTTCGAGTTAGTTGGAACCGAGTTTCTACCGCCATTACTGTGCTATTCCAACTTTTAGGTAAAGAGCACAGAATTAATAAATCCCTAACTTCTTCATCAAATTCTATCAGAATCGAAGCTAGCATATTCACAACCGTATTGAAATCATTTAAATGATCTGCTACTAAACTATTCTTATACATCTTCATATTAAACAACTTTTTCATTAAAAATATCTTATTAGAGGCAGAGGGTTTTTCATATAACTTCCCTAATGCATCCATCGGCTTCTTTTGTAGTCTTTTCTTTCAAACATTAAATAATACCGAAGATGCAAGACACGGCCAATCATTCCAAGTGCCTTTCGATCCAACAAATCCCATCCCGCATCTCATACATACTCGAGGGTTTGTTCACCTTCTCGACAATGGAGTATAAAGATCCTTCTAATAAAGGTAATCTTCCATCGCATCTTTCAAAGACCAAATTTCGCCCATTGAATTTATCAACCCTAGATCTTCCATCATCTCGCCATAGCTCCCACTCAAGATAAAACTTTCCCGTGATTCAACACTTTAAAGCAAACCAAACCAAGCTCTTATAGCAATTGTTAGGAAATAAGAGATAAAATATGCAAAATAATCCCTTATAGAATCGCAACAATAGAAACTAATATGTAGAAAATATTACAGATCTCAAATAAAAGTGTAGAATAAATAACACAACACAGAGAGACAAGATTTAACGTGGTTCACCCAATTTGGGCTACGTCCACCAAGAATCACTTGCTCAGATTTTATTACAAGCCTCCACTCTCTCAATACAATACCTGATCCGTTTGGAGCTATGCTCAACAAACTCTATAGAATTCACACCCGAATTCAAAACACATCTGCAATACATTTTCTTGTCTATGTATCATATGCATAAGACCATATAAATAGACAATTTCTTAAGCAATTTGATAGAAAACCATGGGTATCAAAAACATGGGAAAAACTATGGGTATCAAAACCATGGGCAAAAACCGTGGGTATCAAAACAATGGGTACCGAAAAACCATGGGCCCAAAGACAGCCCATAATGGTTACCCATTACCCATGGGTTAATAAACCACCCATGAAAATTTCTATTTAGGGCTTTGCCCCGAACCCCCGACCCATTCACCGGCGAGCGGGACCACCGTAAAAATACCGAGTGTAACACATAGAAAGTTTACCACACTCTAACATGAAAATAGGCTCCACAAACATAACACCAAGTGCTTTCCCTTTCCCCATGTAGGAAAAATTTCTATAGGTCGAGCGTAGTTGTGTCCCTCTCTTTTGGGCTGCATTATGGGCCCAAAACAACCCATAATGGTTACCCATTACCCATGGGTTAATAAACCACCCATGAAAATTTGCTTAGGGGTTTTTCTACTAGCACAACAGCTTTTACACCGATTCAAGATAAAGTGCACTTTCTACCCTTAGCATTGTGGGTTTACATATAACTAATGAGTTCAGATCACTCTACAAACTCCATACACATTGGCCTCAACAGACACGGTGTCCTTCGTAAATTCTATGGAGCATTTATAGGATTGGGGGTTACAAGTGGGTGTGCCTCTACACTTATCCATCTAGTGGCGTCGTATCGCCCAAAAAACCAAGACACTACAAAGATCTCTTCAAAAAAATTCAGCAGAAGCAGTTAGAGTTGGAGGACACATAGCATTTCCTCCCTACACTTCTTCATCCAGAGAGTGACGTGAGATCACCTAAAAACTCACAATAGTACAGATATCCTTCTACACCCTTTTTCTTAACATGGAACAGTGCACATGTTTCATTTACAACTTTTCTAGTGTATTTTACATTTACGTACTTTACACATTTCTATATACATGTGTATTTTACACAACAATTTTTACATACATATATATTTGACTACTTAATCATTTTTCCTTGCAGGTCCTGCCGTATGAGAAACAAGCAGTCAAATTGGGGGCAACAACACCAATAAAAACAACAAAGTAATAATGAAAACACACCACGACATTACAAAGCAAGAGCTACACATGCGTTCCACCCTAGGTTCACTCTCATCACTTTTTATGTGCATTTTTCATCTTTAGAATCCACACTCCACATTTTTCTTTTTGTCATTCCACGCTTGAGTCTAGTCCATTAGCATGTCTTCTTCTACACTCTACATGGATATCAAGTACGCATCTCTATCTACTTTATGTTATCGAGCTTTTCGCTCACCAACATAAAGTGGGGGAAAAATGTAGACACAAAATTATGCACTTTACACATAATTTGGCCAGTCTTATACTACTATTTAGAAGGTTCTCAAGTGTACAAAGTACTAATTAATCCCACCTTTTGGCCATCTTTTTCTTATATTTTATTTCATCTTTCCCGCATGTTTTCCAACACTTATCAACCCATTTCCTAACATCCCGATATTCTATCCATAGAGTAAGGCACCCTGTGTTGTACTAGGGCACCTCGAGGCGCCGTGGTCCCACCCTGGGTGCCCCGATCTATGTAAATCCTCTTTCACTCCTTTTTAGGTCCTTTCTAGCAGTTGGTCATCTTTATATTTTCCTAAGTCAGCCTTTTCAGATTAATTATGAAATTAAGCTTGAGAGCCCTATAAATATAAAGTTATAAGACCATAATGAGGGTCCTAGGTCTTTGCATCATATCACTATTATCACTCCATCTAGAGTTGCATCCATTGCATCACTTGCATCCACATAATGCCATGCATTCAAGCTAGGATATCTGCATCACACACACTACATATGGGGAGGGATTCTATTCTATTCCATGCACACATGCTACTTACATTTCTATAGTTATTATTACTCACTACTTCACAAAGTGTGACTGGCACGAGAGCACCTAGGGCATGACATGCACGCACACACACACACACACACACACACACACACACACACACACACACACACACACACACACACACACACACACACACACCAGAACTACATCGGGTCCAAAATGTAGCACGTAGTGCTCAGTAATAAGACCATAAGTTTGGTGGATGAGGTCAGTCCGACCCATTCATTTGCATATTTTATTTTTCTAGGGTTTGATACTTCTCTTTGCATTGCAAGTCATTACACATTTCACTCGGTGAATTTAGTGCGAAAAACAAAAAGTATTCGGAACCAACTTGCAACCATACCAGTTGCAAGTTTTGAGCATTTGCAATGTTCACAATGCCAAAATTACAAACCAAGGCACCCTGGTGCCTCAAGACACTCCTGTGCACCCGGTCATCTCAAATCCACCGAGATCTACCCTTTGCGGGGTCCCTGAGTGTTCGTCTGCACTTTTTTATTTTATTTCCAGATCTACGACAACCTGTGACAATCACATGCAATCAACTAAGCCATTCTTCTCTTTTCTCTTACATATTAGGGTTTAAATTTACTTAGAATAATTTACTTGCATTCATTTCATACTACTCTAGTTCATTTTATATAGCATTTTAGTCCTAGTTTAGATTGACATTAATAACCCTAGGTATTCTTTCCTTAGTCTACCTAGCTATTTCCCTTATTTTTGTTAATCAGAATCCCATAAAAAAGGTACACTTTAAGAATGACATAGAGAAAATAATTAAAGAAAATTTTCCTTACATACTAAAACAAATCTACTTAAATTCTAAATAGATATATATTGCTTCCTAGATCATAAATCCACACACTAAAATTAAGCCAAGTTTCAATAGAGAAGTATGAAGTTTGAATCAAGGGTTCTATCTTTTTTAATTCATCATCTCTCCTTGTCTCATTATAGGATTGGGAGGACTATATTTGGCTTGATCCTCTTCAAAATATTTGTTTGTCTAAAATAAATGATGGTCAACTTTTTTACGAAAATAGGTAAGGAGAAGTAATACCTGGGCCACAACACTTTCATTGCATTGATATAGAAACATGAAATAGGTAAAACGACACATGTGAACAAGATCCCATAACTATATTTCATATCAAAACAATAAAGGAAACATTTTTAGCTTCTCATACAAGTTCGAAAACAAACCTATCCTCTTGTGGATGAACATGTCCTGTGTATAATTTTAGGTCCCCATATTTGACAAGAAACTTGAGGAAACTCAAAATATATTATGCACTAATTTTTAACCCATTATCACACCGTATCATCCTATGGATGAAAACATCTCTCTCACCCTAAAACCCTAACTATACTTTTATTATTATATCTATGGCATATCTTGTGGCATGATCATAATGCATACTTTAGGTTTATTTGATTATTTTCCTATTGATTTGAATTAAATTTTATACAAATAAAAATATTTATGCCCCTAAACATAAATTTCATATTATAGTTATGTTTTCATGCTAAATGTATAGCATGCAAAATGTAAAATTTTGGTTATGACAATCAACCTCACACTTGAAATTCCCTTTTCCACCAATGTAAAACTTTCCTCCTACTAGAATTTCAAACTGTTTCACCCTCATTTTGGTCAAGAGGAACATGCTAACATGATTTTCAAGTGTGTTTCATGTGCAGAGAAGTGTACCTAGCTTGATTCTTGAAGTTACTGAGATCTATGAAAGAACAGTGCTCCTAGAGGCTTCAAAAGGGTTATTTTTTATCTTTTTGTCATGGGAGGAAATCCCTCGGAGGATTACATGGAAGATTCAAACCATCCAAGAGATGTATGGGAGAGAAATAAATCTACCCAAGGTATTTCAGGGAATTTCTATGAAAACATTTTTTGTCGAGAACAAGTTAAGTAAAACCGAGTCTTTTTCAGCAAGGCACTGGGAAATGCATGCTTCAAAGGAGCTAATCACCTTGTTTGATGGGTTTCAGAGCCTCATGAAGTGTTGGCATCTCATATCCTAGGAATTGGAAATATGATAGATCCTACTTCATGGTGCAATAATCAAAGAAGAATTATGGAAGTATTAAAATTCATAAAATTGTCCATCGGTATAGCATAAGAGTCTTTTTACAAGGTGGAACTTGCTCAAGGGTTTAAGACACCTCGGGAAGAGTTAAGAGCCTAAAAAAGGTCAAAATTGATTAATTGGACCATATTCATGTTACATGTGTTATAATTTTTCATGTTGATTATGGACTTCAATGGAAACTCTATTGCACACGTATGAGAAAAAGTGTAAATGGCATGAAAATAAAAATTTAAAGTCGAATCATGTCTTGAAAATTGTGAGATTAGAATCATTGTGTATTTTAAGCGCCAAAATCATATAGTTGTTTCCCTCCAAACTCCATGTCTTGATCCTAGGCCTAAAATTTCACTCCTTAGTTTACTTTCATGTTGAAGATTGATGACATCAACATTCTAAGAAGATGGGCAGTGGTTTTAGAGGCCTGATGTTCATTTTTTCCTTTTTCCCTTGGTACAGTGGGGCATGGGGGACACTAAAGTGTACTCCCCATTGAGTGTTATATTTTATTGCTTAAGTGACAACTTAAAGTGGTTAGAACATGTTATAAACTCACCTTTTTTGACTTTTGACCAATTTTTCATGATATCTTGACCCATGTCACCTTTTTATATGTCTAATTTCCCTTTTTCCATTTTCACAACAGATAATGGGAATAGGGGACACAAAAGTGTGCTCCCCATGAAGGTAACTTTTTTCAATCAAAATGATGACTTGGGGTGTTAGAAAAGTGTTAACAACTCACCATTTTCATAAAAGTTGGCCCCCTCCTCGTGAGATCCTCATACATAGCACATTTCGTAGACATGGATGTACCTTTGTCCCTTTTTTCCCTATTTTTAGGGTGAAACCACACCTCTAACCTCCACCTAACCTAGGTTGAGCTTGTTTGGGTTTAATGTGAGTTAAGGTGTGCAAATGAGAGGGAAAAAAATTTTGAAAGAGGTTAAATCATTCAAATAAACACTTAATCATTGTTTAGAATCATTTTTTTAATTTACTCTCCTCCATTATTATTGGTATGTTGTCAAAATTGTTCAAACATCCTCCATGCCCAAAAACCTCTTTTTTTCATATCTCTCAAAACATGTGTATGTTTTCCAAGAGATTTTAATTGTAGCTTTCTTGTAAAAATGCACTTAAGAAGAATATTTGCATTCCTCCATTGATGCTCGTATCATTTTCTACATCCATTTGAAATATTCAGCCATAAAAACTCGTTTTCTAGATCTACAAAACCCGACAATTAAAATCCTTTGAAATTTGGAGCAAAGCCTCACATTGCAAAATAGAAAATTTTGAGACTAATTTCATTCCATTCCAACACTGGGAAGACCTAATTCTAGAAATAGTAAGCCTTTATAAGCCTCACTGCTATAAATAGAAATTTTTGTAAACAGTTCATTCTCATAGTTTTCATTTCCCCTTAAACATTAGGGAAACTCAAAAGTGCCAAATTAAGCAACTAGTAACTAAAATGGACTTCTCAAAATAAGGCTTACTAAAAATAGTAAGTTTCAAAATATTGGTCAAGAAATAAGGATGTTGAGCCTCTCGTGTTGAAGAAAGAGCACTTGGATATGTTTGAAACAGTGCAGAGCTTCATAATGACTTGACAAATCCATGATTTCACATTATGCACTTTCAGTTGAATTATGGCTCAGGTGGAAGGGAAGCCCTCTCGATTCCCTAAATTTGGTCTCAAAGTGTTTCTCATCTCATCAGATGGGTGGATCAAAATTTGGAAGCATTATTCATTCAGTCTCTCTCCTTCACCCATCTCAAATCAGAGGATTTGGTCTTGTACTCCATTGTGTCTCGCAGTCATCATGGTCATTTGGTGACAAGATCACCAAGATCACCTCGTGCGAGAAAATTATCTCATTGTGCACACCAGGTGCATCAAATGCAAGAAATATCAAAGAGACATGGAAATGTTTCAGAGATTGGAAGGTTGGTTCAAGTGGAAGAAGGATTTTCTCATTGGTTTCAAAGTGGTCTTTCAATTATGTGCTTCTCGCTCCCTCTCTCGCAGTACCGATCGGGCTATATAAGTTGATCATTCACGGGGGTCTTCAAAGAGGAGGTTTTGAAAAACTAGGTGTACTAGGAGGCTTGAGTGGTCAAAGGATCAGGAGTTCACTGGAGTGCATCTCTACAAAGTAACTCAGAGATTCTTCATCCTTCTTCATTCTGCATCTCTTCTCTCTTTGTTCTCTCTCTCTCTACTTTCTAATTCTCCATTGTAAATTGTACTTTATGGCTCTTTTGTCCTATTCACTTAAGTGACCATTGTAATTTTTCATTGTAAAAGTCCCCTTTTCATTAATAAGAAAGGGGCTTATTTTTCTTTCCTAGAGGAATGTGAAAGGTCACAAGTGGTGGGACTATGAAAGGTCATGTGGGGGTAGATGAAGAGGTGGATAGTAAAGCTATAAATTCAAATATATTCTCCATTCCATAGGGTTATATTTTCTTGGTTGATAGCTCCAATGGTCTTACTATAAGAAAGAACCTATGATTCTTCTTTCTCTTTGCCTTATGTTTTCCTCTTCATCTTAATTTTACTCCATGTGCATGGATAATTGTGCAATATTATGCAAATGAACTTGGATTTACTTTTGTTTTGTTCCTCTTTCCTTGGCATGGTGTCTTCTCACTGATAACTTGAAAATATTTTGGTTTGATGTCAATAAAATCGTCTTGTTAATTATTGAGTAAACCCCCTCCTCAATTTCTCCCCTCTCTCCATACGCACACCTTTCCTCGACCTCATTTTTGGACACGGGTTTAATGGAGTATTCTGTGTGATCCCCTGGTTGAAATGCCTCCCATGATGGTTAGAGTATTTTATATATTTCTTGGTTTCAATAAATGGATTTTCTTCGTTCCTAAAAAGAGGGAGGGACCTAGTCCCAAATCATTGGTTAAAATCACTAGTTTTTCCTTGTGACAAATTATTTTTCCAAGTTACAACAAAAACATGCAATAAAATCATGATGATATTCTTCGAGGTTTAGCCTTTTCTATGATTTTCTATCATCAAATTTAGGGTTTTTAACATTACAACTCTAATTTTTTCAAGCCATAGCCATGATTTTTTGTCTTTTATTTCATTATGATTAAGACAAATATAGACATTAAATACAATAGATAAATTTTCTATAAAATTCGAGCTCAACTATAATGGGCAGAAAATGATGGAAAGATTATGGAGCTTTATAATGTCCATCATAATGTTAAGCACCAACCTAACAATCTTCCTAGATTTGATGACGAGGAGGTATCAATATATAATAACATTATTATTTTATTTTAAATGGAAATAAATATGATAATAATATGTTGTATTGACCATGTGTGGTGCAGAGAAGTGAGAAGATATAAGAATACATAGGTGAATATAGCCATGTGCCTCCACCATTGCATCCCATTCTTCTAAGGGCTCTATATGTGGATTTATCTAAGGACGTAAAAAACAATAGTGGAAATCGGACAATAGTTAGAAACACTAACAAATCAACAAGCATGTGTTTTGTAACCTGGATACATTTTCATCAACCACTAATACCAATGACACTATCCACCACTTAAAATCAAGGGTAACATTTCGTAGGATGTGAAATGGTGGTAAATTTTATCCAAGATGCTTTTTTTCCTCCATTTGTAATATATTTGATTCAGGGTTTATATAGGTTTGAACAAGATCTAGTTTCCAAACTAGATTCCTTAATTACTTAATGTCGTGTATAGTCAAACCACTCTAGATAACACGTCAAACCAAACACAAGGAGACCATTCCATGGGTCAAAGTTGAACCTACCAAAGATAGCAATCCAAAAAAATTATGGTATGGATGAAACCTCATGGATAGTCTCATGGAATAGTATTTTAAGTTTCACATTATATCATGGAATGCAATAGTTGAATAGTATTTTAAGCTTCATTGTATACCAAAGAATGCAATAGTTGGCATAACCTCGCTACATCTAGAATATGAACCTTATTGGTGGTACTAGTGGATGATAAGTGACAAGAAAGGATAGGTGCTTGGTTAAAATGAATTTACTAAGGACTCATAAATCCATTATGAGTAGCCATGGAAGGGCGTTATTTCACCTAATTAACAAATTTGAAACAAATAGGATCCATAGTCAAATATAGTGTTAAGAATATGATATTGGAAATTTGAACTCCAAAATCAAAACCATATCAAAGACTACAATCTTACATCAATGGACTAAATGACCAAATTAAGCATGAGGTTTTTATTTTGGAACCGAATATGGTTAGGATAGTTATGTAACAAGCACTATACATTAAACAATGAAACTTGACTTCGAGAGGATTCACAAAAGTTCAAGTACGGGATGGATAGATAGAAATTTGACTAATAATATTGATATAAATCTGGTCAACTCTTTTAACCAAAGGAAAATTACCAAACACTCTCCTTAACAAGAGGCCTAGAATAGGGAAAAGGTCCTATGCTGGCATTGCAATGGTAAATGATCTTACAAATCATAAGTGTGGATATAAAATACTAATGCTTATTGAAAATTAGGCTTTAGACAAGGAAGAACCTACTAAGGAACCAATAGCAGTAACATGATCATACAAATAATGAGAAGGAAGAATGTCGCACTATCTCATTGCATGCATTAAATGGGATAAGAACACCATTAAAATTAAAAATTGAATTGTTATATGAAGAATAAGAAGGTTGTAGTTTTGGTCAATATAAGGAGTACCCATAACTTTATCGACAAAAATTAGTTAAAGACCCCATCTACTTTTTATATCATGTTTCCAATTTTTAACTCATGATTATCGATAGAAAACAAATTTATTAAGGTGGTAAATGTCATCATATTAAAATCTCAATAGTGAACTATCAACTAGATTCAAAAATACTTTCCATCTCTATTGGGGAGAAAACGTCATTTTAGGAGTGCAATAGCTTAAATTGTTGGGAACAATGTCTTTCATTTTTAAGACTTATTCATGGTTTTCAATATAAATGGGGAAAATTAATAACTTAATGGAATGCAACATCCACCAAGATAAATTATAAACTCTCATAGGATGGAGAAATTTCTTAATAAAGGATCTTACGATAGTGGCACAAATACATTTCTTAGAAGCGACGTGATGTAAAAAATAAGATCCACAAAATATTCAATAGATTATTCAACACTATAAACATGTCTTTCATGAACCAAAGGGCATACCTCCAGCTTAGATATCATGATTGTGTAATTGAATTTATTATAGGAAGTATTCCGCCATCATTATACCTTAACAACATCCATATAAACATAAGTCAAAAATTGAAAAATTGGTCAAGGAAATGTTGGACTTGGGCACATCTTAATGGCACTCATACTCTCATTTTCCATTTTACTTGGGTGTGTAAACTCGATGTATGATATATTATTGATGGTTTTTGTAGTATTTTCTCTCTCATGTATGTTTTAATTTCTCACACTTTACTTTATGCTTATGGATGTGATCAATGTATGATGTAGATGTTTTACCATTGTTATTTGTGTTTATATGTTTAGATTTGTAATTTTCATGTGTTTAATTTCTCATTAATAGTTAATGGTTATTAATTAATTAAATGTTAGATGTAGTTTGTAATGTATTTGCGCTCTTAATTTTTTTAATTTCTTTGACATTGTCAATTATTCATCCAATGATTTATAGAACATCTAAATCATCACATATTTTTACATAAATTGTATAGTTTGTAGATGTTATTGCCTCCACTTCATTTCTTTGTGGTTGCTTTGGATATGTATAATCCCAAAGTGAGATACACTTTGATATAATGGTAAGTCATTGTATAATTGAACCTTTTTGATAATTTTCTTATTTCAAACGTAAGAAACTTGTGTGATGGGTGCTTCATATGGCACAATGGTTATCTCATGATCTTGTAAGATAGAAATTTCTTGCTTTTCACCATATGTGGAATCATATACTTTTATGTAAATATAAACCTCTTGTTTTATTTATGATTTCTCTACACTCTATTTGAATTTGCTTTGTGTGAACTTTCTCTATCAGTAATGGGAAATACTAACTCAAGTATAAGAGAATTTTTTTGTTCTTCTCGCAATTGATCACTTGTGATAAGAACCTCGTTTGGTCTTCTCTTATTTACTCATAATGGAAACCAGCTTGCTCTAATTTTAGTTTCTCTCGTAGTAATACACATAACTTTCTCTAATGTACTTGTCATTGCATAATATTCTTCATTTTTCGAATGAGTATTATGACTTGGGATCGATCTCATCTAACTACGGCCATGCTATCATCATATACAAAACTAAGACACTCATTGTTTATTGATGCTTGTTTCCATTTAGATCAACCAATTTTGATATCATGTTGAATTTTTAATCGCTAGACATAAATTGAAATGTAGTATGTGTAACCTTAGATCCTAATGCAACATAAAGATTAATATATCTCATAGAGTTTGTATATTGACCTGAATTTTGTATCTCATATTGATCGTAACTTAGTTTTTTAATTAGATCTAAGCTACGTGTATTATGAACTTGCTCCTTTTCAATTATAACTTTGTTATGATTTTTGTTGTTAATAATTGTTCATACGTACATGAGATTAACTTGTTTCTTCATGTATAATACTTTGACCATTTGTTCATCTCTTATTAAATATTTTGCTTTGCGTATTTCTTTTTCTTGGGTGGATTATGTACCGTATTATAGACATGCTTATATTGTTGTAGTTCTTGTTGATCTCTTGTCTTCCTCTCTTTTTGTATAATGTGTTCACCACATGTTATATTTGATATGATCATGTAAATTACAACACTTATTTATTTATTTCATGTTCATGCATAAATATTTACAAAATGGTCTTCCTCAATGTCATATAAATTTGTTAGGTGTACTGTATTGTGTCATATATAAGTATCATAATTGTGCCTTTCCTTAGGTGAATATTGTTCTTCGCTTTAAGTTGATTAACTTATACTCATTAACATAGAAGTACAAGAAAAGGTATCCAATGTATGATTCCCTTTCATATGTGAATGTGCATGTCAAAAACCTTAATGGACTTGAACATAAGGCCTCATCCAACATAGGATGTAAATGCTATGAACCCTCTTCATAGACCACTATCTTATATATTGTAGACAAAAATCATGCAATTTGTGTATCTATTAGTCTTGATCACATACTACTATTCATATGATTCCTAAGTAAGAAGAGTAATAATTAACCCATGTCTTTAGCCATTTTTTTTTCTTTCGTTATCATTTTTGGTCTTACATTCTCACTTTCCCAGTCGACTTTTTATACTTTGGAATCTTTCATTCTGGACACCAACACCCAACTAGGACGTCAAAGACTAAGCGCCATCATCCCCTCAGGCGCCCCTAACCTCTTTGTACTTTTCTCACATCTTTTGGGTCCTTTCTAGCCATTTGGGCATCTTATCTTTTTGGTAGTCAGCCTTTTCGGGGTTAATTACAAAATTCAAGCAAGGGAATCATATAAATATAAAGTTATGTGGCAATAATAAAGGACCAAACACTAAGAATTAGCTATCACCACCTAAGGTTGCATCCAAAGGAATTATCAAGAGCATTCAAGCATCCATATAACATCCACACAAGGGAAAGGGACTACATTATTCTACATACACTTCATAGGAGGGGAAGTTCATTATATTCCATGCACACATCTACTTACATATTTTACATCTAGTTATTACTCACTATCAAGTGTGACACGCACAAGATCCACTTAGGGCACAATCTCTTCACACACACACACATAGAACTACATTGGGTTTGAAATGCAAAGACAATGCTCGGTCGTAAGATCACTCATTTGACAACTGAGGATAGTCTAACCCCTCATTTGCATTCTTTTCTTTTTGGGATTTGATGCACTCTTGAGGGTTTTGTAGGTCAATTCTTTTGTTGCAAGTTATTAATGACATCGGTGATCATTGTGTGACATACTAGTGACAAGAAGTGAAGGCCAATGAACACCTTATGAACAAATAAAGATAGTTTTCTAAGGTTTTTGACAATCACAGAAATAATTGGTGCAAAGTGCTCTGTAGATGCCCCTCGACCCATCTTGGGTGCCCCAGCCCAACATATTCCTCCATCTCTGCATTTTTTTGGGTTTTAGTGTGGCAGCTTCCCCTCTTTGTTCATCAGTTCGTCACTTTGGCATAGTCTAGATTTATTTACGAATCAACTAAGTTTTCTTATCTCCTCTTTGCAACTATGGTTTCATAATTTCTAGCTTATTTTGCTTGGGTCTATTTTATACTTAATTGCTTATTCATTTACTGCTACATTGCAATTAAATTTAGGCATCTATTCATTTTTATATTTTCTTAATCATTTGGTGAACCCGCCATTCAATCCCTTCCTTCTAAATATGTCTTCGCCTTATCAAGTCATGGATCAATCTTCTTATCCTTCTTTCACTCCAACTAAGGTATCCGGCATGGTTACTACTACTGTTGATCTCATGCAAGTTCGTACTCAAGCATCCTCCTCACTTTATTATGCCTATGGCTGATCCTATTATCAAAGTAGTAACTATTCTCCGCACCCATCCTCCTACGCCTCATCTTGTTTCTATCCCACCACCTATCACTTCTATGGCTCCTCCCGTTACTTCTAAGGGCTATGATATCATCGAACAACTTAAGAATACACTGCCAAAATATCCCTCTATGACTTATTGCGTAATGCATCTAATTGTCATCAAACGTTAGAAGTCAATCTTTGTGCTATTCATATTGAGAGTGATAATTATTCGGTGGCATTCACACACCTCATTCAGTCCCTCAAAATCTACCACATGTTATATCATTTACTGATGAGGACATATCACCATCGGCTATTGACAATCCATGTGCACCTTTTCTTATCACTGTCATCATTGGCACCATTTATAACAAACGTGTACTCATTGATAATGGATTTGTTGTTGATTTATGTGTGCATTCCCTTTTAAAACAAATTGGCATCGCAAACAATTTAATTTCTAAGAATTCTACTCTTATTCATGGCTATGATTCAACTACTCGGACATGCTTGGGAACTATCACATTACATATCAAGGTCGGGCCTAAGACAGTCCCTATAGAATTCTTCATTATCGATACCTCGTTTCAATTCAATCTATTGTTGGGTAGACCCTATATTCATGCAATGCACATTGTCCCATCCATTATTCATCAATGTGTTAAATTCCTACACGATGGTTATGATCATACCATTATTGTAGACCTTGAACCATTTAAATTCTTCCGCATAGATCCAATTACTATTATGCCTATTCCTCCATCGTATCCTATTCCATATAGCAATATTGATACATATGATATTGGTTGTAATATAACATATCACCATATTCTTCCACCGCTCCAAGTTCTTCGATTGTTTCCACTCATACTATTGTTATCGTTTCACCTGCAGTGTCTGCTCCTATCATCACTACCACTTCTCTTGTTGAGGCTCCTATCACTCCTATGTCTAGTGCACCTCCTACTAATATTCTTGATATCGTTATCTCAGCATGATAACGTCAACACCGATGAGTCTATTGATGAGGTCGATACCGTTGAATTTATCAATGAAAACTTGGGCAAGCTTAACTTTACCCCTTTTGCGATAGATGATTCATATTTCAATGATAACTTTTTTGGGTAAACCACTAAAGAACCCACTAAATGTTATGCACCATAAGATATACTACGCATAAAAACTCTCATTACCCGATAACACACTCTCATGTTTTGGTTCACACTTGACTATTGAGGGCATACTATATACATGAACCTCACACAACACACTACACACTACACACTACACATTATACATTTTACACATCACGAGTTTTCACACCTATTTCTCACAAAGATTTATTACATACTATACACACTACTCACTCGCACATTCATGATACATCTTTCTTTCATTTACTTCTACACATTGCGTTCATTACCCTATGATGCACTCTAGTTTTGCAATTCATACTCGACGATGAGGGTTTCAATATAAAATGAACCTCACCACCACACTCACTCACTCACTCACTCACGCACTCTCTACGCTCTACGCTTTCACGATCACATCTTTCTAGCACACAATTCAAGCCATTTCCGATGACGCACTCTTGTTCTATGGTTCATTCTTGACTTCTGAGGGGGCATTTATAAATGAACCTCATCACACATGCATACTCATTCACATTCACTTGGGGGTCACGCAGCTCCTATCACAATCACACTACATTCCATTCCATCTCATCCACAACATATTACATATCTTGATCACATTTACTCTTGCTTACTTATGCTTACATGTACACTTTTACACATGCTAGTCAAATACTTTGTATGTCATTATCTTTTCCATATACACATGCGCGTTCACTTGCCTTCTAGTTGTGATCATAGGCTTTACACAAATCTTTACACGCAAGCATGGATGTTTGGCATAGTACTCATACCAGTCCCACAATGAGCTCCTATGGGCATCCACTTTTGTACACACTACAGGTTTTATTGTTTCATTTTTCATAGAACATTACTTTATTGGATTATACACACTTTGACATACTTTTTATCTTTCTAACATGCTAACAGTGCTTCATGTGCATCATTTTTATGCAGGACTATTTGTTTCCATGGTTGTTTGTTATATTGTTTGACATTATTTCCTCATTTTCCATTGTATGCCATTATTTGAGGGATTTTTCCTTTGTTTGTCTTGTGTGCACAATGTCTACTTTCGACCATTTCAGCCTTCTATTGT
Source organism: Taxus wallichiana var. yunnanensis (assembly GCA_018340775.1). Lineage (NCBI taxonomy): Eukaryota > Viridiplantae > Streptophyta > Pinopsida > Cupressales > Taxaceae > Taxus > Taxus wallichiana. The sequence goes on from CM031234.1 coordinate 831,397,172, forward strand.
CTTGTGACATCGTGAGTGGTGTCCATGTTTGAAACCCACTTTTCACAGTCTACATTGTCTTCTTATGGCTTATCTTACACATCATTGTATGTTTAGCTTACATATTATCTTCTACATGTCCTGTTTGTCTTTGCTTGCACTAAGAATCATTTCACAACCACTTTTTTGTGTACCTTGGTTTCGCCAAGAACACTCCCTCCCCCTATAGGGCATCAGTTTTAGCATAGTGGTCGGTCCTCCTTTGGGCTACATACTCCTTAACAACATGGCATGCACCCCAAACAAGGGGGACATCATTTGGGTGAATCAATCACCCCATACAACAATCTACATTCATAGTACATTACCAAAGTACAACATAGTCATCAATCTCATAAAGGGCTCAAAATTCGACTTGGGTCCTCAACACAACACAAACACCAGTGCCCATACTAGGTAGCACCAAGGTGCCCCGACCCTTCCCGAATTCCCGTGACCTAGGGGGAAGTTACACAACATTTTTCAGTTCAACACATTTCTCAACACTTTGCACAATGATTTTACATGGCACACAATCCTTAACACTTGGCATGCATGCACTACACAACATTTTCTACTTTCACGTTGGATCGGAACTATTCGAACCGGATCATATTTTTACACACCATTTGTAGTGGTGTTCTACATTGTGGGAAGAAGTTAAATGTTGGAGGATGACACCAAAATTTTCTCCCTACACTTCTTCCGTTCTTGGCATGAGATCGCCCAAAAAACTCATAGTCAGCACAACTGGTGTGAGATCGCAAAAAAATCATTCTTCTACATCATCTTCAAGATCCTTTCTACACTCTTTACTCATCATGGATCAAGTGCACATGTTCCTTTTTCATTTTTTTGCATACTTTTTCACACTTTTTACATATCTTGATCATATACATGTGTATTTTACTACTTGTTCATTCTTCTCTTTTGCAAGTTCATCCTTATGGGAAGCAATAATCACATCATCATCAATCACAATCAACACATCAGAAATAATCGACATCAACAACAATAGGGTACAATCACGACATCTACACATACGCTCTTTCCCTAGGGTCATCATCATCATCATCACTTTTTGCACTTCCTCTTCTCTAGTTTCCACATTTCACATTTTTATCACTCCACGCTTTTCATTGTCTCTCAGCACACTTTTCGCCATCAATCTACATGGTTATCAGGTACGCATCTCTTATATACTTTATGTTATCGATCATTCACTCAACAACATAAAGTGGGGGAAAATGTAGACACAAAATCACGCACTTTGGGTATCTATTTAGTCTTGATCACATATTATTATTCATATGATTCCTAAGTAAGAAGAGTACTAATTTAACCCATTCTTTGGCCATCTTTTATTTGCTTTCTGTTATCACTTTTGGTCTTATATTCTTACTTTCCCAGTTTGAATTTTTATACTTCGACATCTTTCATTCTGACACACTGCTTAAGCCAGACACCAGCGCCAGCGCCCGACCTCTTTGTACTTTGCTCACATCTTTTAGGTCCTTTCTAGCCATTTGGGCATCTTATCTTTTTGGTAGTCGACATTTTCGGGGTTAATTACAAAATTCAAGAAAGGGAATCATATAAATATAAAGTTATGTGGCAATAATAAAGGACCAAGCACTAAGCATTAGCTATCACCACCTAAGGTTGCATCCAAAGGCATTATCAAGAGCATTCAAGCATCCACACAAGGGCAAGGGACTGCATTATTCTACATACACTTCATAGGATGGGAAGTTCATTATATTCCATGCACACATATATTTACATCTTCTACATCTAGTTATTGCTCGCTATCAAGTGTGACACGCACAAGAGCCACCTAGGGCACAATCTCTTCACACACACATAGAACTACATTGGGTCTGAAATGTAGTGCAACGCTCAATCGTAAGATCACTCATTTGACAGTTGAGGACAGTCCAACCCCTCATTTGTATTCTTTTCTTTTTGGGATTTGATGCACTCTTGAGGGTTTTGTAGGTTAATTCTTTATTGCAGGTTATTAGTGACATTGACGATCATTGTGCGACATACTAGCACAAGAAGTGAAGGCCAATGAACACCTTGTGACCAATCAAAGATAGTTTTATGAGGTTTTAAACAGTCACGGGTAGTCAAAACTGATCTACAACACCCACATGTGCCCTTGACCCATTTTGGGCACCCCAATCTAGCATATTCCTCCATCTCTACATTTTTATGGGTTTTAGTGTGGTAGTTTCCCCTCTTTGTTCATCACTTCGTCACTTTGCACACCCGCATTTATTTGTGAATCAACTAAGTTTTCCTATCTCCTCTTTGCAACTAGGGCTACATAATTTCTAGCTTATTTTTCTTGGGTCTATTTTGTACTTAATTGCTTATTCATTTACTGATACATTGCAATTAGATTTAATCATCTATTTATTTCAATATTTTCTTAATCATATACCAATTGAGCAATAGATTCATTTGATTTATTAAACATTGATGTTGAAAAAGGAGTTTATAATCCTTGGAAAAACATGCAAAATTGCTCTTTAAGACTTAGATTGAACATGGATTGATGTGTTAAATATGTGAAATGAGGTAGGTAAGCTTTGGATGGACTCGTTAGGTTGTTGGGATATTGCATCCAAATGTTCAAATCATTATGAGTAATATCATGTGACTGAAAATGAATGAGGAATAGTTCTTGTAGTGTTGAATAACTATCAATGGATCCGCTAGATGAACCATGAAACCAAACTATGTGGCATATACTTGTGTGTGCATATACTTCTAGACATTTGGCAAAATGGTCAATGTTTTGAGAAGGGTCCTCTTTTCAAATGAATAGGATGAACTTCGACATAAAAAGTCCAAATGTGAATGTAACATTATAGATGTTTTGCACTATTGGTTGGTTAGTAATATTATTTTTATCAACCCAACTAGTAAATGATTAGAAGATAAGCATAGGCTCTTGACTTCATATTGTAATTCGACTATATCTTGCATCATAGATTACAATTTTTGTCTTGGATACTAACAAGTTGAGAAGATGCACCACATGGCGAGGTAAGCTTAAAAGGATCAACACAAGATCTATGAGATAGAGGTATATTGCTGACACATGAATTAAAATAATTATCACCGTGAGAATGTACATTCTTATGGCATTCAAAATAATGCATTATTTTTATATAACAAACTATGATGATTTAAAATAACATCAACATTATCATTTATATAAGAAACAATGATATCGTTTCCACTTGGAAAATTGTTAATATTGCTTAGAGAAACATTATTATCATGTGCATCTCGCATCCATAATATTATTTGCATGTAAAACACTTGGGAATATGATCCTCATGTTATGAGGGTATTCATTACTACATTATGTGTCCCAAGTGGAAGGGTCATTATACTCATTAGGACACTCGTCATCTAAGGTAAGTGGAGGTAAGCCATATAATTTTACCTTGTAGGACTTTCCATTTTTTCTTGTGTTTCTATTATAAGAAAATTGAAGAAATTATTGTTCAAGGTTTCCAATGAGTTATGGAAGACATGATTGATCAAATATATCATAATAGAAGAATTCCAAACCTAATAGGATAAGGGATACTATCATTAAATCATATTTGAAATCATAAACATAATGGAAATAAAATAAAACAATAAGTATGAGGCACGAAGCCTTAGGCTAACGTATTCGAAAAATAAAGTGAGTTCACCAAAATGTAATATCAAAAGTGAGGTTTTAATCTAATTAGAATAAATACTAATGTGAAATGATTTAGAACCAAAAATACACAAAATCTATCTATCCTAAATCATATAGTGATCATATATCGGATTATTAAAACTCTAGAAAGATAATAAATGAAGTGTGGGTTGGGGTTAGAAGAGATTGCAATGGTTTACTATTTCTGGAAATTGATTTGGTGAATGGGATGATGGATTTGGGTTTGCAAGTAGTGAAATAACTATGTAAAATTGGATGATCTGATAATGTACAGAAGATGAATTTGGTGGTCTAGAAAAAAATTGTCATGTGGTTTTGGCCTGTCTGGTCAATTTTGTCCTTTACAACTTTGCGCTTGAATCTATTTCTCGAAACTATGATCTTCTATGATGTTAATTTTAAGCTAAATGTGTCGTGGTCGCAACTATGTAGTAGATATGATTTCTTCTTCTTAAAATGTAAAGGAGGTTTGTCCTACTTCTAATGCCTCTACAGTTAGCTACCACCACCTCCTCTAGTTGCGGATATAGAAGTAGGACCAACCTCCTTTCTTCAGTTTGCAAAACTTGATCCGCTTCTCCAACAAGTCTAAATGAACCTACATTATGAGTCATCGAGGGCACCTCTAGATCGTGCATCACCGTTGTATCTCGATGGGCACCACATCCAAAATCTTGTGTTGTGTACTCTTTGTCGAAATGCCACATCTTGAAAATACTCTCTACAAACTAACACATTTTAACTTCTCTTATTAGATTTCAAACGAAAATTTGAAATTTTTGATATTTACACCTACATTTTGTAAAATTATCATATTTTCAATCGTAGCTTCTAGAACCAATCAAGAAGAAGTGTCACAACCTTGGCATCACAAGGCATTTTACGGTATACTACACATATTTTTCTAAAATTCTTCAAAAATCAATTTTTTTCTAGGCCAAAGGGACTAAATCCATCACTCATCTTCACACCTTACATCATTTTCCCCTTATTTTTCCTTTTGATAGCCTTGCTAGATTAGTTACTTCCCATCCATGTACTTTATATTATTCTAGATTTTTCGAGATTGGTTTAGTCTCCCTTATAGGCTAGCTAGACCCAACCTAGTCCTATTTTACGACCAAATTATTTTCCATATGTTATCGAACCCCGACCTAATCATTTTCATTGGGCTTGTCCTAACACCCACTTATTATCTACCATATGCTATCTAGACTTGACCTAGCATTCGTCTCCAAACTTGTCCTAGCACCCTCCCATGAGCTCTCTTTACATTGGTTTTGCTTACTTATTTTTACTAACATATTTTCTAACATCATTTCTTCAATCTTGTATCATTTGGGTTAAATTAGCAACTTTGTGCCCTCCACAATCAAGACACCGGACTCACTATGCATCCTAGTTCACATGATGGTAAGTTTAGGTAAGTATATTTCATTTGGTTGAGTTCATATTTTATCACTTATTCATTTACAATCATTTCCTTCTAATTTTGTGCACCATGTTGTTTTTTCAAGACCATTTCATGTTACAATATTGTGTCATACGATGACTTCAATCGAGGCATATGCATACACCTTATTTTTCACTCTTATGATTTCTTTTGCAGTTGTTGGGGCATAATTCTCCTAAGTACATGCCTTAAGGGGCCTACCAAGAGTAGGGTTGGGCTAGTTAGAATATCTCGTGAGAGTCATTGTGTGTGGCATCGCCCTAACTTGTCCTAACATGGTTCCTCACTACCTTCCTTACTTGGTTTCTTTCGCATGCTCCGCTAAGCAGGATTATATTTATATCTCGTGTATTTGAAAGAGGATCCCTAATTTAACGGTCCACCACACTATAAATCTCATTTATATGTGCATATTGATTCTTATGTCCTATATTTGGTGGACCACTAGGAGAGTACCTGATGTCGGTAAGATGAGACCCCTATGTGGCTTGTGGCCCAAATGTATAGATAGGTGTCCTTAATCTAAAAAGGACATGACTAATTGACAAGAGGATGACACATTACAAAATGAACTAACTAGTCGTGGCCGGGTATCCATATATATATATATACTAGTGAACATTCTATAAGTTATGTTCTTTAATGCCGCCTATCTCTCGACCAAATAATAATCAAGATAAGATAATAAGATAATAATAGGGCGGGTGGCACAAGTGAGTAACCTCTCCTGCTTGTCATTTCCAAATATGATGTAGATATGCTCCTCTTATGACTACTTAATATCCCCAGTATCATCACCTTCACATCTGCTTCCAAATCCCCTTCAAATCCCCTTCATACCTCTTCCTAGTGTTTTCTCTACGTTCATTCTCTCTCATCTTCTTAACTTTATGGCAAACATCAAATATGGTCAATGCAACATAGTAGAACCCTTTTTCAACTCGAACTACATCGACCATGGTTGATGTTGTTAACTAAGAGAGATAATGACTTTGGGTTATGTTGTTATATAAATAAGTGTCTTTGTTTTCATTTCTTTATGTCATCATCACACAATGTGTTTTGCTTTCGCCGCAACTATATCATTAGAGGTTTTAGAGGTTTAGGGTTCAATGGAACTTATACTTAAAAGTCTACTTTGGAGCATTGAATCGGGCAAGGAGCAACAAGTGTATGAGTTGCACCAACAAGGTCTACCATGACTTTAGAGCCCTTAATCTCTTGTATGATCCACCCACAACTCTCTCACACAATGCTACTACCCGTTAGGGGAATTAATGCACCAACAATGTCTTCACAAAAATAAATATCCATAACCCTTTGTTTTCATTTATGTTGGTATGATTAATTATGTTTGATATATCGTGTACTAGACTGGGATAGATTGGCATATATTTGTCTAGTGCATTATCTCTTACAAGCCTTGTTTATTACCACCTTCATCCTAACTATGTGTCTTATAAGTTTTTTTAGGAATCTTTCATACTATTACTATAATTTTTATCTCAAACTCTAGTTTGAGCACTCTTTACACCATTTGAACTATATTAGATAGACCCACAACTTTTTAACTATATGATTTTCATGATACCACACAAATTTGTAACTATTTTCAAATAAATAAATTAAATAGAACTTTTAACACAAAAAAATATATATTTCATAATTTTCGCATAAGTTTTTACTTCAGCCTCTATTTTAAATGATTTTTAAACCATTTGAAAGATATTGAAGAGACATACAACTTTGTTACTATACAAGTTTGACGATTCCCTATGGATTGTTTCCGATTTGCAAAAGAATAAATTAAATCTTTTCAAAGATTAAAGCATGTAGTTTATACTAATATCTTCACTTAAAAGCTAGTTCTTTCCTTTCAAACTCTTTGGGCTCTATTCGTTGTTTTCTCTCTCTACATCATGTTTTTTTTTTTTTTTGAGTGAGAACTTTGACTAACTTTGAGTTCCCATTCATGGCAACAAAGCTACATGAGATTATACATCGTGACCATTGATATGAGGTAGGTCAAGATCAAGACAATGTGGCTCAAAATTCAACAAATGCCAATTAAAGAAACCATCATATATCCGACTAAATTGGTGAGTCACTACTATATTTAGGAAGATGGGATGGAATTCTTGTGCAAGCTTTTAAAGAGGTTGCAGATCATGAAGACAACATCAACTAACACACCATACACTCTAGTGGACAGAAACTCTAGAAACAAAATTTAATGTATACATGGTGTTTCAGCACTTTTATTTTCTTCGCAGTGGACTACTAATTGTTATCACCTCCATTTCATCTCATCTATGAACACCACGCTTATTTTGTAAAATGTAGTACATTAATTTGATTTTAGCTGAGAGAATTTCAAGTCTCTTTAGTTTACTTATCTCTCTAGCAAATCAATGCCTGTTTCACATAACTCTTTTGTAAGTATGTACATTTTGACTTTTATTAACAATATACTTAAACAAGTACACAATTGTTTTCACAAGTATACAAAGATACAAAGGGAAGAATTATCAAATGGGTCCACCAAGGCATGCACATATGGGAAATCAAGGACTGTGCAAATGGAAATTCATTTTGGTTGTACTTAGTAGAGACATATTTATGATTATATGTGATTCATTTAAATAAACACTTATATAACATAAATGTACACTTATAATAGCTTTAAAAAGTTGAGTTCCCTTATTACTAAATAGATGCTATCAAAACCCATGCAAGATACAACACAACTGACAATGCAAAGTGAAAAGGACGTATAAATGCCATATTCCAACTTTAAAAAGGACTATAATATCATTTCAAGGCTTGAACTATTGGTGATTAAAACTCGGGGTTTAATTACCATAAACAACTCGCAACTTCAGCACCACATAAGAATTTCAGGGAAGGGTAAGGCTTGTACTAGGGCTCTAATGGTTCTTTGGCCGACATTTAAAGGGGACTTTCCAAAGGGAAAGAGAGAATGGTGTCGATTGGAATGTGGCTTTTGATAAAATTTCCCTCGTGGTGGTTAGGCGGGTGGAAAAGGACATGATCCCTTTGGTGAAGTTGGGTCGATTTGGGGAACAAAGTGTCATGAATCGCATTGAGGCCTCTACGAAAATTTGTACTTCTCAAAACTCCTTTAGGAAGGAGATGGTTGAGCTTAAAAGTATGGTTACGGAGTTTAGGGGAGGTTGGTCAAGCTAGAGCAAGGTAACAAAACTCGCAGGTTGAAACTTTACCTCAACAACTTAGAGGAGGAGATGGTTAAGGATGACATCCAAACCTTGGGCGATAAGGATGATCACCGAAAGGATGAGAGGAGCATCATCGGGGCGTACAAGCGCTTGAAGACCAAACAAGCATAGGCTAAGGGAGCTTTTGTTAGACTGCTTCGCGGCCTGTTTTGTACGAGAGGGTTGTTTCTCCCTATTTTAGTTGGCTTCGCCTGCTTTCTTTTTCTTCTTTTTGTTTCGCTTATCTTTGTAATGGGTGGTTGGACAATGGTCTGGGCTAAGCTGTTTTAGCCCTTTTTGTGTCATGTTTCCTTTTTGATCCTCCTTGATTCTAATCACAATGCATTCTATGTAAGGCCTTTAGAAGCCATAATCCTTGTTTCTTACCTAATCTAATAAAAAAACATAAGAATTTCATAGAGAAAACAAAGAAGTAAATCCACTTGCAATAACATCCAAGGGTTAAAAACCATAATGATCATAAATGTCTTGCTAAAAGAGTCACTATTTAAAGCAGAAAAAGGGAATCGAATACAAATTGTAGGGCATTGGTAATAACAACCATACAAAGGGAAGAGGCCTTATGAAGAACTATGAAGTAGTCACATTATTTTACGCTTTAATATACCAACACTAAGAAATACTACAACTATTTTGAATAGCAAATAGACGATTTTAGAAAACCGTGTTTGTTACACCAATACACATTCTACAATGGCAGCCAGGTGGTGATAGAGGATTGTAATGTATGTGAGTTGTTATGATTAGCTAATTTCTAGCCTTAAATTTGATGTTCATTTAATTGTCACTTTGAAAAGGTTTTTTCTTTTTGCTTGGAGAAGTCAATCGGAAAATTGTAATATCTTAGCCATGTAATGGAGTTTGGCGCACATTTTTTGTCGCTAGAAAAAAATATACCTTGACACGATGGTGTAGCTAGATTGACACCATTTATCACTAGTCAATGGAAAATTCACAAAGAAGATAATGGAGTTACTAATCAATCTGGTACGCAAAAATCTTGGATAAGGACCTTGAGATTGATGTCTCTAGGCCTTTTCGAGATAGATGTACTTAATATATCTGTACTAGTCCAATACCATTGAGAACCAAAAAAGAATAAGCATTTGAAATGAATGGAACGAGCAATAAAGCCCAATTGCGATAACATTGAGTGAAAAAAATGTAATGCTCACATGCATGATGAAAAAAGAAAGACAACATTTAGAGCGGAAAATGGGAATCAAAATGCATATTATGGCTCATAGACAATAACCATGTAAAACAAGAAGATCCGTATACCCAGCCTAATGAGGAATTACAAACTAGTGACATGCTTGGGTAGAGGACATATCCTAACACTAAGGGATGATACAACTATTTTGAATTGCATATAGACAATTTTATACATGTTTGCGTAATGTCTAGTGACTGTGATAAGAAAAAGTATTTAAACAATATCATTGAGGACGAGAAAATCATAAGCATTTGAAGTAAATGGAACAAACATATACCAAAAGGGTTGTAGTCTAACTAGTAAGGATGATGGTTTGTTACACATCCACCAAGATCCTATGTTGCCGGGATACACCCTGACCCCCACGTTTCTTATCTCGATGCATATCCGATACGGATACGGATACTGATATGCCAAGGATATGTATGGCAGCCACATGATCAATAAAAATGCTGAGTCTTAAATATATTGAATGTTTTGAACATTGATTCAAATTTCGTATTACTATTTCAGTTATTTATGGACTAAAAAATGAGTAAAATGAGTGTGTGTGTGTGTGTGTGTGTGTGTGTGTGTGTGTGTGTATATATATATATTTGATTTTTTAATATATACGTATGGACATATCCAAGACGTATCGTACCCAAGGGTTTTTTAAAATTGACGTATCCACGTATCGCACTACTGGCCCCGCGTTTGATACTCATACCCGTATCCTGGCAACGTAGCCAGGATCAAATCCTCTCGATACACGGTACTGACATATGGGACAGATAGGGCTAGGCTTAGTCCGTGAGTGACTTTGGTGAATTATATTCCCCTAGTTGTGGCAGCTTAACCAAAGAAGGCTCCAATTTAGATGTACGCATATCAGCATGTTGAAATCTGTTTGTAATCTAGCTACATGGGCAGATATGCCGATGTCTATGTAATTCAGCTGTCTCTAATACAAAAAGGAACAAAATTATAAAATCCCAATTACAGTAACATTGAGGAGTGAAAACTGAAAACAAATGGAATGCTCGAATGTATGAAGCAAAAGAGATTCAATATTAAGAGCAAAAATGGGAATCAGATTGCATATTATGGCACAGTGGCAATAACCTATGCAGAAAAGGCCTGTCGCGGGCAACAATACAGCAATGAAGAACTACAAGCACATTATAGTATAGAGCACATATCCTAAAATTGACATATAATACGACTATCTTGAGTAGCAGACAGGCAATTTTAGAAATGCTCACAGGATTGCTAGCTTCTATCATTTTAAAAAAATTATACAATATCATTGAGAATCAAAACCACATAATTCAAATGAAATTTCTAGTATTCTCAGTTACAATACTAGTTTCAATAGCTTTTACTCGCTTAATGAAAAAGCGGAGATCAATGCATCATACCTCAGCTTGAACTGGATGACTTTGTCATACAACTATCTTGAGTAGCAGATAGGCAATTTTAGAAATGCTCACAGGATTGCTAGCTTCTATCATTTAAAAAAAAATTATACAATATCATTGAGAATCAAAACCACATAATTCAAATCAAATTTCTAGTATTCTCAGTTACAATACTAGTTTCAATAGCTTTTACTCGCTTAGTGAAAAGCGGAGATCAATGCATCATACCTCAGCTTGAACTGGATGACTTTGTCATACAATGGCACAAAGTAGCTACTCTTGAAAAGAAGCTAGAGAAAATGGAAATGGATTTGCAAGACCCCAAATTTGATGGCTACAACTGCATTAAATGACCACCACTCGACTAGTGACTAAAACAAATTGACGATAGTTCACCAGAAACAAATGTAGCATAGGATGAGGGAGGTCATCAAATTAATTTGTGCATCAGGGAAATACAAGAGTAGAAAGCTAGAATATGAACAAGATCATGTATTAGCAAATTCCATAGGATAATAATTGCTTGCTGCTTTATCCTGACGGATTATTCTACATTAACATCTAGAATGAGCGCTAAAGCTCCTATAGAACAATATCAGAAGGATCATCCAAGACATATTTCTATTAAAAAGCATACACATCTTTAGTATTATGAACCTATGGATTCATTCAAAAATAATAATGCAGATAATATATATAATAAGATTAAATGTCAATGAGCACAGCTCCGATAAAATGAAGAGAAGCACCACTTTCACAAAAAAAAATATTCAGTTGACCACTTCCAAAGGCTCATATCTCTGGACTTGCACGGATATTCCAAAACAAGGATCCAAGCTAAATGTTCCCCCAATATGCCTTAGCTCACATCCTTGGACCAACTTTACAGCTCCGATGATAGTAAAGAAAAACACCACTTCCATGAACAAATGTTGGATCAGCCGCTTGCAAAGGATCAAATCTCTGTAGTTGCATGGATATCCCAAAACAAGGATCCGACAGCCATTATGCCTTCATTCATACGATAGCGCTATATTTATATGATGATACTGACAACTTTTTTTAAAGTCCTTTATACCAAATTGGTAGGCCCAGCAAAGTGTGTAGACAATGCAATTTCAGTTTTTGAATCCTCTAAACAAAGTGTGATTTGCAGTTGTCTTTGTTGACACCAACCTTCCCAATCACTGGACGATTCCCAACCGAAGTGCGTTCTCAATCCTTGAGCTCTTCCCAATTGAAATGCCTACAAAAAGAAGTAATGAATTAGGAAAAAATCAAGATAATAAATAATTAAACTCAAAATCAAACAAAATTGAGAGAAATGATTTTTACCACCCAATTTGTCAAAAGAAAACTTGGACCATCAAAACCCAAGTTTACTTGTGTAGAGAGTTGACTCGATGGCCATTTAATTCAAAACAAAGTCACCAAGCTTAGTTTGGTTGTCCTAGTTTAATAGTTCATGAACCAAGTTATGATTGCAAATATCAACATAAGCATGTCTTATATCATTATATAGCGGGCATGTTAGGAGAAAACAAGCTTCATCTTCTACATCATTTGAGCTTCACAATTTACAAATTTTTATTTCCCAAATTTGTTTTTGAGTGGGGGATCCCATCTACCACTTTCGCTATGTAGCTCACGTAAGTTAATTTTGCAATCATAATTTTCTTCTTGAAGCTGGCAACTTTATATGGATATGATGGATGTTCAAGTTTGGGATTGACAGTATCTTTGTAATAAGATAGCTTTCTTTTATCTTTGATATTTTCATCCATCCAAAGGTTTTCAAATACTTTCTTTTCAGTTTTTAGTTTTGGGTCCGTCACACAAGAGGGTTATTTCATCGTGAATGCCCCTTTTAACCATTTGTCACTTTTTTTCAACCCTTGTTTACATGAAGGTGTGTTAGGCACGATTGTTGTACAATAATAGGAAGTCTATTTTGTTCTCGTTTTGTCCTATGTACTCGGTTCATTTTGGGTATAGGTTCAGGAATGGTGTATCAGATTTGACTCTCACCATTTTTCCCTTTGTTGCCCCGAGTACAGTTTGGATACAGGCATACAAAAAGTACATAAAAAGTCAATATATATATATATATATATATATATATATATATATTCTAGTTTAATCTAGCCTAATAAAAACTATTAAACACAGTAAACAAAATAACCTCAAACTACCAATAAATTGATAATAATAACGGAATGCCAAAGATCACGATAAATAGTAATTATTAAACCAAAAATAATATTCATCATCAAATTTCTCTTTTCGAAGTTTTTGGCAACTTTTAGGGCTTCTTTTGTATATTTTTTGTTTTTTAGCAGTAGGCCAAGTCAATTTAAAAAAATTAAAACCAGGCCAAAATCCTGGGTCCTTCAGCAAAAGGACCTAGACGTAGCTGGGGCACATCAAAACCTTACCCGAACTAGGTACACCCAAAACCAGTACCAGGGGTGAGGGGGACGAACTTGTAGTTAGGTTTTGTCAGCTTGTGCTTTTGTATAGCATATGCCGCTTTAAGGCTTCAAATTAAATGGGAAACATACCAACTTCCATGAGGATAGGGTAAGTTATATTGCTTTTAATTTTGAAGTTATGATTCATTTTTGGATTTGCTCGATTTTGCACCAAGTTTCCCAAGATAGGCTTCCACCCCGAACTTCACAAATATAAAGGATCGTGGGAAATACAAGGCTAGAGAATAGTGCTTTTTTTTTGGCCCAACACAAAATTTTAGCATCTTTGTAGTGGCTTTCCAAACCAAAAGATCATTTTTCAATATTAAAATTCCAATTTCATTTATGATTAAGATCAATACCTAGGTATTTATAATTGTGAACTGTCTAAAGAGGATGATTATTGAAGGAAATTGTAGGGTAGGTTGACTTTTTGGATTTGATAATCATGATTTTGGTTTTCTCAACATTGACAGTTACACCAGACCTATTGCAAAAAAAATTAAGGACATTTAACTGTTTTTCTGGGTTGTCAAGGTGTTAGGTTTTATTGCATATAGACCAACTCCTTGGACCAGCTAATTGTACATTGGCTAACTATTGATTGGAGAATCTGGTCAACAACTAAAGAATCCTTAAAAACTTGGCCCGATCTTGAAAGTTGATTTCTTATCAACCAGTGAAACCTCCATGTATACCTCGCCTTATCACTCTGCAAGCCTAGTCGTGCATCTTTCCTAAAGATGAGGAACTCATAACCAATATTTGGCATCCCATTAACATGAACCTGTTTCTATATAGACTGCATCCATATGAACAACTTATATCAAGACCTAAGGCAACTACAGAGATTGATTTGCAAACAGAAATAAAATCAAGTAATATCATCAAAAGGTATCAATCCCATTTCCAAAAAAATTATAGACTTAGAATATAGTAATTTCATTAAATCCTTTTTTTTGCCTTTTTACTACCTTCCAAAGAGGGCCTGTGTTTGCTTATTCAGCGTACTGCCATGGTATTTCGTTCTTTTACACTAAAAAGGACAGTTGAAATTCTTAATTTCTAGTAAAAATATTGTCTTCAAAAATATCTGCCCATCAGAAAAGTTAGATTCACAAGACAGATTCTCTATTAAGAGATTAAAACTAGAGCAATTTATTTTTGATTCTCATTCATCATGACATCCAAGAGAGGTAATCTAGTTTATTTTGAAAGTCTAGGGAAGCCTCTCTACTTCCAATATGCTGAGTAGAAATGCCTAGCTTTTTTTCTCGAGTAATTGTCAAACCTCGGATTCTGCATGGATTTCCAGATTTTGTGTACTTGCTTTCAAAATATGCACTATACATGAAGAATTGAGTAAGATGCTTGATCGGAAATTTACCGTCCAGATAGGTGTTACCACCAAGATTGTTACATTCCAAAATTTTCACCCTCGGTTCAATATCAGCTCACAGCTATGTTATGATTCCCGGATGGTAAGTCTATCTCAACTCTGAGTAACACAATTCACCATTTTTCAGTCATCTATGCCAAGATTTTCAAAGACCTTACTTCCATTCATGTGTCTCAAGAAATTTTGTGTTTGGGTCCAACAATTATCTAAGTACCGGACTGCAGAGTATGGAAGGTCAGAGTCTTTTACTTTGCTCTTAAGGTCTTCTAAGGTCATCATCTAATATTCCCAAGTCCTAATATCAAAAGTCATAAGTTCCACAGTTGCAAACCTGCAGAGTTACCCAAGTACTTCTTAGCCTTTAGATCAAGCAACCAAAATTTCTAAGTGTCATTGCTGACTATGGACTTGCATATAGTAAAGGTTTTAAGTGTCTTCCTTATGGAATCCCATGTTCTAGATTCCCGCTCTCTGTAGCTCGAAGACCATAATTTCATTAAGTTTCGATTACAGTTTACAAGATGCAGATAAGTCAGTCCGGCAGGATTATTATCTTGCCTAGGTTGCAGGTCCCCATAGTCTGAATCAATTTTTTCACCAAGTCTTAGTTCTCCAGATTTCTGGAGAGTGGAATGCAGAAGTGCAGGAGCTTTGTGTAACTGGTAACTTGTCTTCAGGCATCGGAGATCCCCAAATTCCGAAGTCCCCAACAATAACAAATTTTGATAAGTGCATGCCTAAAGGATACGTCTTTCCATTGTGCTATAACTGAAGCACATTAAATGCGCACCCAATTCTACATCCAGCATCCTAATTTCATACAAATAGTATATACCTATGTTGCCAGGATACGGGTATGGGTTCAAAACGCGGAAACACCAATTTTCAAAAAAACCTTGGGTACGAAATGTTACGGAAACATCCATACAATATATTATTAAAAAAATTAAATTTAAATTTATATATATATATAGTACTCATTTTCAAAATTTTAGTCCATGGACCATAAGAGATAACTGATAAAGCACTCAAAATATTTTGTATTCATTGAAGTTCTAAAGATTCATCATTCAACATGGTTACAATTTCAATGTTTCATTATTCATATATACATGATTAGTTTAATGATTAGCTGCTCCTTGATGTCTCTTCTAAAGATTCATCATTCTATATGGTTACAATTTCAATGTTTCATTATTCATATATACATGATCAGTTTAATGATTAGCTGCTCCTTGATGTCTCTTTTTTCTTCACAATGCTAAATGTTAGTTTAGTGAAAACTGAATTTAGCAAGAAAAAAGAGAGTATGATTTAGAATCGACCAAAGATGTCATTATATAGATTTTAGACAGTGTCTTTAGGAATTTTGGGTGGGTAGATTAGGTTCAGGAGCAATGTTAAAAATTAGTTTTTTTTTAAGTTTTTAGCTTTTAAAACTGAAAAGACCGGCCGAAACATACCAGAAACGCGTCCCAGAAACGTCCTGGACGTTTCCAGGACACTTCTGGTACGCTTCGCACCGTTTCTGTACTGGAAATGTTTCAGACAGGGTACGGGGGGCTAGGGACATTTGGATTTTTACCTAGTAGTACAACTCATTGATGCAGTGGAAAAGGAAAAGATGCCTCACGCATTTGAACTCTCAAGATTAAAGTTTTCTTACACTAGGCAAATTCGAGGAAGACAATTGGGCAGAAAAAGACAGAAACCATGGTGAAGAAAAATTTGCAAACCAACATCTATTTGCTGAAATCAATGATAAATTCATAATAATTATAGTGAACAAAATCTATAACAACTTCTTATCAATAGTTAAGATATATATTCCATTCCTAACTCATCAACACGAGTCTTACAATACTGAAATTATGATATAACTGAAATAAATTGTTTCCCTTAAGTACTTTGCTTAAAAAAGAAATTATCCTCAGAATAATGATGCCTTAAGTGCTTAAATTTTCTGAAGTAATTGCATAAAATGAACTTAAGCTAGTAAAGAACTGAAACGACGCATGAAAGGAGAATACACAAGAATTTATAGTGGAGAAGCCCAATGTGAGAAAACTCCAGAAAAGTGGGGCTATGCCTCCTCATCTCCACTATCATCATGCAAGATTTAAAATCCAATTGCTCCAGTGGAGCCTCCATGAACACTTGGATTTTTGCTGCACTACTACCATGCACAGCCAACTTGTCTTACTCAGAAAACTTCACCAAACAACATACTTCACTACTCTGCTCAACTGCACATAGTGTGTGCACCTACAACTCCAGGAAAAAATACATGACCCCACGGGGTATATCTGTAATAGAATGTGAGCAATTGAATTGAACTGAAACTCCAAAGGCCATTTCCCACAAAAAAACAAAAGAGGAAATGTGTTGGATTCCGTTTTGGATGCTTGTCTTTATTTTTGTCTTATAGGGGTGGATTCAGTATGTGCTGAAATAAACTGCATAACCCTGCTGAACTAAACCAATTCAGCATGCGCCAAACATGTTTGTGTATTAACTATTAAGCACCTTTTGGATGTGTCACTGGTGCAAGTTGGGTAAAAGGGGACGAAATGAATGGGAACCCTTTCCCACGGCCTAGACTCACTCTATCAATGGACACACAATTAGACACACACATTCAAACTTCAAACCCAGAACACTCAGTCTTTATTGAAAATATGACTTGGTACAGACTCCAGAGATAACACACCAACACACTTTTTTGAATATGATACATGAAGATAAAATGAACCACATGCAGTCCTTCAATGGACTTGAAAACAGTCACTACTCTGTTCGGGACTGACGCGTTACCTCCTAGAAAGCTCCTAGCTGAACTCTCTCTGCTCTTTCTTGCTCTCTCCTTGCTTGCCACTCCAACTCTGCTTAGCCCCAACTGAAATTCCCTCAACTAAAGGAATTTGGATATTCCCTTACAATCTCTGACATCTTTCAGGGTCTCTTCACATTCCCAAGCACCTTGGAAACACTCAGCAACTGGAGAAAATTCATTCTTGGCTGTTTACTGGAAATGTACGTTTCAAGCTGATGAAACTGCCACCTTGTGCGATCCAGTGGTTTCAAAACCACTGCCGCTGTGGCTGACTGTCAGATAACACAGAACACAGGTTTCAAAAGTGCCGCCTGCATAAACTGGTACTTTCGCCAGCTGTCCCAAGAAGGATCGGTCTAACTCTGACAAATGGCTGAAATCTCCAGCTCATGCCTTTTCTGAAGTGTTGGACCTCTGGGGATGCTTCTTGACCTATTTGTACATCTTCGACGCACACAATTGTTGGCGAGATGACAAAACGCAAAACACACACACAAATTACGCTCTGTTTTTCGTTGATGCAAGATTGCTTGTGGACCCAAATGCTCCTGCATCAGTCACCATAGGATGTTTCCACATCTGATGTGGGTCCCAGGACTTCCAGATCCTCCTCAGACCTTTTGATCTGTTTTCCAAGATCTGTTCAGGCTCTGCACTTTTGTCTGTTCAATTCTGCTAAATAGAGCGAGAATGAGCATGTCTAGAAATTGGTCTAATTTGCTTCAATCAAACTGAATTACTACATTCTTCGTAATCCAAATTGGATCAGTTTTTTCAACCTTTCTGCTGAGAAAATAAATGCAGACCCATTATGAAGCTCATAGGCAGTCACCAACATTTTAAATTCGTGATATAGAAGTCATTTTTGTCAAATTCTAATCCTACTAAAGTCTTTTATGACAATCTTGAAGATTTTAAGAATGTGAACCATTGGTTAGAAAAGCCCTTGAAAACCACCAATTGCAATGTGTCAATTTCCTTTTCAATGTTCATGTACAAGCTATCAGATAAGGATAATCATCCTTAGTAAAGTGAGAAAATACAAATGACTTCTAACTTTTCACGTATAAGCCACTATTATATTTTCCAAATTCCAATACTAATCCAATTCAATTGGGAACAAAAATCAGTGATTCCTTAATATCCCAGTTGAGTAAGATACAGGAATCTTTCATAAGACTTCCTACTTGGTTCATGCTTTGTTAGCTATGGATTGCAATGGAGATCCCTGCAATATCCACAGAAACAATACAGGTGAACCAATTCAGTTATGGTTCCCACACTTTTGGAAAGTTGGCTACAAGCCAAACTTCACCATTGTAAATGATTTTTCCTGCCCCAATTTACAAGAAAAATCACATTCCAGTATCCTTCTACGATTTCAGACATTGCCTTAGAGAATGCAGGCGACTATTTCTTTGGGGTTCTACACTTACATTCAGGGTTATGGGTATGTTTGGAAGCCATGTCAATCCAGCAAACAGGTAGGAGGCAGGCTGATCCTCATGGAATCACCTCAGCAATGCACAAACATCCACAATTAGTTAGTAAAACGCAAAATGAAAGAAAATTGCATACCTTATAGCATTACACCAGGCAATTATACCCACTCCAAAATAGGGCATGACAAAACATTCTACAAAAAATGGAGAACTATCCCTTCAAGGAATGTGCTGCCAACTCTTTTCGTGACCCCAAGCAATTATCATGACCCCAAGCAAACCATTAAAAGCATTTAGTGTGATGGTTATTCCAATTCTGGCATAAAGCTTTAGAAGATGAAAACTGAATGAGGAAATGTTGGGACTATGAACAAATCAAACATGGAAGGGGTTGCTATCCCTCCACCTTTACCACCTTCCAGCCATCACTGAGGAAAATTCAATAGATATCTCTAAAGTAGAAGCAAAGAAAATATTAAAAATCATCAGAGATGACTCATCAACCTCCACAAGGAAGAGAAGCTTAGACAGTTCCCATGGACCAGGCAGCCAAAGAAGAGCAAGGTCGGGAGAAATCCCAAGAAAAACAAGTATCACACTATCAGGTGAAAGACCATCTACTCCACAATTTTGACTCCTGGAAGCCTCCTCCAAAAGGGGCAAAGGCCTTAGAGACAAAGGTGACAAACATGGGGATGGGATAGATAGGAGGATGAATAAACATATTTCATTGCACAAAGTCAATGAGGGACAACCCTGGGAAAGAGGTGCAAAAGATAATAAGGAAAAGGAGAGTAAGGAATAGCAATGTTGCATATTGAATTACTTCAAGGTGAATATTAATAACCAAATGGGTAGGATCATTGACACCCCTGGATTCCTTGCTGAAATTTTTAAGAAGGGAAAAAAATCTTGTCTGACTCAATCAGTAGTCTTGCCTCCCTTGGTTTGGATGTCGACAAACAGATTGCAACGTGGGGATTGGGATGGCAGAAGTTATTGCTTGGTTCAAAGAAGTACATAGCATATCCAATTTGAAAAGAGTCTGTGCAACACAATTGGGAGTAAACTTGCAAGAATCAATGGAAGTTTTTGTGATGGCCTGGAAACTTTTCTTTCAATAGGATAACATTACATAGGTGTTCAGAATCTGTAACAAAAGCTCCAGGATGGAACAGCTCATATTAATTCTGCCTTGGTCAATCAAGTAAATGCATTGCTCAATCTTGTTAATGCATGTAATAATGAAGCTTTGCAAATGGCTCAGATAGCTAGAGTCCAAGTGAGGTCTTGAAGTCGTTACATAATAAGAAGAAGGCCACAATAGAGCAAGCGATTCACATGTCAAGCCACTCTGCAGCCAGATCTAATGGCTTGATTGACCATGTATTTGAACTGGAGGACAGTTATCAGGTTGAAGTTGAACCTTGCGAAGATGCAAAAGATCATCAACCAGCAGGTATACTTAGAGAAAGTATTGACCAGGGAAAGTTCACTTCTTGCAGTTAAGTAACTAAGCTATGAGTGAGACGTAGTTGGTCACATAGCTTGACCATTAGTCAAGCGCGCCTTGGAGATAACCTCACAAGAATATGCAAAGAATATTCCATGGTTATGAAAGGAACAAGCTACACAAGAAAGGACATGTGGCACGTAAGAAATGAGTAAAGACACGGATGATCCGGAACCATGCAACCGACTTAAGGGGTTAAGGGAAGTTTCTGAAATCCAAAGGTTGTATATCAGCTATACAACAACCAGGCAGCCTTGAAATCCAGGAAGGGATTAAAGGAATATAAGCACGGGGCGGGCTAGAGAAAGTAAAGAAAGAACTTGCAGATGAATTGGATAGTTTGCACCTGCAGATCAGGGACACAAAACTGATGGTAGCAAGATTTAAATGCAGAGATGAATTTATTGATGCAAGGCTAAAAGATGAGAAGGATGTGTTGGGGGAAGCAAAGGCGAAGGCAGGTAGTCGGATGATCAGAAGCAAAAGATATATAAAGAAGAAGCACACCAGATGAGTGATGAAATCAATGATAAGATAGAGTTGGGGAAACTTTTTTGATATATATTAAAATCAATGTTTTAAAAATCGGAACCAAACTTGGAACCGGCTGAGGTCCGGACCGAACCGAACCGAACTGGACCGGTTCAAACTTAATGAACCGGTTTACTAAAAAATACATAAAATTTTATATTTTTAATGAAAATAATATATTTGAAAGGTTAAAAACCATAATTCCAACAATTACACACAAAATATGCAAAGTTTTCTCTTATATATATGCAAGAAAGGTGTTTATAGCAAAATGGCACGAACTCCAAGTCCAATACACAATACATATATCATAAATGAGATTCCGAAACAAAATACATAAACAATGAGGCTCTAAATGGCCTCCATAGTTCAAGACTCCAAAAAGCAACATGATATGATCATTGATACATTACAAATACTACAAGTTACAAAACTCTAGAATAAACTAGATGACATCAATGATCAATCATCAAACTCTGCACCGCTGCTGGAAATGGGATCCTCAAGGTCATCCTCATCAATATCATCACCAACCTTTGGCTCTGACTCGGACTCATCCAAATCCTCAGGTACATCTGCAACAACTGGAGCTGCACGGGGTCGGGGAGTAGCACGAGTGCGACTAGTGCTTGTTGTGTCTCGTGACGATGGCGGCGGTGCTGCTAATGGCTCATCAAATTCTTGATCCAAACCCATCCACCCCAAGTCATCGGGATCAAACTCTGCTGGCTCACTCTCCTCTACCCATTTTGAGGTTGGATCTATATCATCCAAGACAATGGGATCAATATCAAGTCTTTGGTTCAACAACTGGTTGCGCCTTAACCGAAGGTTGTACTGCACAAAGACAAGATCATTCAACCGTTGTTGTTCCAAACGGTTTCTCTTCTTCGTGTGAATCCGCTCAAAGACGGACTCAGCTTGCATTCGCACCCTGTAAGCACCGCAAGTTTGGCTCAGATCCTAATTGCAAACTTTTGCAACCGAGGACACCGACTACCAAATGAATCCCACCAATGTGCTGCGATAAAAAGTGTAAATGTTTAATTAGTAAACAATGACGATAAAAAGTTAAAAACACAATTAAAAATTAAAAGTAAAACATAAACTTATAACTTAAAGGTTAAAGCGTAATTCAACAAATTAGATAAAGATTGTCTTATGCTAAAAATTCATGATTATTCATTAAAAATTTTAATCAAATGAACTTCAAAAACTTAGAATTTTTTACCTGGTTGGTCCACATCCTCGTAATCTTTGCAAGGTTTTTCCCAAAGGTACCTGTGGCTCTGCCAAGAAGTTGATCCGTCGGTGAACCTCAAGTTGTTGATCTCATCGGGGACCATGCGCTGTGCACTCGTGACAAACCATCTTTTACTTCTCCTGTTTGATCTTCCAAGCCCGAGCTCAGTAATGATATTTCGGGTTCAAGAAATACCCACTGCATGTATAGGCCGATGGAGTTGATTGTTCCATCTATTATCTATGATCTCCCATATAGGCCCATACTTAGTTACCCTATCTTTGTATGTTGCCCTTATCTGCTCCTTTGCCTGATCCATAGCCTCATAAATATAGCCCATGGCTAATTTTTCCCCATCCACCAACCGCAACACCTTAACAAGAGGCTCAACAACTTTCACTATCTCTGCTGTTTTTTTCCAAAATAAATTATCAAAAAGTTTCTTCTTTGTGTCTTTCCCATCCTGTTTCCGGCTCCACTTTGATGCATTCCATTCATCACTTGAAAACATCTTTTCAAGTTCTGTTGTTGGGAAATAAGAGATTGCAACGTGAGGAAGTTTGTTGCAAATCTCGTGATGGCTGGCCTAACAAGTTCTCTGCCATCAGTGTTCTTCCTCATTAGGTTCAATACCCATGAGTGATTATAGATGTATTTGGTGATGCTCTTGCCATGCTCTACAGTGTTCTTGATCCAATCTTTTTTCCCTATATCCTCAAGCATGAGGTCTATGCAATGTGCAACACATGGAGTCCAAAATATTGTTTTGTGTTTAGCCTCTAACATCTTACCAGCAAGAACATAGTTAGATGCATTATCTGTTATGATTTGTACAACATTTTCCACCCCACCTCTAAAACAATCTCATCCAAAAGCTCAAACAATAAATTTGCATCTTTCACCCTATCAAATGCATCTACTGATTTCAAAAACATTGTACCTTGTGGACAAGAGGCAAGAAAATTTATTATTGTGCGGTTCTTGCCATCACTCCACCCATCTAACATGATAGTGCATCATGTTTTGGCCCATGAAGCTTTGCAACCTTTCAAATATTCATCTATGGATGCAACTTCTTTCTTCAAAAGTGATCCTCTCAAGTCATGCATACTAGGGCCTTTCAAGCCCTTACCAAGAAAGAACAATGGAATCAAACATCGCTGGTAATAAGGTGAGCGGGCAGCATTCAAAGGGATATCTCGCATCATACCACCATCTAAAGCAATGTACTCAAAAGTGTTGCTTTTCAGATTGCTTCTTCCAATGGTTATCCAAGGTAGGCTGATTTTGTGTTGGCATGGAGGCACTAGTAAAAAGCAGTGTGGAAGATGGAAAAAAGCTTTGAATGGTCTTTCTTTTTTGAGGCCGGTTTTCTTGACTATGAGTGGATGGGGGAGGCATATACCGAAAGGGGTCTCTAATAGTCACAGAAGGGTCAGAGCAAGATCCTTCAACACTCAAGGCATGTTCTCCTTCTCCCTATTTCAGCTTCCATCTCTTTTTGCCTAGCCTTCTCTTCTCTATGTTTTTCAAGCATGGTTTTCATTTCCAACCTAATGTCATCAATATCAGGTGCCTCACATGGGGTAACTTGGCCTCTTTGACCAGCCAAGTGTTGTTTCAACCTATGAATCCCCCTTGATGTGTTTCTTACAATATTTACAAAAAACTTGATCATCAATTATGTCTGCATGGGCCCATGTAGGGTCTTTTGTTTTGGGGGCCATTGCAAATGCAAACAAATCTGAAAATGCAAATAAAAACAAAATAAATTTCCTATTTCTTTTTTAATAAAATTTACAAATAAGGGGCAAGTTTAAAATGTAACATACCTTTCAATGTGCACACAAATGAGGTGAAGAAATGCTCCAAGCTTGTATATGGCACCACAAAGAGCCCACACTCCAAATGTAGATGTAAATGCCACCACAAAGAGCCCACACTTGATGCCAAACAACTCCAAATGAACACTATTCAAGGCTGCCCCAATCCTCCAAATCCTTGCAAATAAGAGAGGTGCTCACAAATAGAGGTGAGGTGCTCACAAATGGATGCCAATATCACCACAAAGAGCCCACAAGCAATGCCAAACAAGCTCCAAGCCTCCAACTTCCAAGCTCACTACAAAAAATAAACTCTTCAATCTTATGCTCACAAATGCTCAATGAGAGAGGTGTGAAGTGAATAGAGGGGGTGTATTTATAACACCAAATTAGGGTTTAGAGACAAAAAAATAAAAGAAAACAATTAAAAAAATGTTTTTTAAGTTGGCCGCCGTATAAGGCAAAACAGGCCCAAACCGGCCGGTTTAGGACGAAACCGGACCGGTTTGACCGGTTTTAGCCCAAAGCGGCGCCGATTCCGTACTAGGACAAATCGGACCGGTTTGACCGATTTTAGCCCAAACCGGGCCGGTTCGTATGGCTCGACGGTTTGGGCTAAAACCGGTCAACCGATCCGGTTTACAAAACGGTTCGTCATTTTAAAGGTTAAACCGGTCAAACCGGCCGATTCGCCTTCGATTTGACCGGTTTTTTCCCAAGGTTGTAAGAGTAAAGGTAATAAGCGAGTATTATAAAATATCTAAACACAATTGTAATGTCACGTGGCGGATAATAGGCAATGGCCGTAAAAAAAATAATGCACTAGACAAAGATACAATACTCTATCCTAGTCTAATACATCAAACATAATCAGTCGTATCAACATAAGGAAAAGAGAAGGATTAGGGATACTTACGTTTTTAAAGACTTTATTGGCGCAATAACCCCTTAGGGTTAGTACCACGTCATGAAAGATTTTTCATAGGTGAATCACAAAAGGGATGGGTAGAAGACCTTGGTAGACCAAAGTTGGGGACTCTAAAGACTTAGTACACCTAGCTGGTGCAGCTCCTATTCTTGAGGCTCCTAGCAACCCAATGCTCCAAAGTAGACCTCCAAGTATAAGCTCCACTAAACCCTATGCCTCTTAAACATTTAAGGGTTGATTCGCAACCAAAAGCAAAGCATACTAAGTGATATTGTGTAATGTCCCTTTCAAATGAAGTAAACTCAGATTTTTATATCAGCCAAATGAAATTAGGAATAGCGGTGAACAGCAGTCTGATTTTTAGGACAGCAGCTTGCTAAGAGTGAAAATTCAACCAAATATCATCATAAAAACCATCCACAACATAGATAAACACTTTAACTTCATTAAGAATATTATAGGGCACTTTTCACCATGAAACTCATCCAAATACTCAGCTGGAAAATTAATTATAAACAGCAGAAGTGCGACCAATAGAAATGACCAAAAATGAGGTTTCCAAACCCCAACAATGGCAAAATATAGATATCCCAGTCTTATAAATTATGTTAATCTGAATATCAAATAATAATAAAGTTTTGTGCCCTAGAAGGCACCCAAATGCTCTCTAATCCAGGTCTCTACCTAGAGAGAGGCTCCCAAATAAAGTAAAAACCCTTGAAATCACTCCTTGATGCCCTAGTTGCAAACCAACAAGATGGTCTTCAATAATGCCTTCACCACCACCAACTTGGAGAATTTTCGTTTCTCCAATAAGCTACAAGGAAGGGTTTCGTCCTCCTTGGATGCCACACTAATGGATTGTCGCCCCTTAGTGGAATGAAATTAGAGCAATCAGCCCTAGAACCAAGTATAAAAGTGTATATGCCAAAATTGATGATGCAAATGAGCCTATGTGAGACTCCTTTATACCCCTTTGGTGGCGCCAAAGGTCTAAGGGTGAATTACCCCTAGACCGACCTATTAAGAGCTTGTTTTATCTTCTAATTCCATGTTGGGAGCTCTCCAACCTAGCCAACCTGCCTTAGGGAATAAAATACAAAAAAACATTAATAGCAATGAAAGAAAACAAAAATGAAACCCAAGGACTTCCCTTGTTCAATTTCTTCTTGGCCACGGGAAGAAAAATGGCAAGAAGTCTTCAATTGGAATTAATTCGAAAAAGGGGACATTACAGTCCTCCCTTCCCAAAATTGCTTGCCCTCAAGCAATTGCAAGCTTGGTTGATCTGAAATCTTGGTCTCCTCCATCTTTTCATCATGTAATTCCACATCCTCAAAAGAGTTAGGAGGTGGTTTCCTTGACAAGGCATCCGCTACCACATTGTGTTTCCCTTTGACATATTCAATATCAAAATCATATGCTTGGAGTCTACTTACCCACTTTTGTTGTCGGTCATTTAATTTTTTGATGAAGAAAGAATCTCAAACTATTATGATCAGTTTTGACCACAAACCAAATATTGTCTGAACTTGGTCAATGCATGCATGATGGTCAACATTTCTTTGTCATAGATGGAGAATTTCTTCTCATGATCCTTAATTTTCATCTCTCATATGCAATGGGATGCTTGTCTTGCATCAAAACAGCCCTATACCTTCACCGAAGCATCACATTCAAGTACAAAAGGCATAGAAAAATCTGGAACAACAAGTACCGGGCAAGAACACATCACCTTTTTCAGCTTCTCAAAAGTTATTTGGGTTGTTTGTGACCAGCTGAAAGCTCCCTTTCATGTTAGAGAAGTCAATGGAGCAACAAGTTGGGAAAACCCCTTCACAAATCTCCTATAATAACAACACAAACCCAAAAATCCTCTTAATTGTGTGATGTTGGTTGGAGGTGGCCAATCCATGATGGCTTGAATCTTTTGTTGATCCACATGAACCCCTTGTGCATTGATAACATGCCCCAAGTACAAAATTTCAGTCATCCCAAACTCACATTTTGATTTTTTTGCATAGAGTGACTGTTGTTCTAGAATTTCCAGCACCTTATCCAAGTGTTGGAGATGCTCCTCCCATGTTTTGCTATATACCAAAATATCATCAAAGAAAACTAGCACAAATTTCTCAAATGCTTACCAAAAATGTGATTCATGCATGATTGGAAAGTGGTGGGGCATTGGTTAACCCAAATGGCATGACAAGAAACTCAAAATGCCCAAAATGACATCTAAAAGCGGTCTTGTGCACATCCTCATCTCTTACCCTTATTTGGTGGTACCCGGATCTCAAATCAATCTTGGAGAAGAAAACGCTCCATGTAACTCATCAATTAGCTCATCAATCCTTGGAATTGGGTACTTATTCTTGATTGTCCTCTTATTCAACACTGGTAGTCCACACACATCCTTAGGGTGCCATCCTTCTTCACAAGCACCACGGAAGAAGCAAATGGGCTGGAACTAGGCCTAATCAGCCCCATTTCCAACAACTCTTTGATGGTTCTTTCAATTTCTTCCTTGTAAATTCTTGGGTGATGGTAAGGGGTAGTTATTACCAGTTTGGTACCCGGTTCTAACTCAATAACATGTTGGAATCCTCTATCCGGTGGCAGCCCATGAGGTAAATCATTGAAAACTTTGGCATGCTTGTTAAGTATGGGCTGAATATCATCATGAAAATATTGTTGAATGGAAATAGAAGAATTAGATCTTACCAAGCAATGAGCAGCCCATGCAACCTGCCCTCTTTTGAAGGTCCTTTCCATGCTTTTGGTGGTCACAACTTGAGGAATTCCACCCTTCATACCTTGTAGCACAACCTCTTTGTCTTCTACCTTAAATTTCAGCTCCATACTTTGGTAGTTTTGGGTAAATTCACCCAAAGAATGTAGCCATTGAACACCCAACACCATATCGGTTTCACCAATGCTAATGACATAGAAATCATCCATTACCTTGTGCCCTCCCAAAGAGAGCATGAGCTGAGGTATTCTTCTTGTGCATGGGAGTGTAAAGCCATCTGCTACCGTGACATTGAATCCCTTGAAGATTTCAGCCTTCAACTTCAATCTTTTCACCAAACTTTCATCAATAAAATTATGTGTGGCTCCACTATCAATCAAAATCGTGACCCTTGCCCTTGTAGATCACCCTTCACCGAATGGATGATACCTAGGTGCACCGGACAAGGTAGCAAGAGTGCCATCCAAATTTTCGGATCCTCTTCGGAACACTATCTTGCTTTGCTTCATCAACACTATTTTCATCATCTTCACAATCTGAAAATACTTCAATATAATGCACTTTACCCTTACCTAAACAACGATGACCAAGAGACCATGGATCCTTGCAAGAGAAGCACAAATTCCTTTTTCTTAGCTCATTTCTTGACTCACTTCCATTGCTGGTTTTGGGCAGCTCCTTGTGAAAATGGGCATCCGTTGGAAGGGCTTCCTTGGCTGGTCCAAGGGAGGGTTTCTAGGCTGTCCCAAGGGTCCCTTGGGCTGTCCTCCACTCGAATTTACCTTGGAATGTCTGCTGATCACTGTTGTTTTTGGGGCAGCACCTTCAAGGTCCAAAGATTTCTTAATTGCCTCTTGAAGAGACAAAGGATCAAAGGCTCTAACCAAACCCTTGAGTGGTTCGGTCAAACCCTCAATGAATAGAACAAGTCTCCTCTCCGTGACATCCGTAATCATTACGGAAAGCCTCTGAAACTCAGCCACATATTCCTCTACCGTGCCTTGTTGTCTCAATTGTGCAAGCCCTAAAATGAACTTCCGGATCAATTCTATCAAATCTTCCAATGAGTCTTCTACAAAACTCATCATATGAATGGATCTCATTATGCCCTTGTGTCACCAATCCATGGAACCACCACTCATGAGCAATCCCCTCTAGGTGAAGGGTTGCAAATTTTATGGCATCATCCTCCATCATAGGCCTCAAAGACAAGTATGTATCCAACTTTTGAATCCATGCCCTAGCTGTCCCCTTATTCGAACCATCAAAATAGAGAAAGACATCTTACCCAACACATTTTGTACCTCTTTTGGTGGCGCATTTTGTCTTGGCTCCGGCTTAGACCTCCCTTTGCTTACACCAATGAACTCGGCAAGTGAAATTGCCTCCCGTATCTCCCTCGGAAGTGCCATGTATTCCTCATAGCTTGCTGCAATGCTTTGCCCCATAGAGGGCCTTGTTCCCGCCTTTGGAAAGGTTTCTTCCTTGGAAGGAAAGAAGGCCTAGTGGCTGATCTACGAGTTGATCCAAGGGGCTGCTATGAAGTATTTGCTCCAAATGAGCTGCCCTCTCCATTATGAACCCTAGGTTCATGATATCTTTGAAGGGTTAGGGCTAGCAAGTCCATAGTATCCACCAATCTCACTTGCCCTTCAATGAGCTTGTCGATTTTGGCTTCTTGTGGATCTTGGTGAGCCATACTATCTTCTTCTCTTGGCTGGTCTGATTTCTTTTCTCTCCTCTGATAGCAAATGAAACCCTTGTTGCCTTCTTACATGAAACTCTCAAAATGGGAAGACTAAAGCTCTGATACCACTGTAATGTCTCTTTCTAGGGCTGAACTACACAAACAAGGAATTCACACAAACCCCAAATGAAGTAAACTCATATTTTTATATCAGCCAACTGAAATTAGGAACAGCAGTGAACAGTAGTCTGATTTTTAGGACAGCAGCTTGCTAAAAGTGAAAATTCAACCAATTATCATCATAGAAACCAGCCACAACATAGATAAACACTTTAAGAATATTTTAGGGCACTTTTCACCATGAAACTCATCCAAATACTCAGTTGGAAAATTAATTATAAACAACAGAAGTGCGGCCAATAGAAATGACCAAAAATGAGGTCTCCAAACCCCAACAATGGCAAAATATAGATCTCAGCCTTATAAATTATGATAAATTTGAATATCAAATAATAATGAAGTTTCGTGCCCTAGAAGGCACCCAAATGCTCTCTAACCCTAGTCGCTCCCTAGGAGAGGGGCTCCAAATAATGTAAAAACCCTTGAAATCACTCCTCCTTGATGCCCTAGTTGCAAACCAGCAAGATGGTCTTCAATAATGCCTTCACCACCACTAACTTGGAGAGTTTTCATTCTCCAATATGCCACAAGGATGGGTTTGTCCTCCTTGAATGCCACGCTAATGGATGGTCGCCCCTTAGTGGAATGGAATTAGAGCAATCAACCCTAGAACTAAGTATAAAAGTGTATATGTCAAAATTGATGATGCAAATGAACCTATGTGACTCCTTTTATACCCCTTTGGTGGTGCCAAAGGTCTAAGGGGTGAATTACCCCTAGACCGACCTCTTAAGAGCTTGTTTTATCTTATAATTTCATGTTGAGAGCTCTCCAACCCAGCCGACCTACCTTAGGGAGGAAAATACAAAAGAAAAACATTAATAGCAATGAAAGAAAACGAAAATGAAACCCAAGGACTTCCCTTGTTCAATTTCTTCTTGGCCACGGGAAGAAAAATGGCAAGAAGTCTTCAATTGGAATTAATTCAAAAAGGGGACATTATATATCTGATATAGAGAAATGACAACAATGATGCCTATTTATAGGAGAACATAACTTGAAGTCACTATCTCTCTTAGCTAATGTCAATGTCGTCGGATGGAAAAGGGTTCTACTAGATGGCGGCCACAAATAGTCTAGCATAAAGGTAAGGAGAGGGATGAGAATGAAGGTAGAGAAAACAATTGGAGAATGGATGAAGGTGATCGAAGAGGATTTGAAAGTGTTATAGGAAAATGTGAAGCTGATATCTTTGGGGATATCAAGTGTCATGAGGAAGGTAATAAGAGGGTACTAACAAGGGTAGTGAGGAGGTATGCTAGGAAACCTAGAGCGATGCGAAGCACAACTCTCTCACCAAATACTCGCTTATCCAACCCAACTCCACTCCTAGTCATGCCCCTAAAGGCGTGCACTCAAGGAGAATAATGCGCCAATAATCTACAAAGAGAATTCGTTAGTAAGATTGAACAATAAGGTGTATACATATGCCCCTGAAGAAGATGGTGTCAAACAGATTTCATCCGAAATCTATGACTACCCTAACCGAAAAAATTTCGTACTTTTAAAATAATGGGTCGTTTTGTGTTTTTATTGCACGAAAGTTCTTGTATTGCGTCCAAGATATTCCCAAAGAGCCATATTAGCCTTTTCACCAAATACGGATGCCCAAAATTGTTATATTCTCAGTGCCGGGATTTGTCTGCAGGGAAATTTGTATTTAATTATTTTGAGCCACGTATGAGGCCATTTGCGCTCCGCTTTAACTCTGTTATGATCGAACATATCATTAGTACCTTGTACGGAAGGATTTTAACTAGGAATAAGTTTTGGACTTTATTTGTAACTTTTGGCAATTTTTCGTGTTTTTGTGTTTCTCGTTTCGCTTTTTCGTGAAATTTCTCTGAAACAATTCCTTTGCTGTAAGCTTGATTTTTGGCCCAGAGCAAGGTGGAAAACATATATGCACGTTATGCCCGAAGGAAGTCACCATCGGAGGTCCGGATCACGGGAAAAAGTGAAGTCATGCACATGAGAAAAGCCCCGGGATGGACGCATTTTGAAAAACAAAGGATTTAAGTCGCAATGGAAAAATAGAAGCCGAGCGAGGCAAGTGGGATTTTATCGCTGCCTTGCAGGTAATTTTTCCCGTGATATAAAATTCACTTAAGCCGCAGTGGGAAAATTAGAGGTCAGGCAAAGGGAATTTATTATTCCGCCTTGCAGGTAAAAATTCCTATGATAAAATAAAGGAAAGTGACTTTGAAATCACGGGATTTTATTGCACCGCCTTGCAGGTAAATAATCCCATCAAAGTCAAATCACTTAAGTGGATCATGGGATTTCGGGGCTGCCTTGCAGGTAAAAATCCCATTGTCGAAATTCTTAAAAATAGAATTCTATTATGCAAAAAAGTGCGACCCACCTTGGGTGAATAATAATGCATTAAATAAATATTTGTTAATATTTATTCACCCAATTTGGCACCCGAGGCTTGTGGAAAAGTCAAGTAAAAGCAAAGGGAGATAAATCAATTGGAAATAGAATTCCAAAATTAAATAAATTTAATTTATTTAATGCAGCCCCTCAGTGAGAAGGAATTAATACTTTTAAAGTATTAAATGATTATATTAATTCCTATTTTCAGTGGCTATGGTCAAAGCACACTGTGAAGCTTAAGTGAAGTGATGTGTGAAGGATTAAATTGGATTAATTTAATTTATTGGATGGTTGTCCTTAAACATGCTATTTTTAAAAGAGAAGAGCATGATTTTTAATTAATTAATTGCCTTTAATTGTTAGGGCAATTATTAATTATAGAATTGTGAAGGTTATATAAGCATGGGCAGCCATATGGGTGAATTATTTGATTCACAAGTAAAGAATTGCAGCCAAGAGGAAAAGTGCACCCCCATTTGAAGAAGGATTTTGCTCAGGCAAGGTGGAAACAAGGCTAAAAGCTTCCAAATTTGGCGCATGCTTTGAAGGAGGTTGATCTTTGTCTGCATAATTGTTTGCACAGGTGTTACAGGAGCTCAGGTGTTGTTGAAAGGATTCATGCTCTCTTTATGTGCAAATTAAACACCATTTTTGGGGCAGCAGGCTTGAAAAGTGCAGATTTTTACAATTAAAATTCACTATTCATGCTCCGGTGGCCATTTTTGTCTGAATAAATTGCAAGAATTCATTACAGGTGCTTTACAAAGGAAAAGGAGCTTTTATCAATGTCCAATACATTGCATATATCCTCCGAATCTGAAGAATTGTCCAGATCTGCACCAGTTTTGAAGAATTCCAGTCAAATAAGAAGAAAAAGAATTGTTCAGACAAAGACAAACAAAGCTATGGCGAAGGAAGATGAAAAAGAAAGCACAATGGAATCATGCATCACTTCTAAATTTACAGATACTCGAGACACAGATCTAGGCTCGAAACCTCTTGCTGAATTGATAGACAAATCCAGAGCAGGAAAGACTTCACTCATGCGTGCAGGAGAAACTTCACTCATGCGTGTAGATTAAAAGCAATGGAATTATTCGAGTTGTAGCTTTTCCATCCATAGCCCGATTGCCTTTGCAAAGTTTGTTATGCAGTGCAAATCCATATGCAGATCTAGATCCGAGATCTCATAGTTGCAAAAGCTTCCAGACAAAGGCTTCATCCTCTTGTTTGAATACTGACCCGTGAAGAAGTCGGTGCGTTGAAAATTCCTTCCAAGATCCCGTGCATGTGCTCTCATCTTCCGGTTGAAGCCTTCATTGAATTTTCATTCACCACGAGTGCTTTAAGAATTTTTAATTGCTCATATGCAATTAAAAATAAGGATGATGAGTTATCTACGGCCAACCTTGCAGACCGATGCATGTACAATAAAAGAACTACAAAAGCTTCAAAGAATAAAAGAGAAGACAATGCGAAAGAAAAATTTCAGCTTGCTTCCAATTTCAACCGCTTCTAATTCCAAACTTGTTTCTAGATCTAGCCGCCGAGATCCAGTTTGAATCAGCTGCATGCAGACATGAAAAAGGACAAAGTCAGCTTTCCTCTTCCTTCTTCTTTCCTCCGACAAAGTAATTGAGCGATCAATTCAATTATACAACTTAAGTGATTGGTTTAAAAGCCATTACTTGAAGAAGTCAACTACTTGGAGATAGGTGGCACGTGCAAAGTAGAAGGTTCTATTTTCAATTGCAAATCATACATGTCACGCAAAGAGGAATTCCAGGAGGAAGATTGCCAATTGTTTCTTTCCGACTTCCACATGTGCCAGTTCAACTAAAAGCTTCCAACTTGTAATTGCCCCTCTACATTCTATAAGTAGAGGAAGAACCTTGAGTAAAGAATGAATCGAGAATTTTAGAAGCGCAATCCTGTGTTCTAGACTTTGTGCTGAACCCTTGAGAGCAACTTGGAGCAAAGGAATACAAAGGAGCAGGTTTCCGGAGAACTTTGTGTCACGGTGTACTATGTTTCTTGCTTTGAATCTTAGATCTCTTGATAAACTTTGTGTTATTTTAGATCTAGATCTAGAGCTGCCTTTGTTTTATAATTCTGTGTGTTCATATCTATTAAGTTTCTTCTATGTGCATGCAATTAGCTCTGCTATCTACTAATTGGGATGCACATCTTCCCCATTTCTTCTTTGTATTTCCTTTACTTCCTTATTTTATAACTTTCCTTTCTTGAACAAATTGCTTACTTATTTGTCAGAGAACTTCTTAGTTATGGTTCATGAACTAAGTGGTTAAAGTAAAACCCACGATAGATAATAACATGTTTTTATTGACAAATCGACACGGGAGCCTCACCGGTTAAATGAGGAGATTTATCTCATGACCGCCTAGGTTTTGTCTATGCTGAAAAATTTAGCCAACAGTGATTTTGGCGACTCCGCTAGGGAAACAACTATCTTTGCAGATCAAGGTTTATCTATTGAAGATCAGAGTGTTTTCCACACAAATCTCAACCTGGCTGAACGTCCATTCACCCGATCCGTGAAGGCGCAAGGAAGGACTGATCATTTCTTCCGACTACAGGAGCAATTCAATTTCAATCATCCTCCTCAAGTTAGAAGCCGCAGATCCAGTCTTTCACCAGGAAGAAGAGTGCAAACACATCCAGATCCGGATCATCTTCAACATATTCTAGCAGTTGGAATTATTCATCAAGTCTATTCTCAAAGAAGACGTGCTCCTTTCATGATGCAAAATCAACCACTTGCCCCTGCAGCGTGCCTGTTCCATGGGGTGCAACCTTTGGACCTTTGAATCTGACTCCTCCTATGCATGATCTACCTAAAGGGACGAGAAAGAATTTTCCAAAATTCTTTGGAGATGGCAAGCAAAATCCAGATGACCACTTGGCTGCATTTTTCATATCTGTGGAGTGCTTGTAGTTGAACATGAAGATGTATCTGTCCGGCTCTTCATAGAGACTCTGCATGACTTGGCTGGAGAATGGTTCCTACCGGCTAGCTCTTGGCACCATAACCAATCAAGCTCTTATACGGGATGCGTTCTTGAAAAGATTCAAGGCAGCCGAAGATTCCAGTACATTGATAACTCAACTCACTCGGTTGAAGGAGCCACATGAGCACATGCGGGATTTTATTGCAAAATTCCAAAGATTATTGTACAAAATTCCAGCTTCTGCTTCTCTGAATGACGAGAATCAAAAGGTGTTCTTCATCAATGCTTTGCTTCCTGAAGTAAGCTATCAACTGCGAAGAGCACGTCCTGGTAATTTGTTAGCAGCTCAAAACATGGCGGTTGAAATTGAAGATGA
The DNA here is from genome assembly GCA_018340775.1 of Taxus wallichiana var. yunnanensis. Lineage (NCBI taxonomy): Eukaryota > Viridiplantae > Streptophyta > Pinopsida > Cupressales > Taxaceae > Taxus > Taxus wallichiana. The sequence continues at coordinate 831,432,769 of CM031234.1, forward strand.
CCTCATCATGGCTGGAAAGATAAAGAACAACACTTCTAGAGCTGAAAGTTCATCCTCTGCTACTACTTCCGATTCACTACTGCAAAAGTTAGCAAATGAGATGATGCAAATGAAGAAACAAATGGCTCAAATGGCTCAAGGCAACAATATTGCCCCTACTCGGAATTTCAACAACCGGAACCGCATTGTTGGTTCCCAAAGATTAGCAATTGAAGTTGCTCCCAGAAACAACGTGGAGATGAATGAAGAAGACCAGGAAGCTGACGTTGATCAGCTCGAGGATGATGATTTTATAGGACCTGCTGGCGACTCCAACATTAATTACCTGAACTACAAATTTGAACATGACAATGAGAAACTTCATGAAGATGATCATGGTCATACATATGCAGTACTTACAAGATCACAAACTCGCCAAGCTGAGGCATTAGCTGACGAACAAAGAAGGGGCAGCCCTTTACCTTCTTCCTTAGCTCCTAGAGATAAGAATGCAAGTTCTTCATCTCAACCACAGAAAGCGGCTCAGGTATCTGAATCTATTCCTTCCCTCGACATTGTTGATCATGCCAAGAAAACTAAAGTTCAAATGTCAGAAGCCGAATACCTGAGAGCTTTTCCTGAGCAGTTAAATATGTTAGTCAAATATGTGCAATCACCAAGACAATCCAGTACATCAAAAGGCCTTTTGCCTAAGCCCAAGGATACTCCTCCCCAGAACAACACAACAGTTGTTAAATCCTCACCATCTTCTGAAAGAGTGGAACCATTCTATGTTTCCTATTGCTTAATGGTTTCAAGTTAAGCAATTGCGTTTTAGATTCGGGTGCTTCTGATAATATCATGCCAGCTAAAGTTGCAGATGCTCTTGGGCTTACCTTGACAAAGACCATAAAAAGGTGCTATTCCATGGAGAGACAAGTCCCTTTAATCGGACAAATCAAAGATGCGCAAGCTGTTCTGGCAGCTTTTCCTGACAAGAGATTAAAGATGACAATCTTAGTTGCAGATATTCCTGTCTCTTACGGGATGTTGCTGAGTAGAAACTTCTGCAAAGAGCTAGGAGGAGAAGTAAAGATGGATTGGTCATGTGCTCATATTCCTATCAAAGGAATTAATCAGAAGCTGGAGCCGGAAAAGAAGTCCAGGTACACGGTTACAAAATCTGAGGATCCTAGATCTCAAATTCTTTTTCAGGAATCTGACCGTGGGGTCTATTTCTTGGAAACGGATAAAGACATTCTAGAGCCAGAACTTCAACCAGAACCAGAGCAAGCAAAAGAAGAAGAAAAAGTTTGGACTCTGGAGTTTAAAGGCACATGTTGTTCTTTTGGATCAGGAGTTGGCGCTCTACTAATATCTCCAGATCATGAGGTATTTCCATACTCCCACAAGCTAATGTTCGAGAACACCAATCATACGGCGGAGTATGAAGCATTGCTTCTAGGAATGGAACAAGCTAAAAGAAAGGAGTAAAACTTCTCAAAGCCCAAGGAGATCTTGAACACCTGGTAAAGCGGAGTTCGAGGGCAAAGTCAAGTCAAAAGAGATAAATTTGGAGCATTACAGAAATAAAGTGCTTTCTGCCACATTCAATTTTGCAGCCTTCTCTATTGACTTCATTCCAACGAATCAAAATTCTAAGGCAGATTCTTTGGCAGTCACAGCTGTACTATTGAATCCGGATAGACCACCATCCATATTCAGACAAGGAAACTATAAAGTGGAGATGGTCTACCACCCCGCAGTCCTGAACAAACATCCGCATGTCTGCGCATGTTGAGGGAGTAAATCACCACCACGACAAACATCAAAAAAAAGCTGATCCAGTTATGATGACAAAGAATAGTGGAATAGTCCAACCAAAAGGTAACAAAATCCCCAAGGGTTTACTTTCCTTAGTGGAGACTTTCAACAAGCATGATCAGTACCTGAAGAAGAAGAAAGAATATGGTGATAGTTCTTCCTCGAAATATGCCAAGACAAATAAATCTGGGAACGGAGCAAGTTGATGCAGACTTACCTGTCACGGAGAGAAGAAAGGATGAGCCACCACCAGATGAAGTTGATAAGGACTTGCCTAGAGTATTTGACAAGAAGGCCAAAGAAAGGAAGTTCAAGATTGGAGATTGGGTACTCTGGTGGGACAAGAGACATGAACCGAAGGGCATACACGACAAATTTGATCCACTCTGGAAAGGGCCCTTCGTGATCAAAAGAGCTGCAGGAATGGATACCTTCTTCCTTGCCTACCGGGATGGAATTGAGTTACCATTGCCTTTCAACGGGCAAGCATCTGAAGTTGTTCAGAACTTGAAAAAGCAGGTGGTAAAACTGTATGTATATAAATAAAACTTTGTTTTTCCTTGTTTTGTTTTTGTTTTTGTGTTGTGTTTGTTTTCCTGACCCCATGCCCAAAGGACAAGATACGAAACTAGAGATGTTGGGATCTCATCTTTTCCCTTTGTCATTCTGACAGAGAAAAAGATGTCCACAGACGGAGCCAACTGGTGTCACCAGATTTCATCCTGAAATCTATGACTACCCTATCCAAAAAAAAATTCGTACTTTTAAAATAATGGGTCGTTTTGTGTTTTTATTGCCTAAAAGTTCTTGTATTGCGTCAAGATATTCCCAAAGAGCCATATTAGCCTTTTTCGCCAAATACCCAGATGCCCAAAATTGTTATATTCCATTGTCGGATTTTCTCATGGGAAATTTGTATTTAATTATTTTGAGCCCCGTATGAGGCTATTTGCAGCTCCGTTTTAACTCTGTTATGATCGAACATATCATTATTACCTTGTACCAGAAGGATTTTAACTAGGAATAAGTTTTGGGCTTTATTTGTAACTTTTGGCAATTTTTCGTGTTTTTGTGTTGTCCTGTTTCATTTTCTGTGAAATTTCTCTAGAACAATTCCTTTGCAGGAGTAAGCTTGATGTTTGGCCTGGAGCAGCTGGAAAACATATACGCACGTTATACCCGAAGGAAGTCACCATCGAGGTCGGATCACCTGGAAAAAGTGAAGTCGTGTACGGAAAAGCCCCTACGGGGGATGGATGCATTTTTGAAAAAAAGGATTTAAGCTGCGATGGAAAAAATAGAAGCATGAAGCAAGTGGGATTTTATTGCACGCCAGAGGGTAATTTTTCCCGTGATATAAAATTCACTTAAGCTGCAGTGGGAAAATTGGAGGTGCGAGGCGGCAAAGCGGAATTTATTGTCTGCCTTGCAGGGTAAAAATTCCCATGATAAAATAAAAGGAAAGTGACTTAAGTGAAATCACGGGATTTTATTGCCTGCCTTGCAGGGTAAATAATCCCATTGTCAAAGTCAAATCACTTAAGTGGATCATGGGATTTCCGGGGCTGCCTTGCAGGGTAAAAAATCCCATTGTCAGAAATTCTTAAAAATAGAATTCTATTATGCAAAAAAGTGCGACCCACCTTGGGTGAATAATAATGCATTAAATAAATATTTGTTAATATTTATTCACCCAATTTTGGCACCCAGGCTTGTGGAAAAGTCAACAAAAACAAAGGGGAATAAATCAATTGGAAATAGAATTCCAAAATTAAATAAATTTAATTTATTTAATGCAGCCCCTTTTGAGAAGGAATTAATACTTTTTAAAGTATTAAATGATTATATTAATTCCTATTTTTAGTGGCTATGGTCAAAGCACACTGTGAAGCTTAAGTGAAGTGAAGTGTGAAGGATTAAATTGGATTAATTTAATTTATTGGATGGTTGTCCTTAAACATGCTATTTTTAAAAGAGAAGAGCATAATTTTTAATTAATTAATTGCCTTTAATTGTTAGGGCAATTATTAATTATAGAATTGTGAAGGTTATATAAGCATGGGCAGCCATATGGGTGAATTATTTGATTCACAAGTAAAGAATTGCACCCAAGAGGAAAAGTGCACCCCCATTTGAAGAAAGATTTTGCTCGGGCAAGGTGGAAACAAGGCTAAAACCATCCAAATTTGGCGCATGCTTTGAAGGAGGTTGATCTTTGTCTGCATAATTGTTTGCACAGGTGTTACAGGAGCTCAGGTGTTGTTGAAAGGATTCATGCTCTCTTTATGTGCAAATTAAACACCATTTTTGAGGCAGTGAGCTTGAAAAGTGCAGATTTTTACAATTAAAATTCACTATTCATGCTCCGGTGGCCATTTTTGTCTGAATAAATTGCAGGAATTCATTACAGGTGCTTTACAAAGGAAAAGGAGCTTTTATCAATGTCCAATACATTGCATATATCCTCCGAATCTGAAGAATTGTCAGATCTGCACACTTTTGATTTTGAAGAATTCCGAGTCAAATAAGAAGAAAAAGAATTATTCAGACAAAGATAGACAAAGCTATGGCGAAGAAAGATGAAAAAGAAAGCACAACGGAGTCATGCATCACTTCTAAATTTACAGATACTGGAGACACAGATCTAGGCTCGAAACCTCTTGTTGAATTGATAGACAAATCCAGAGTAGGAAAGACTTCACTCATGCGTGCAGGAGAAACTTCACTCATGCGTGTAGATTAAAAGCAGTGGAATTATTCGAGTTGTAGCTTTTCCATCCATAGCCCAGTTGCCAAAGTTTGTTATGCAGGTGCAAATCCATATGCAGATCTAGATCCAGATCTCATAGTTGCAAAAGCTTCCCTAGCACAAAGGCTTCATCCTCTTGTTTCGAATACAGCCCGTGAAGAAGTCAGTGCGTTGAAAATTCCTTCCAAGATCCTGTGCATGTGCTCTCATCTTCCAGTTGAAGCCTTCATTGAATTTTCATTCACCCTGAGTGCTTTCCAGAATTTTTAATTGCTCATATGCAATTAAAAATAAGGATGATGAGTTATCTACGGCCAACCTTGCACTGATGCATGTACAATAAAAGAACTACAAAAGCTTCAAAGAATAAAAGAGAAGACAATGCGAAAGAAAAATTTCAGCTTGCTTCCAATTTCAACTGCTTCTAATTCCAGCTTGTTTCTAGATCTACCGCTTCTGCTTCCAATCAGTTTGAATCAGTGCGCATCTGAGACATGAAAAAGGACAAAGTCAGTTTTCCTCTTCGTTCTTTCCTCCGACAAAGTAATTGAGCGATCAATTCAATTATACAACTTAAGTGATTGGTTTAAAAGCCATTACTTGAAGAAGTCAACTACTTGGAGATAGGTGGCACGTGCAAAGTAGAAGGTTCTATTTTCAGTTGCAAATCATACATGTCACGCAAAGAGGAATTCCAGGAGGAAGATTGTCAGTTGTTTCTTTCCGACTTCCACATGTGTCAGTTCAACTAAAAGCTTCCAACTTGTAATTGCCCCTCTACATTCTATAAGTAGAGGAAGAACCTTCGGGTAAAGAATGAATCGAATTGTAGGAAGCAATCCCGTGTTCTAGACTTTGTCTTTGAACCCGAGAGCAACTTGGAGCAAAGGAATACAAAGGAGCAGAGTTTTAGAAGAATTTTGTGTCATGGTGTACTGTGTTTCTTGCTTTGAATCTTAGATCTCTTGATAAACTGTGTTATTTTAGATCTAGATCTAGAGCTGCCTTTGTTTTATAATTCTGTGTGTTCATATCTATTAAGTTTCTTCTATGTGCATGCAATTAGCTCTGCTATCTACTAATTGGGATGCACATCTTCCCCATTTCTTCTCTGTATTTCCTTTACTTCCTTCTTCTATAACTTTCCTTTCTTGAACAGCTGCTTACTTGCTGCAGAACTTCTTAGTTATGGTTCATGAACTAAGTGGTTAAAGTAAAACCCCTGATAGATAATAACACGTTTTTATTGACAAATCTGACACGGGAGCCTCACCGGTTAAATGAGGGAGATTTATCTCATGACTGCCTAGGTTTTGTGCTATGCAAAAATCTAGCCAACAAAATCATCACATGTCACTATAGTGCGATGCAAGAAAGAAAGATGGTACACGAAAATCAAATGAAGTGAATGTAAATGAAGTAATAAGTATGATAAACATATGAACTTAACCAAATAAATATACTTACCTATACTTATCGTCCCACAAATTGGGACACATAATGAGTCTTGTGTCTCAATCGTGGAGGGCGCAAAGTTGCTTAGTGAACCTAAATAATACAAGACTAAAAAAATATTAGAAGATATATTAGTAAAATAATCAAGAAAATCCAGTGTAAAGGGGACTCACAATAGGTTGATAAGACAATTTTGGATAGCCTATGGTAGGTAATAAGTGGATGCTAGGACAAGTCTGGGAAGACAGCTAAATTCAGGTTTGGATAGCTTATGGGAGATAATAAGGTGGTATATAAAATAGGACTAGGAAGTCTAGAAGAGATGTAAAGTGTGTCGAAAGTAGGTAACTAGTCTAGCAAGCCTATAAAAAGAAAAAAATAGGAAAATAAGGGTATAAGGTGTGAAGACATACGATGTAGATGGTCCCACAAGCATAGAAAAATAAGCGATTTTCGAAAAAACAAATTAAAAAATTGATGTAATATACCATAAAACTTCTTGTGACTCCCAGTCATGACACTTCTTCTAGTTTGTCTCTACGAGCTACAGTTGCAAAGATATGGTGATTTTGTAGAATTTGGGTGTTAATATTCAAACTTTCAAATTTGGTTTGAAATCTATAAAAAGGAGGTCAACCAAGTTATTTGTCATTTTGCTTTTAGAGATTTTAAATTTTTGAGCTCTGAGTTAACAGTTTTCAACAAAATCAGAGGCTATAACTAGGATGTGAGGAAGTGTTCGAGGTGGCATCATCGACGCGCGGACAAAGGTGTGGGCCAGTTGATCCATTGGCAGGTTTTGTTTTTAAATTGGGAATGGGAGGATAGGTTAAAAATACAAAACTAAGTCTTGGGAAAATTTGTGAGGTAAAATTTGGCCCAAGTTGTGTCAAAACGTAGGCTATGTTTTGACAGACTTTAGGTGGGTTTGGAAGTTGTTTGCATTTTGTTGTCACTAAGGTAGGTTAATTGAATGTAATGCTAGGAGGAGTTGTATGACCTCCTGCCTAACACCATCGGCCATGTTGGGCCAAAAAAGTCGTAAGAGGACCAATGCAATTAGAAATCACCCACATGGCTAATGTCATTATGTGCAATATGGCCGATGCAGTAGGGAATGCAAGTTTTTGTACATGACCAATGTAGTTTTACATAAAAAGGGCCGATGTAGTAGAAATTTTACATGGCCAATGTAGTATAGTTTGCATGGCAGATGCAGTATGTTAAAGTGAGAAATTTTTACATGGTCGGTGCAATTTAGTTTTGCATGGCAGATGCAGTAGGTTAAAGTGAGAAATTTTTATATGGTCAGCGCAATTTAGTTTTGCATGGCCTATGCAGTATAAAATGATGGTATTACTTAGTTTCCTGATGTTTTGATCATTTGATCAGATTTTCTGAGTGAGGCTGATCAGGTAAATGTTTGATGTTTTGTAGGTTCAGAGACCATTTCAGTTGTAGTGGACTGCAGATGCCTCATGGCTATATGACCTACTAGGAGGATTCTCTACACAGGATCGAGCATAGCTACATGCCCTTGGTTTTGGGGGCATTATGGAGATGTGTCGGATTCCCTTTCAGATGCAGACTTGGTTCATAAGTTTAAAGGGAATTGGAAGTATCAGTCAAATACCTTCATGTGGAGAGTGCAAGGTGATGTTATTGAGACTACTTTTACTTTGGAGAATGTGCATGCTACCCTAGGGTTGCCAATGAAGAGGGTGTGGATGTTTTGTGACATGTCATTGACGGATGTTGAGCATAGGATGCTAGAACAGTAAGCGACAACCACAAATTGGTATCAAACAAAGACTCTGATAGTTAGGTTGAGTGAAGTTTATAGTGTACCTATTCCAGATATCTAGAAGGCAGTTGTTGAGTTTGTTGTGGCATGCATCTTGAGCCACAAATCTAATAAAGGGGTACCACTTCTTGTTTTGGTAGTATGTTGGGCAGCCTTGGATAGGGCATGCTTTTCAGTTGGGGTATAGGGATATGGGTATAGTTGGCCCATAACCTATACAAAATCATGATCAGGCGACAATTATGGGTGGGGCTAATTATACTATTGGTTGCATGGATATATAAGAGGTTATCGATGTATTGCTTGGATGGGACACCCGAGACAAATTGTAGTGGATGCACCTCGCATACCACAAGGGAGAGGGACCCTACAATGCACACTTGGATTGGTTTTTTGAGATTACAAAACATGAGGAAGGACCAAATTATATGGACCTCATACGTGGGCTTAGTCGATGCATGGTCATCTTGACCATCTATTGTAGCAATACGAGGGATTAAGGAGATCACTGGGCATTACCTATGGTGGACAAAGTCACATGCGGTTCACAGGATACCTAGGCAATTTGGCCTGCCACATCCAACTTCTTTTTTGTTACCTCCATATGGGCCAAGACATGCACGCAAGATGCAGGGGAAAGTGAACGAGGGTCTGAAAGACATGGTCCCATCATTCAAATCACGATGGGAACGGCAAACCTGTCTTAGCACGCTAGCACATAATAGAGGCGAGTAGAGGTGGAGGTACCTAAAGGACAAACATCAACAATACTTGGGTGGAGGAGAGTGTTTTTCTTCATGATGTCTATGTAGAGGAGGATGTGCTAGAGGGTGGACAACAAGCAATGCAAAGACCTCAATATTGGGACCAATACTCGAGATTGAGGCGGCCCTGACGGAGGCTACTAGACCATGGAAGTCCGGATTATGGACATTTTGACCAGGGATCCGGAGAGGGCAATGAGAGAAGCGCACTTTGGAGGCTTCCAGCGATAGTCATCTAGAGGGAGAGATGGCAGCAGTTGGTAGCTACCAGTAAAGTCGGAAGATGAGGATGATGTCATATTAGATGGCCAAGCGGATGGGGCTATCATTGAAGATTGTCCAGGGCATCCAAGTGAGAAAAGTGTTAAGTTTTTAAGTTATTTCTTTTCCTAAAGTAGAGTTATATGCTAGGAAGTAGAGGTATTTAAAATCGATTTGATAGCTAAGGTGTGTTTGAATGTGTTGGTTTTTGCAAAGAGGCATGACAAAGAGTGACATTCTCTTATAGAGAATGCACACCACAAGATTTTGGATGGTATGCTCCATTAGTGAGACACAACAATGACATCAAATCCAATGTCACCCTTAACGGATGATCATATAGGCTCATTTAGACTCAGAGGTCTGGGTGTTACAAAAACATAGAGTAGATGTTGGTCCCTCTACTTCTACAGCCATGGCTAGAGGAAATGGTGGTGATATTTTGCAGAGGCTTTTGCGGCATAGGATGCCTTCTCAATAAAGCCAACAACTAGTCTATCCCATACCGAGGCGGTTGTGGCTAGGCAGCAGAAAATGCGACAAAAACTAGAGAGCTAAAAGTGCAGCTAGTAGCCGCACAAGGAGAGGTTCGGGGATCTAGGGCTTCCTCCTTAGCTCACACTGTACAATCAGTTGGACAAATAGGGTCCTCTCGAGCATTTCTCGTCCTCCCCTAGGAGTGAAGTTGATATCCAAGATGTAGACACTATGACATTATGTATATTACGATATACTTTTGAGAGACTCTATACATGGATATGATTGTATTTAGACTCAATTTGTACATGGCTTATGTTGTTAAATTGGGTGGTTGTATTGATATTGCATGTTGATCTATGTTTTCATTTTTATACTTGAAAAAATGTGATGACACATGACTAAATATGAAAAGTAAAATGGTAAGTTGGGTAGGTTAAAAAATCATCTAATAAAGAATAGATAAGAAAATTTAGGAAATCTAAAGATGTGTTAGAATTAGTTCATAAAAATGACATCAAATAAATTTATGAGAAATCAAAGACATACAAAGATGTGGTGAAGAATAAGTACATAAAATGACATTTAATAATATCTAAAAAGGTCAAAGAAAATAAGAGATATGGCAAGATAAGTAATAAGGTAATAAAAGACATCCAATGTAAAAAGATGTGGAATCCCACAAACAAAGAATGCGGACAAGGTACAAAGAACATCTAATGAAATCTAAGAAAGATCAAAGAAAGCAAAGGATGTGATCAAAAAGATAATAAGCACCGAAATGAGTTAAACTAAAATCAATGCTTGTATTAGATTTTCTCTACGGAGGTAGAGTGCTAGCATCTAACGTTACAACTAGGGTAACCGGAGATGGTATGGATGCAAAAGGGATTATCCATAAAGAAGGCACGGAGGTCTTACAATTTGAACGCACAAATATTTGGTAAGAGCCAAGACTAAGGAGGTAACAATCTATAGTAAGAGAATAGGATGTCAAAAGGAGTAGGGATGAGGCCAACTATTGGCAATATCCGTCAAGGAGAATAAAAGGAACGATCACGGAAAGAGGAAGTAAGGCATCACATTGGTGATCCAAGATCCTAAGCATAGAATGAAACACTCTATTCAATAGTGTTGACAAAATATGTCTTGCCTGTTTTGCCAACGTTGTGCTCCTGTGGTCCCTCTCAAGGCACTTTCTCTTTTAAAGGCTCTCACCTTATGTTCTTCCTTCCCTTGTGGGTGCAAGATATTTGCAGCATCCACAGCCTCATTTGGGGCTCCCAAAGTGATTGCACAAATCACAGAGCTTCAAATAGTGGTGGCGAGAATGTCTCGATTACAATGCCCACTGCATGCAATAAAAGATGAATCCAAGTATAAGAAAAGGTCTAAGTGTTTCATCCCGACTATAGACACTGGCAAGCTCAGTCTAGTGTGCCTCAAGAGACTAAGAGGGACCGTGAACCACGAGTGCCCATAATTAGACCATGTGTCCATCTTTGGGAAGCTACTAGATGCCCTTGAAATTCACTCAAACAAGGTGGAACCCTAAAGCATCTAAATGCCATAACTTTTGACACAAGGCTCCACTGTTTATGTTCTTAGGCTCATTGAAAAAATCTTAAGGAGGGATTTCGATTGAGTTCGATTTTAGATGGATCAAATACTTTTAGGGCCCACATTTCTTTGTTAAAATCTCTAAAGGTCATTTTCTTTGTATATGCATTAGGGGACTCCAACTACTCTCCTTTATTGTTTTGGGCTCTCCAAGAAATCACGGTGTCTCTATAGAAGAAGAGTCTCTTCGGATATCAATGGGCCCAATGAATTCAAATAGTCTTTGGGTGCGTGAGAAACTTTCAAAAGTAATCACTATTAATGAGATCACATTCTAGCAGTTGTTTGTCCCCCTTTTGAAGCTTCGAGACCATGTTGTTGAGCTCTGTTTTGCTTTGGAAAGGAGATTTGGGTCACTTCTAATCAATATGGATAGGACTTCCTGTAGATTTGGGGAGTAACAAGCTTAGATTCTAATCAATGGTTCTTGCCCCATTTCTTAGTTTTTCCCTCTTTTTCTCTTATATGTAGTTGACTCTTGGCCAAAAAAGGGGTTCTTTTCTCTCAACTCCAATTGTTCTAGTAAAAACTAATTTGAAGCCCCTCAAGGTGTTTAGACCTCTCGTGTTGGTAAATGTAATGCATCTAGTGCCTCAAGTTTACAATGTAAATATTTGTGTAACTAAGGCAATAGTAATAGTTGGTTGTGGTTGCTTCCGCTCTTCTATCTTATCTCTCGACCCCAAATCTTTTGCAAATTAATTCCTTACCTTTTGTTACATTGTGTTTTTGTGTGTGTAGATTGTATTTTCAAGTGTCTAACATATTGTGTCACATTAGCTAGGGAGAGATCCTTAAAATCTTTGGCGCGTCACAATTTCTCTTGGTTTTCCTTCTTCCCTTTTCCTTGATAGAGTTTTCAATTAGGCTCAATAGAGTAGTTAAGAAAGGATAGAGTAGTGTAGCACTAGTAGTTAGCAAAGTGAGCCAACTCCCTCTACAGTCTACTTTAACGACAATTCCCACAATTTAGAAGTGGTCCCATTGTTGAGGTAAAATGTGGATGCAACGATCGGACATTTTACACCATCAACAGATTTTGGCACACCGTGGGATGGATTCTTATTATAGGATTATTGAAGAATTTTATAGATACATGGATCCCATACTAATTGAACCAATCGACTAAGATTTTGGTGTGGATCTTGATTTTCTTGCTTTGGAGCACACATTTCAACTACCAAGTGACTCCACTCAGTTTTCAAAGGCCTCAGACCACGTATGAGAAGGATTAACACAAGAAGTGCCAAAGAAAGAGGAAATTTGGAATTCTTGTTACTTTTGCCTAGGAGAAGTAAGCCCACACAAAGACCTACCTCTCTCATTCTCAAGAATCAATCCACCCCACCACCTATCAGGCCTTTCGCTACCTCTTGGGGAACCATTCATCCTATAATCCTTATGGTTGCACAAAGAAATCTTCCTTTTGTCACCTTCAACAAAGGGAACCCTCTAGCACTTACTATATGGAATGATATTCCTTTGTCTCGCACTTAAATCCCTCTCTTACTTGACTAGTGAAAATATTGTCAATCCCATTGACCACATACAACTTACTCCTAACTTGCGCCTAGTTCACATTATCAAGATGATGTAGCAATTAGGTTGGCTTCTTCACTCGAGGGAAAAGCTTTTGATTGGTATAGGAGTTTACCTCCAAACTCGTGGATAGTTAGGATGAGTTAGGGGATAAGTTGCGGAACCAATTTAGAGAGAAGGCACATAATTTATCACTCGTGGAGAAATTGAGCACCATTAAGAGAGACCCACTAAGACACTATATGACTTCAATTATAGATTTCAAAAGACTTGGTATAGTCTCCCACCCCAAGTATGCCCTTCTCCCCATACAACTTTCTTGCATTATCTTAAAGCCCTCAACCATGATATTGTAGTGGTGATCCATTCAATGGGGGAGATATGTTGTCGATGATTATGATCTCTCTATTCATGTTGAGAATAGCCTCGATACAAGCTGGAAAGCTAGCTCCAGGCATCGTATGCTTTATTCCCTATAGTTCCTGCTACTAGCCAAAGCCCAATCCAAATGACTGTTGTACCACATTCTATTGTTGCAATTCCATGACCTCAAAATATTCAGGCCACTCCTAACACATCCTCCAATTATCTAGATGAGCTCAAAGCCATGTATAGAAACATTTTCGATGACTTGGTGACCATCAAAAGGCAGCAATCACAACCAGCTCCTAGGCCATATTGGCCTTATAATCCAGCATACTAGAAAAAAGAGCACAAAACCAAGGCAACATAGTCCTTGTTAAGCTATTACAGCAACACTACCTTGTTGTTACCAACCGCAACAAAGCCTTGGTCCCAATACAAAACAACATGGCTGACGAAATGAAGTGGTGCTACCATTGCGGACTAGCACATGACTCAATTGTGTGAATGGAAGCATGGGCCAGGCATTGATGGTGCATTGAATTGGTTGACCCATTAAGTTACCATCATATATGTGTGGTCGTAAATAAGTGTTGTTGACCAATGTTCACTTTTACACCAACATTGACCCAATGCTCTTAAAGGCAACGAACGGCATTAGGATGTTTGTTGTACAAACTAAACTACCAAAGGAAAATCAATTATAGAATAGTTAATAAATATCACAATGCAGCATAGAAGATAATCACAGCTTTATTTCATAGGTAGTGCTCAATACAAGTTGTTTGGTACAATAAGGACCTGATACACAGTGCCCTTACCCCAAAATGTGACATGTTATTTGAATGACAAGACTCAATGGTCGTTGGTTAGCACAACCGAACATAAAGTTGTGACACCACTACATCACGTTCACAAAAGGTTAATATAACAAGGTCAACTACAAATCAATACATTTATTCATAATGACAGCCTACACCAAATGTGTCATTTATAATTCTGCAGAAAACAGGCAGACTCAGCAGCTTCTGAATCTGCTAAATCAAACTTGGGCAAATAGGCAGATTCAGCAGCTGCCGAATTCACCCAATTTGACACCCATAAAAGCCCAACTGCCCAAAAGGTAATGCCCCTTTTCCGGGTTGAAACTAAAAACCAAAGAACTTGCACAATCCAAATAGTAAACTGAAGCAAACTGAAATTAAATTCCAAACCCTAGCAGCAGGCTGTAAATATATTTATTTTATGATAGAAATCAGCCACAAACTTGTTGGAAATAATTTAGAAACCCTTCAAAATAATATTCTTCAAATTTGGAAATGATTGCAAGAGAAAAGCACGGAAAATATATCTTTTACCAATTTAATATCAACTGGAAATTAATTAATCAACAGCAGTGAATACCCTTACAAATATGGCTGGAAATGAAGGTTTCCAAGCCCCAAAATGAAGTACAAATGAAGATTCCAGCTACTAAAAATAGGAGAAACACAATGATGGCTGAATTTGAAGTTGTGCCCTAGAAGACCCCAAACTCCACCTTAGGGCAAGTCGCCACCCTTGGGAAGGGCTGGAAATGCCTTCAAAACTGAATACAAACTCCTTATGTGATCACCCTTTTGCAAGCTTGAGGGGTTTCGTCCTCAAACCAGCCCACTATTGAGAGGTTTCGTTCTCAATAGGTCTTCCAAGAGGGTTTTCATCCTCAATGGATGAGAGAGAAAGCAAACATGCTCCCAACTCCAAGAGAATAAATTCAAAAGCAAGCATAACCTCTTCCAAGCCAAGCAACCCCTTTAAATAGCTAGAGGTGGCACCAAAAACCAATTAGAACCTTCTAAAGAAGACCGACCTTCTTGGGGACATAATAGTTCCTTTTTCTTCTATTTTTCATTTGGCTTTTCTCCTTTACCCAGCCGACCTGACTATACTTAGAAAATTATTAAAAAGAATGCAAAACTCACAAAAACAACTGAAAAACATGACATTAACTTCCCTTGCTCAATCCCTTTTAGCCCACGGGAAGTGGAATGGGCTCAAAGTCTTTGAAACGACTAGCCTGGAGAAGTGGACATTACAAGAAAAGAAGCAGAGACACTCCAATGCTCCATTGCCCACTGTTAAGATGAAAATTCATTTGAAGTCTTTTGCATCAAAATGTGGGCATAAATATGCACAATGGGGTCTTGTATTGCCATCTAGAGCTTAGTATGGTAGTTGAGTGTAAAAAGTGTTGTGAGATGTTTGAGTAGTGCTGCAGAAAAAGCAGGAGATTCATTGTAGAGGTGTTGATGGTTGCCCCATGGTGGTCTTTTAGGTGACATGGGGAGGCACATCGCCAATTTGTGGAGCTTTCGCCCTAGCAGGGTCTTATCTTATGCTATACTACTTGTGTGGACTGTTTATGCCCTTCCCTTTGCTTAATTCTTCATTTCTACATTTCTGTTTTCGATTCCAGCACTTTGGAAAGCCTTTAAGTTTTATGTTATGTGGTTTTCTTCTGCAAAATACTTAGTTACAACTGTGGTGGTCTTATGCAAAATACTTAGTTACAATGGCAAATAAATTGAATTGAATCGTATATGAGTTCAGATCTGTGATGGTGAATTAGAGATTGGTAAACCAGCCTAATTACAGATGAGTATGAAACCAATAAATCAGTTTACTTCTCGTACTCTTTAAAGACCAACCAATAGTACCAGATAACAGGATTAGTACATGGGTATAGCTAAATATCATTGTATTCAGTTTGGATCTCGCAGACTTGCTAGTATCACCAGTTTTTTTAACTTCCCTAAGAGACCTTTCTGCCTTGGATGTCAATAGAGGAGAGTAAGCTTCACCTCCAAAGATAGCTTTGCCGGCCCCTCTCAAGCAACGTCATTCCCTTGGTGATATCATCAGACTCTGCAATGGGATTTCCAATGGTTGATGAATCTACACATTCTCATCCTACCGTGTACACGCATACATAGTGTCCGCTTTGTACCCTCTCTAGGGCAGGTTGTAGCTTAGGTCATATCAATATGTTCTAAATTCTTAGTTCTTAGTGCTATTGGATTTACTTTTTCAGATTTCTTGAGAAACTCGCCTTTTATTTCTGGTTTACAACTACTGCTGTTCTTTTATTGGGGATATTATTAGGAACCCCTTGTGTGATATCTTAGCTGGTTTTACTTTACAGCCTATTCACCAAACATTGCCTTTTGTGGACATTGATATGTTTTCCTTCTTTCTCTTTCTATTTGTATTCTCACTTGAATTAGTAGAATACATAGAATCATTGTTATCATATATTTAGACTTACACTCTTGTATGGTCTAATATGCACTTGATCTTTTGGATAATGTGCACATGTGCGCACATCATTATCCATATCTAATCCAATGTTTTAAAAATCGGAACTGGACTCGGAACCGGTCGAGGGTTGGACCGGACCGGAACTGGACCGGTTCAAACTCTATGAACTGGTTTACTAAAAAACACATAAAAATTACATTTTTAAAGAAAACAATATATTTGAAAGATTAGAAACCATGATTCCAACAATTACACACAAAATATGCAAAGTTTGCTCATGTATATACTATATAACAGGTAAGAAAGGTGTTTATAGCAAAATGGCACGAACTCCAAGTAAGAAAGGTGTTATAAGCAGAAATTTTGAATAAAAAATTGAATTTTTTATACTCAGTGTTGTATGCATGCATCTTTACATGACTCGGCGGTTTAGGATGAAACCGGACTGGTTCGACCGGTTTGGTACTAAACCGGCCGGTTCCTTACAAAACCGGCCTGTTCAATACCAAACCGGTCGAACGGCCCGGTTTTTTAACCAGTTCATGTCTAAATATGTTGAACCGGTCGAACGCCAGTTCAGTTCGGTTCGGCCGGTTTTTAAAACACTGATCTAATCTATAAGCTTATTATAAATGAGAATATTTTTAGTGAAATTCCTTAAATTAGGGTTTGTTTAATTTGAGAGATTCCCTGAAAAATAGAGATACTTTCATAACCTTAAACTTTCTTTCTTATCTATATAAGAAGATAGAGGTTGTGGGTGAATAGTAATCCCATTGTATGCATACTATGAAGAGGGCCATTTGGGCCTCTTGCATACCTTGAGCTTTATTGGAAAGAGGTAGTTATTCTAACATATTGAATATCTATGTTTATCATTGCTCTCATGTTATACAAGTGTGAATGCAATTTTAGGTGTATGTCCGGAGGTTGCTTATTCCATGATTCTAGGCCATTTCAAAATTCTTATCATGGTAAGAGCTTCTCATAAGCATCACTTTGCTTGCATAGTGATTTCCGCATACCGAATCACTTCACTTCATGCTTCAGGAGCTTTTGTTTTCTTGCTGCCTCGGAGGTCCTCTTTTCGATTTGCATCTTTCGGAGCTCCATGAAGAGATTTTGACCTCACCATGGCATTTGGAACATCCAAGAAAGTCAATTTTGACTTTTGTTTCACATAAAACGTAATCTCAATGCCCAATTTATTGAGATTCGATAATAAGCCAATTAGATCCTTTCAGCTTTGCTTTCTTCTTCTTTTGCAATTTTGAAATTTTAAATAAAAAGTACTTTTAATATTTTGGAAAATCAAAAAAATGCAAAATACAAAAATATACTCTGAAGGTTCAACTTTTAAATAGTCCAAACATAAACTGTTTTCTGGTTTTGGAGTTGCAGGCAACAATTTTTGCAGCTTTGGAGTCTTGGACAATTAGTTGAACATGACCCCTCACCCTTCTGCTCCATTTCTGACAATCTATAATCGACAGGCCATATCTTGGCTATACCAAGGCCTTTCTCAGCGAAAAAATTCATTGCACGTGTTTTTTTTGAGAGTTTCACATTCGTAATATATGGGTTTTGGAGATCCGGCTTACTGTTCCTCTAATTCACAGTTTTTCAAACGCCAACTAGACCGTTCCTGTTTCAAACTGCAATATATTTTGTGCCATGATGAACTTTTTGGAACAATCTATTGGAACTACATATTTTTCCAAGAGAACCACAGCAGTGCAATTATTTTTCTGATTTAACATCATTTGCAGTGAATTTTCTGAAAAAGGTGTGCAGGAAAGGTGCATTAGGTACCGTATCCTTATTCTCGAATAAGACGATGGTGGGTGCATGTCTTGAACATGGTGCACACAAGAGTGTATAAGCCTAAATATACAAGACCAAGAGTGTATAATTCTACATGGTATCAGAGCAAAGTGCTGCCCTTGTCCTTCCAGACCTTTCTCCATCATACTGCTGTAGCGCTGCTATTGAAAAAAATTCAAGTTTCGTGCGTGAACATGATTGATTTTTATTCTCTCTTTTGTTCCTACACAAATTTCCAATCTATATCTGTCACATTAGAAAGATAAGTTCATGCACTCAATAAGGGTGTTATATTCTTTGAATATTTGATCAGATCTGTGAATAAACCAAAGAAAATAATAAGGAACACATTTCTTTGGGTATAGAATAGCCCATTCCCCCACTTAGAGTTTTTGACATTACACCCTCATTTCTCAAAAGATCCTAATCATTCTTGCTGGATTTGAAACTAGATTCAAAGACACTCAAAGGGGTAATTATAAGTTGTTTATTTCTGCTGTTATGATGGACATATTCAACCCAAAGCAGAAAATAACAAAAAAATAGTAAACTTCAAGGGCCATATTTTCCTCATATGAGCTCAGTTTTAAGTCCTGTTTTTTTTTTAAATTGCACATTTTTTCCAAGGAACGCAATGGTGTAGTTAGTTTTCTGATTATGTATCATTCACATCAGTTTCAGCTATTGCAATTTGAGCCTAATTTTGGGCTATTTTGGTCCAAACTTCACTATTGTAATTATTTCTACATTTTGAATGGCTTCCGCCAAGGATATAATCACAATTCCTCCATTGAAAATGGGTACTTCATTCAGCACATTATTTGTTGGGACCCACACAGTTATTTTTGGCTCTTTCTCAATGGCTTCTATGTGTTGGAGGCTTCCTTCTTTGGCCTTGTCCAGGTTTACCCAGCACCTGTCTTGCTTTGAGGATGTCTGATTGTAATATCCCTGAAAAAAATACTTCTAGCAAATTTGGATATTTCTGTTAAATCCTAGGGCAGCAGTATTGATAAAATTAACTTTTATAACAGCAGCGATAATCTGATTTTTATAAATAAAAACAGCGAACCATAATGCGTAAAAATCAGTCTTTTATTTAATTATTTCCAACCAACTACAATAAAAATACCAGTGTTTGAATACAATTGTCTGGAGCTGAACTGGCGGAACACTTGCACCTGAATGACCACTGCAACCCCTAAATGGAATTGCCCAGCTGAGAAGTGAGGATTCCGTCCTCAAATCCGTATGCAAATGAGGGATTTCATCCTCTATTGTTGTTGCAGAAGCAAAAGCTACTTGCAGACAAAGAAAATAACTCATAAATTTCCAAGATGTTTGAACAATAAACCCCAAAGCTGCCTTTATAAGCTTCAATCCTTCTCCAAAGTGAGCGCCCCTTCTGGGAAGACATGCATGCTCCATAAACAATTAAAAATAATATAATTCCTCCCCATGTTGGCGCCCCATCCTAAAAATAGGATTAAACAAATTTAAAAACACTTTATCCACCTCCCATCCTAAAATTAGGACTTTGGTACTCATGCAGCCCTCTCTAACTTTGCCCCCTTTATTTATTTATTTATTAATTCTAACTCTGGCACCCAATAATAGAAGTCAACCTTCTATTATTATTTTATTCTATTAATGCTTTTTGGATTAAAATATAATTTAAGTGTCCTTTTTCAATTAAAATATAAAAATATCTTTGGAACACTTAAATTAATTTATTTTCCTTTTTTAATTTCCCCTTAGCCTATGGAAAATAATAAAAATAGGCTTAGGTATTCAGAATTAATTAATTCTGAAAAGGGGACATTACACTTATGGATCACACTTTGCCATTTGGAGCACCTTTGTCGAGTCTTCAGCAGCTTCAACACCTTTCACCATCATTTTTTTAGAGATATGCACTCCAGTTCACAAATGTAGGAGGATAAAATGACTCTTATATTGTATGGGTACCTCATCGGGATTTATAGTCAAGACCTATTAAGGAGTTGATACTTTCTTGACAAACAATAGGAAGAGTAAGGGGGTTGGGTATTGGATAACAAAGTAGCCTAAGCTGATTTGTATGGAAAGGCTCCAAAACAATACCATTCCAAGCACCCATCACTGCAATATTGACCCAAATTTAGACGCACATACATCAAAATCAGGGGTTTCATGGGGTGAAAACATGATAATCTACATCGAAACTTTTCAATTGAAATTTTAACATTCAAAACCATGTCAAAATTTCTGCGTCAAAACATTGAAGTTTTAACAACATTGTTTTGTTTGTTGGGTATCAATTTCAATGTGATGTCATTGGTTTCGACATACAATTGATGTCAACAGTTGGACGTGTTTGTCAATTTTGATTCGATTAAATTTAGTTTCAAAGCGGCATATATGGATTTTGGAGATTCAGCCTATTGTCCTCTTGTTCATAATTTTTCAGATGTCACCTGCACCATTCTTGTTTCAAACTGTGATATATTTTGCACCATAATGAACTTCTCCGTACAATACATATTTTTCCAAAAGCAACACAGTGGTACAGTTTTTTTCTGATTTAACATCATTTAAAGCAGATTTTCAGAAAAAGATGAGCAGGAAAGGTGCATAACGTACAGTATCCTTATTCGATGTGATAGAATAAGACAATGGTTGTGTATGCCTTGAACATGGTGCATACAAGAGTGTATAAGTATAATTATACAAGACCGGTGGATAATTCTACATGGTATTAGAGCGAAGTGCTGCCCTTCTCCATCCAAACCTTTCTCCACCATATTGTTGCAGTGCAACTCTTGTCAAGTTTTGTGCATGACCCATGTTTGATTTTTATTTTCTCATTTGTTACTAAACAGATTTTAAAGATATCTGTTGCATTAGAAAGATAATTCATGCCCTCAACGAGGGTGTTATTATTCTTTAAATGTTTGATTAGATCTGTGAGTAAACCAGGGAAAAATAAGAAGGAACACATTTTTAGGGGTATAAAACAGCTTATTCCTCCAGTCAGTTTTTCACATTGCTCCCTCATCTTAAAAACTCTTGTTAGGTTTTGAACAAGATTCAAAAACGCTCAAAAGGGTAATTTTAAGTTTTTTATTTCTGCTGTTATGTTGGAATTCAACATGGAACAGGAAAAATCAATTTTTTTAGTAAACTTTCAAGGGGCATATTTTCCTCATATGAGCTCAGTTTTGAGTCTCATTGTTTTGAAACTATTTATTTTTCGAGGAACGCAGTGGTGCAGTTAATTTTCTTATTTAATATCATTTACATCAGTTTCACATCTTGTAATTTGAACCTAATTTTGGGCTATTTTGGTCCAAACTTCATTATTGTAATCTTTCTACACTTTGAATGGCTTCAGCCAATGATATAATAATGATTCCTCCATTGTAAATGGGTACCTCCGATCCAAAAAATGGATCTGAAAATATACCCAATTCTATGTATTCTCCTTATTGAGACTTGTAAAACATACCCTTAGCATGTTCATTGTTCTAGGAAAATGGCTAAGTCAGGTTGATGGTGATCCAGACACCTTCGAATGACAAAAGAGACCATTTCTTGTTTTGTGTATTAACCGTGCAATTGCCGCAGAACTGCTGCGTTTTGGCTGCATAAAGGCTACATTCTGGCTGCATAAAGGCTGCATTCTGTTGTGCGGTTCTGTCCTAATAGCGCCAAAATGAGGAATCGAACAGTTGCAAATGTTTGGGCTTCTCAAATGGTTCATTTCACCTTCCTTCCATCCTTGGGTAGAACAACTATAAATATGAGTGCATTTATTCATTCTAAGTGATTTTGAGTGAATTCAAGTGTGAGCAAAGAGGAGTTGGATTTCTTTCTTGTTTTGTTCATTGAGAGTGAGTTCTTCATTGTTGAGGATTGTGAGCAAGCAAATACAATTAGGAGTGTTGAATCCTTCTTGAAGACCAATTTTGGCAATAACTTTGTATTTTTGAGAATTACATAGTGAAAGGGAAGTAATTTGCTTACTCACTGGAATTTTTCCACCTTGGGTTTCTCCAAGATAAATTCTTGTGTCTCCTTAGCATTCTTTTCTCTCAATTTGCAGTATAGTTGTGAATGTTCATGCACATTATATTGGTTTAAAAGGAACTTAATCAATTTCCATTCAATTATCACTAAAATAGGATCTGTTTATTGTTAAAAAGAGGCAGTTTATGGATCAGATTGGTATCAGAGCAGTTAAGATTTCAAATTGTTTTTTGTGTGGTTTAACTTGTGTTGACATTTTTCAGTTAGATGCCCCTTACCCGAAAGGGAAAAGAAAGCGGTGAAGGTATCCTCATTCCTTTTGAAGAAGAGATTTCCACCAAGAAGTGGAAGCAAGGAATCCGAGACATGGCTCATAGAGAAGATGCAGTGAGACTAGAGAAGAACGTTTCTACAAGTTGGAGGCAAATGTGGCAAGTCTGTCCAAGGATGTGGGTAGTATTTCCTTGTCTATGGGGAAATTGGAGTCCATCATGGGATTGCTCATGGAGAAGCTTGGTGTTCCAAACGAGGCGTTAGGATCCCATAAAGAAGATACTCGTGAGTATGAGGAAGAGCAACCCCGTGCCAACCCTACACCTCCTCCATTCAAAGAAGAGGCAAAGATAGAAATTCATCCTTATGATGGAGACGTGAATGTCGAAAAGCTAGACCATTGGCTAGCTCAACTTGAGGTATATTTCAATTTGCATCAAATCAATGAGAGTCAGACAAGATTTCTTTACAAGGTTAAAATTGACCAATCATGCTTTAACTTGGTTTGAAAGTTATGTTCATTCTTTGGTTGTTAAGAAGCTTCCTCCTATTACTAAGTGGGATGAATTTAAAAGCTAATCAAAAAGCAGTTCTATCCTATTTGTTATGAGGAAGAGAGGTCCATGTATTGTGGCATATATCTCAGAAAAAGCAAGGCCAAAATGTGCAAGAGTACACCTAGTGAGTTCTGGAAGAAAGTTGTCCAAATGGGCAAAGATGTAGCGGACCGGGACATTCTAATGAAGTACATGGTGGACTCCATAGCCACTTGAGGAGACCAGTTCTCTTGGCCAAGCCGATGGATGTAGATGAGGCTTGTTCTCAAGCCCACTATTTAGAGATGACAAGAAGAAAAGTTCATCTACCTCTCAAAGCATGCTTCAGACAAACAAAGTGACATCAAGCCGAAGGAAAAGAAAAGGGGAAAGGTAAGCAAAATGCTACTTCCATTAAGGATACTAAAGTTCATTGTGTCCTTGTAATGTTGACACTCATTCCGAGGAAAATGTTGGAAGCTCCACCGGAATTACATCCCTTCAAGAATAAGAAAAAAAAAGAAGGCCATGGCTGCCCTCCAAGGAGAGGAAGTATTTTGCAGCAAAGAGGTGGATGAGACAATGTGTTGTACCTCCATCTCATAGAGAGAGGTATGTTTGGGTAATAGTAATAATGCTCAAGAGAATGAACTTACTAAGCTCTTTCATATAAAAATTCAGTTGAAGAAAACCAAAGTGGATGCTCTTTTTGATACTTGTTCGCAAGCTAATTTGGTTAGTAAAGAGTTAGTTGATAGGATGATGTTGGAAACTTACAATCATCCAAGTCCATACTCATTGGGTTGGGTGAAGAAAGGCGTAGACATCAAGGTTACCAAGCAATGCAAGATTACGTTTGGTATTGATAAAAATTTCATTGATGAAGTTATTTTGGATGTTGTTCCTCTTGATGTGTGTGGTGTAGTGTTTGGCAGTTCGTATTTGTATATCAGGGATGCCATCTTCATGAGAAGAGCCAACCAGTACCGTTTGGTGAAGGATGGTAAGAGCTACGTCATTTCAGCCTTTGTAGGAGACTCAAAGATCTCTTTGGTAAGTGCCATTGAAGCCCGGAAACTTATTAATGCTAGTGGGAGATTTTCTTTACTTCTTCTAAGGGATAGACAAGTTGAGGAAGTTATTTCTTGAGACCACTTGTAGCATGGTTACTAACGAAGAGATGCGAGATGGAAAGTTGGTTCAGTTCGAGGAAGAGTCTATGGGGCTGGCCCTAGATAGGCCAATTGAGCATGTGATACAATTTGTTACCCGATGGTCCGCTTCTAGACTCGGGATTCCACAGGTAGTCCATGTAGGATGCCTACGAAAAGAAACAACAATTGCAGTCTTTTTTTGAGCAAGCACACACTTCAGGGGTGGCTGGTCACTCTGGTGTGACAAAGATTGTTGAGCACTTACACAGGTATGATTTTGGCCAAACATGCAAATAGAAGTTGCTAACTTTTTGGGGTTTTGTTTCATGTAGTGAAGGAGAGTTGGGGTTATGTATGCCATTATCAGTTTCTTCCCATTCATGGGTAAGTTTCTCCATGGATTTTATGGACAGTTTTTCCTACTTCCAAAAAAATGGTATGATATTTTTGTGGTAATAGATCAGTTTTGTAAAAGTGGTATTCACATTCCTTGCAAGAAGACCAATGATACAACGAAGTTGTTTTGTTAATGTGTGGGTTCATTTTGGTTTGCCTATTTCCATTAGGGACTCACGGTTCATTGGTAATTTTTGGTCTATATTGTGGAAGAAGATGGATACTAAGAGGTCTACCACGTTTCATCCACAACCTGGGATGAGAAGACAGAAGTGGTAAACGTACCTTGGAAAAGTACAACTTGAGAGGGGATAGGAAACATCCTAGGACTTGGGATGAGAATTTGGTATATATCCAGATTCTTATAACAGGCAATTCATGCTTCTACTAGTAAGACTCCTTTTGAGACATGTTTTGGTTATTTGCCTAAGAGTGCATTTGATGTTGTTTTGAGATTACCATGCAAAGACAACGGGAAAGTGGATCTGGAGACCCACAAAGATGAGAAATTCATTGAGAAAATTCAGCAAATACACCTCCAAGTACAAGAGAGGTTGAAGAGTCACAAGCCAAGTACAAAGCACGACATGATCAGCATAGAATTGAGCATTCTTTCCTTGGTGACAAGGTATGGTTGTACTTGAGCAGAGAAAGGCTACAAGGAAAAGCTAAGAAACTCAAGCCTCTTCGATATGGCCCATTTGAGATTCTGGAACAAGTGGGTAAGAATGCATTTCGCTTGGATTTGCCTCCTTATATGAGGATCTACTCAGTTGTGAATGTTGAAAATTTACGTCTCTTTGAGCCCTCCATGTTGGATGAGGAAGAAGAGGGGTGTTGCTACCATCTATTGAGGATCTTGCTCCAGACAGTCAGCTAGAATTGGAGGAAGATGTGGTATTGCAAAGCAGAAAGAGAGAACACACAGAGAGGAGTGCAGACAAGTGGTTGATTGGGTTGAAAGGCCAATTGCCTACCAAGGCCAAGTGGTATTCCAGAGAAGATGTGGGGAAGAAATTTCCTCACCTCATCAGTCCTTGAAGCTTTTAGGGACTTAAAAGCCTCAAATTGGGAGGTATGATCCAAAAATGGATCGAAAATACCCAATTCTATGTATTCTCCTTATTGAGACTTGTAAAACATACCCTTAGCATGTTCATTGTTCTAGGAAAATGGCTAAGTCAGGTTGATGGTGATCCGGACACCTTCGAATGACAAAAGAGACCATTTCTTGTTCTCTTCTATATATTAACCGTGCAAACCTGCCGTGAGAAATGTTGCGTTTTGGTTGTGTAAAGGCTACATTCGGCTGCATAAAGGTTGCATTGTGTTGTGCGGTTCTTGTCCCAATAATGCTAAAATGAAGAATCCAAAAACAGTTGCAAATGTTAGGGCTTCTCAAATGGTTCATTTCGCCTTCCATCCTGGGCAAAGCAACTATAAATATGAGTGCATTTAATCATTCTAAACAAGTGATATTGAGTGAATTCAAGTGTGAGCATAAAGAGAGTTGGATTTCTTTCTTGTTTTGTTCATTGAGAGTGACTTCTTCATTGTTGAGGATTGTGAGCAAGCAAATACAATTAGGAGTGTTGAATCGTTCTTGAAGGCCAATTGTTGGCAATAACTTTGTATTTTGGAGAATTACATAGAGAAAGGGAAGCAATTGCTTACCCATTGGAGTTTACCCCACCTTTGGTTTCTCCAGGATAAATTCTTGTGTCTCCTTTGCATTCTTTTCTCAATTTGCAATATAGTTGTGAATGTTTATGCATATTATATTGGTTAACAAGGAACTTAATCAATTTCCATTCAATTATCACTAGAATAGGATCTGTTAATTGTTAACAAGAGGCAGTTTACGGATCAACCTCATTTGGCACATTATTTTCCGGGAACCATATTGAGGTCTTTTGTCTCTTTCTCGATGGCTTTTATGAGTCGGTTGTTGCCTTTTTTGGCCTTATTCTGGTTTATCCAACACCTCTCTTTCTTTTAGCATGTCCAGTTGAATGCCTTTTTCCATTTGGAGCATCTTTGTCAAGTCTTCAACAACTTCAACACCTTTCACCATCACCCTTTTTAGAGACATGCATTTTAGTTCACCACAACAAAAGGATGAGATGATTCTCATATTGTACGAGTACCTCATCAAGGTTTATTTTCAGAGACTCGGAACCCATATTGAATAGTTGATACTTTCTTGATAAACTTTAGGAAGAGCAAGGGGATTTGAGGTATTGCATAACAAAGGAACCCAAGCCAATTTGTATGGAAAAGCTCCTAAAATAATACCATTCCAAGTACCCACTACTACAATATTTACCCAAATTTAGATGGGCATACATCAAAATCTCGTGGGGTGAAAATGTGGAAATTCACATGAATCTCTTCAGTTGAAATTTTAACACTTAGAACCATGTACAAATTTCAATGTCAAAACATTGAAATTTTGACTACATTGTTTTGTCAATTGGGTATCAATTTCGACGTAATGTCATTCATTTTGACATACAATCGATGTCAAAATTTGGATGCGCTTGTCAATTTTGATGCTTTTACATTTAGTTTGATGTATCCAATAGAACCCTGGTATAAATGTCAAAATTTCGACATTATTCCATAGCTATTGTCCTTCATATTTTCGACAAATTGTCATTGGGTATATCTCGGTGTTCGAGTACTGGAATCTGACCACTCATGCAGAGTTATTAAGATATTTTAGTGTGTAACTAGTTCTTGACATGTACTGCTTCCTTTGAAGCAATACTAGTAGCCTGAGCAGTAGCACTAGTCATCTTCTTGAGACACCCAGCATATGTTTCCACCTAATTCAGCATTATGGGGCAATATTGTGTATTGCTTCCGTGGTGTGATCCCTCATTTTACCGCTTGGTAATTGCTTCCTACTTGTTTCTTCGAGTAGTGGATCAGCCCACTCATGTTGCTTCATGGATCCCCATATAACTGATTGATCATATTGTTCGTGGGTACATGATAAGGCCTTCATTGTCGGGACCCATTCTGCAAGTTTTTCGTCACTTTCCCTCAAGTTCATCCTATTTTGCATAGGCATTGTATCTATTACTGATACTTTTTGACAGGTTGAGTGCTTCCTTTGGAGCGATACTGGAAGCCCCAGCACCGGTCATCTTCTTGAGACATCCAGTATATGTTCCCACCTAGTTCAGCATTGCCGGAGGATATTGTGTATTGCTTCTTTATTGTGATCCCTCATTTTTACAGCTTGGTAGTTGGTTCCTACTTGCATCTTCGAGTAGTGGATCAGCCCACTCATGCAGCTTCATGGATCCTCATCTTGATCATTGATTGTATTGCACATAGGTACCTGATCAGGCTTTTGTTTTTGGGACCCATTATGAAAGTTTTTCGTCACTTTTCCTCAAGTTTACCTTATGGGGGATGTTTGTGTATCTGATATTATACACTTTGTATAGTTATTAAGAGGTACTCGATATTTTATTGCTGGTTACTCTTTTGAATAATTCAATAATTAGGAAGATCAAGTATCTGTTTTATTCCTTGTTTTTAAGCGGATGCTTTACCCTCTTCCTTGCATTCATGTTTCCTAGTAGCTCTCTTCTAAACTTAACTAGGAGATGGCACTGTAATATTAAATAAAGGAAGTTAATAGAAAATTAATGGACACTTTTGCAGTCTGTTTTTACTGTTATGCTGCTACATTTCCACCATGAGTCTATGTGAGGTTTCTTGAGGAGCACGAGATCCTAACGGAATTCCTATTTAAGAGGATGATTTTACAATCATCTCCCCATGAATTCTCCATCCAATCAGCGTAATATCCACAAGAATGAAACAGTGCCAAGAGAATATACAAAAATGTTGGATGACCTGTCGAAAAAGCCTGCATCTGATAAAAATTCTGTAAACAAGGGCATAAGTGCCAAGGAGAAGAAAAACCAAATAAAACACATAATCCTAAAGACTGAGACAATGCCAAGAGGATATACAAGAATGTTGGGTGATCTGTCTTGAAAACCTGCATCTGATAATAAAATCTGTGAACACGGACATAAGTGCCAAGGAGAAGAAAAACCAATTAAAACATGTGATCCTAAAGACTGTCCAGTTAGGTATCAAATTCTCCCAGCATACAAAAATCGTACATAGGGCCAACCATTGTTGCTATCAATTTAAGAACTTAACTGCATATCTAATCAAGGAAGACATGGAAATTATAGGATTAGGTCTTGCTGTTTTCATAACTCTTTGTGAATGTCCATATTTTAGCGCATATACAAGCCATCTGGAAGTGCCTTAAATGTCATTTCCATGTGAGTACAGCTAAAGCTTTGATGTAGATAAACTATCACAGAAAAAGAGTCTACGCTTTATCCTTTAAGCAGCTGCTTTCAAAGGAGTTTACTACAATGACAAGTCATGATGTAGCAAACAACTAGAATACATAAGAGATTGGTATTTTCTCCTGATGATGGTTCACAGGAAGTGACCCAAGACATCGAGCTTAAAAGCTTTTGACACAGGATTCCCAAAAACTGTTGCAAACTATAATACAACTTCTCATGACTACAAAAATTGAATGGAAGTCTAGATAGAATTATATAAGATTGTAAAAAATGCTTTTCAAACATCAAAGTGCAACATGTAATTTAGGATAGAGAAGGAAAGCCTGCTTATAGATAAAGAATGGAACAGAAAGGACCAAAGTGGAATTAAACTCAAATGAATTAACAAAAAAGTATACTTACCAGTCAGTTTCAATAGCTCCTGAATAGTTTGGATACTCATTGCCAATTCTTACTTATAAAGAAGGCTAATAGCTGTCCCAAGGCCTTCACGGTTGCACCAATAAATGAAAATGAAGCACTCACAGAACAGAACATGTATTTCTCAATGGGTATGGCACTCAGAATATCAATGAAGAGCTAAGGGCATAGGTCAGCAGCTCAGATGGAAAATTTCCTGCCAGGTATTGCATCCTTGTCTGCTCTTAGATGGCTTTGGTATCTGATGGCAGGAATGGTCTGCGCAAGTTCAATAAACTGCCCAGTCCTTTTTATCCGGGAACTGTCTCAGTCACATGCCAACTTGGAACCTGCTTACAAGATTAGATCCAAAACTTGTAAGAATTCTTGAGAAAAGCTACAGCCAGGACTACACTATTAGAACTTGAATGCTCAGTTCATCCAATAAATTTGTGTCAGATAGCTACAGCTAAGACTGAAGGGTAAGTATTAACTAGTGAGAAAGAAACAACATGTTAACTTTCGAGAACAGCTCTCAAGCATACAAGGGACTCTTTAAACAGGGAATGCCCTAACTATCTTTGAATAGTTAAAAAATCCAATGAATGACTTATTCTGGCCAGCAGTCAGCATTACTTTTATGGCCCCATGATTAGAATGAAGATGGAAATAAATGATTCTCAATTTGATATTATTGCTCTAGAGTCTAAATGATATCACTGCAAAGGCAATGTACAAAAAAGAAAGTAAATAAATTTTTAAAGCCAAAATGCATTTTGAATGCCTCCCACATATTATTTACAGACAATTAGCATCCACTTGAAGATATCTAGTAATTAGGATTTGGCACTTGTCATAGGTTTCCTGCAGGGTAAGAGATTCCTATAATAGTCCTAGTCATTTTTGCAAAACTCACAGAATCCCAAGCCAAGTAACCAGCTGCGAGTTTTATGGCCTCGACTTGGCAACTCACCAGGAAGTTGTCTTTGTCTGTTAAAAGAGGAAAATCTTGTAAGCAATCAGAATCTTGGAAACTCAGCTGCAGTCAAATTTTCTATACGGCACTGAACTCCTTCGAATTCAGACTCGTTGGAAGTGTCCGATGTGAGCAGTGGGTGTCCAATAAGTCTGAGGTATCATCCAACAAGTTGACTTGAAAATTTAATGCGGCACTGCTAACTGTTTTCACACTGAAACAGGTGTATATGTGGGTGTTCACATGCTGCAAGATTTGCTTTCTAAGGAGACCCGGATGGATGGACTTTTAAAATTCATTACGTGTCACATTTTTTACTACAGTGTTATATTTGGATAATAAATGTGTAATGATTATTATCTTTTTTTTATTTCATTAAATATTAATAAGATAATTTTCAAACAGTATTTGAAAAAAAGGAACTGTGAGCATTGAGAAGTGATTTAGAATGCAATCCAGGCCTAAATACACAAATTCTGCTTTTAGTTGCTGCCTTACTCAATTGCTCTGCAACAACAGTAACAATGTTCAATTTTAATGTAGCAGACTGTTTTGCTTGTGGTAATCCTATTCCCGCCCTTTGTCATATCCATTCATGTTTTTTCTTGTCTGCCATCCCTGTTATTTGCCTGCACTGACATGTGCCAAATGTTTGTTTTTGCTATCTCAATTTTTAATTTTTCCATCATGCCAAGTCTTTTTGCCAAGTCCACATCCGCGTCCGTGTCTAAAATGTGCCTGCCTAGTCTAACCCAAGCCCAAGTCTCAATACTATGGTCCTAGTTTCTAGCTTGTCATTAATTATGTAATGGACATAATGACTGTCCTAGTTTCTAGGAAATTCTATCGAAGGTAGTTACAGTT
The DNA here is from genome assembly GCA_018340775.1 of Taxus wallichiana var. yunnanensis. Classification (NCBI taxonomy): domain Eukaryota; kingdom Viridiplantae; phylum Streptophyta; class Pinopsida; order Cupressales; family Taxaceae; genus Taxus; species Taxus wallichiana. The sequence continues at coordinate 831,463,683 of CM031234.1, forward strand.
GGAATAAATTCAACTACTGGACGTTGGGAAGTAGAAATAGGAAGGCATTTTGGCCTGTGGAGAGGAGGTTGCACTCGCATCGAACAAGTCCCTCTTGATTGTTAGAAGTGGACTGGGTTACTTATGTAAATAATAGTTTAACATCAGTCAAACCACATGATCTACAAATACAACGAACTTGGTCTATAGAATATGCCATATGAGATATACATGCATCATACATTTGATATTTGTAAACCTAATATGGGTACAATGACCTAGCAAGCATGCCAATTCACCATACAAGCCAACCTTGAGAAAGCAAAAGGGGCCGTTTTCAATTTGCTTTCCCTTACAAAGTCATATCTATTGTTTTAAAACTATACTCTATGGGTTTTGACCTTGTATTCAACCTTAAGAGTAAACCCAAGCTTGCAAATCCACCAATACCAGGAGTACTATGACAAAGCAAATATGTGTATATATATAGAGAGAGAGAGAGACATGCAGTATTTATGTGATATTTGTAAACCAGCACAGCCTGCAGCACCCAAAAAGGAGATTTTATTGACGAGACAACTGTTTATAAAAGCATCTATCAGAATGTTTTGCATGTTGTGGAAAAATCTCCAATCTTTGAGGCCTCTTTCACCTGGTTGTTTCAAATCCTGCATAGATACTTGAAAAGCATGATACTGTTGTAGGGCCTCTGATACATTTGAGATGTTAAATAGAGGCAATTCTACGAATATCAATCATTTGATGTAAGTATGTGACCTGAATTAGTATTATAATACCCTTTTGTGTATTAAGTTATATTTTTGTCTTCAATATCATATCAGGAGGTAAATTATACAGGACAAAACTGAAAGGATATTTTAATGTTAATTATGAACCTAACTTGCTAAAACTTCAATAACTTGATATCTTATATAAACACAAATTTTAAGGCTGAAAAAAAAAAGCAGACAATCTGGTAACCACAACAAAAACTGTCGTTATAACAAAATATGTAACAGATAAGTGTAACCGAACTCTGGTGGTTAAAACTGAAAATTTAAAGCTGGAAAAGCTACAGTCCAAATCTGTTGTTCTAACTGAAACTCATATCTGAAACATAGAAACCTGAATACTGAAATAGGAAGCTGAACTCTAAATATTTTTGTGAAAAATAGATCCAAACTATTTGGGCAGAAAAGGAAAAACCTAAACAAAACTTTATTGTCATCAAAATAGCATTTCCAGACAGTAAAAAGTAAGAGGAAACTTTATTGTGAAGTTATGGGTGTCAATCCACACCTAAGAGACGAAGAGGGCAGTAAAGATATTGCTCTTGGCCAAAGGCTACTCTATGGCTTCAAAGGAAAGGAGAGGAGAGGAAAGGTCCACGATGCCATGCGCCTTGTTCTGGGTCTGCAAGGTAGTTAATAGCATATGGCACCACCTTGTGCTCCCATTATGCAGGAAGCACCTAACTGTGCTTCAAATACGAGGTGTACATACCCTACCCCGTGCAGGATTCGAACTTGTGATCTCCTTTTCAAGAGCACAAGCTCTTCACCATTAGCCAACTCAGGTGTGTCTCGTAAAGACCTGTTTATAGTTATTTTTTTCTCTTTATTTTCCATTGCCTCTTGTATGTGGATAAAAGCCTTTATTCCATTAACTTTTTATCCGTGTTACATCAAGCCCCAGAATATGGGATGTGGAAGCACAGGAACACATCCTCGAGACATCTGGAAATTTTCAGTGAACTTTGGGAGGGAACGGATATTAAAAAATTTAAACATAAGAATTATTCATTTTTTATCACTAAACACAAATAAAATCAAGAAAGAAGAATCATCATACATTATTACATAGTTACGACCCGAAATACATTGAATTCTATTTCTAACTTTTCAATCCCATCATTTGACATAAATTGATAATTCAAAACGGAACGAAAAAATTAAAATACAATGAGTCATCAAGACACATTTGAAATTTGATATTTATGAAACTGAAAACTGAAAGTTGAAATAGTAAATTGAATTGACTACTCTGAAGACTGATATCAGATATCATGTATGTCTGATAAAGTCATAACTCATAAAAGATAATTCAAATACCTGACATAGAATTAGTAGTAGATTCTTCTAAAAACTGAATACTAAACAGCAAAAAGGTAAAAGTCCTGCAAATAACAAAAAAAAAACCCTGGAGCAAGCCTGTTCATGGAAAAGTATGTGCTACTGCCAGTCCTCTATCCTCAGCATCCATGTGTTTGAAAGTTGACTCAAGGCTCAACATTATACAGGGGAATTCTATCATCACTCTCAAATCCACTGGTTGATCGCACACGTTCAGGGGCACCCCAACTAATCCCGATTAAAGATATACACCACTCTCCTAATCAACTGTGCAACATCCTCAAGATTAATATCCCAATGTGTGGCAGGTCCCTACAAATACTTTGTAATCCTGCTATGCTTAAGACACAAAACACTATGAACTTCAACCCATTTCTATGCTGTCCTGAAGTTTAGTTTGTTTCTCTTGATACAGTTGGTGAAGATATAAGGAGACTAATTCCTCTCTCAGCAAAGAAACTAGCAGTCTAAGAGAGAAACCAAATAGCCAGGTGTCTACGTATTGGGTTTTGTTGCCATGCATCTTATTCCTCTCAATTGAGTTCCTTTGTGCAAAACCTGCTCTATATTTCCTTGTGGTGGATTTGTTGAAAGGGCCATAATCCGCAAATTGAAGAAACTTCTCTTGAAGCTTCATGACCTCCTCCTTAGTATGCATCTTGTCAAGCATCACAAAAATCGCTATTGATCATATCACCACCAATGGCAGCCACTGTCTTAGTCCTATCCAAATACCAGTTTTATTTCAATGCATAAGTTGTCATATGCAAGGGTGTTTTCATATGATCCTACCTATGTTGAATGATATATCTAATCCTCTCATCATAGAGTTGTACTGTGGAATCTCTCTTATGAATTAGCCCTCGCTTGGTCCAACAAGCTTTAAATGTATCGTATGTTTCTCTAAGAGTGAGAGGCCAAGTTTCTACACAGCGGATTACCTAGGCTATGGGAAAAATAAATGAAACAACATATCTACACTCTTCCCACCAATCATCATTCAACAATTGGGTCTCCACCTTGTCAGACTTGGAGCACTCACTACTCATAACCTGCATGCTCTGCAAAGATTGTTGCACCTTAAGCATCCTCTTCAATAAGAAGTAGCTAACAAACCTAGTATTTTTGGGCTGGAAGAATCCTTTATTTACGTGTCACCTATGAGTTGCCGAGGATGTATGGTGGTTGCAAATAAACACATACATATACACAATTGATTGCTGTTTAGTTAAATCTATCAAAAAGTATTGAATTAATGCTTAAATTTTTCAAAATTATGTTATATTTGTAATACTAAATATACATAATATGTTTAAATCCTGTGATTCATTTATTACTATTGTTTTTGAATTTTAAATTTTGTTAGGCTTTTATCTTTTTTTCTTACCAAGTTGAGCTTCCTTATAGCATGAAATATGAACCCCTCGATTTTGGTAATAAGTTTCCTTGAAATGGGCACACGAATGGAGTCCTCTTTTAAGGGGACATGTCCTAGAGGATAGGGAATGAAGTCCCTTGAAATCCCTTTTTAGGAAGATCTTAAAAATTCTCTAGGAGTTTCCCAAGTCCTTGCGAAGGAGTCACCCCAAAAATGAGTATCCTAAGTTCTCTTATTCCATAAACCTTTGAATGCATCTTAAGATCTAATTCCTAATCTAGCCCTTTCCAAAAAAATTAGGATTTCCGTGTCATTTTAGTTCATTTGTGGCACTCTCTCAGCAGGAAACAATAAATAATCATCAGATATCCCAGCTTCCATGAAAATGGGAAGAATAGTTGCGACATGGTTATAAATTAGAATCAAATATTTAAATCTTATGCTAAGATTTAGCATATCCTCTTAAGACGAACCCAACTACAATGTCTCTACCAACGGAAAGATCATTCAAAGTGATTTCATTTGCATATGCTATAACCCTTGTAGACCATTGAAGTGAGTCTACTATATTTGTTGAGTATCGTTATCAAATCTATGAATGCTAACCTTTCCTTTCACCCAAGGGGTTTCTTGGATAGATTGAATGGCTAAAGAAGCAACTGCAGGGATGGATAGGCAGAGCTCAAGCTAAAGTTCTACCTCTCTGTGTGGGAGAAACTCATTATCAATTATCTTATGTGGCTGATTGTATGAACAATAATCAGTATCTTGACAAGGATGTCGATTTGATCATTTTTAGTATAAAGGATAGAATGGGTGCTCTAACAAACCCTAATAATGATGATATTTGGGAATCCATTGTAAAGCTAAATCCCCTAAGGCAAATGGATTTCCAAACAAGAAACTGGTGTGTATAATAAAAGAAGAATGTTTTTGGAAAATCAAAGAAATTGGACCCATTCCATGTTCTAATTTGAAAAAATAAAATAAAAACAACATCCTAGAGAATCTAGAGGCCCACATGGGATCCTAATAATAATTTTGATGAAGTGAAATAGTCATAAGAAACAAGATGAGGTCAGTCCCCATTATTAAAGATAAGAATATTCCTTTGAGCTAGTTGTGAATAGTTAGTATGAAAGAAGTAGTGTATCTAAGTGGCAAACAACAAATGGCTATGAACGAAGTCGTTCATGGTGGTTGTGGATCAACATCCAAGATGCACCGATCTCAATCTGCCAAATTAGAGTTTGATAGATTCAACTCAAGATTATAGGGAAAACATTCCTAGTAATCATGAACACTTTCCTTACATTATTTAGACGCGTATACGAACCGAAAACATTCCCCACGCACACCTCTTGCTCGTACCCAAAATGTGGGAAACATGGTAAAGATGTCTACCCCAAAATGGGAATGTCTAAGATTTGTTTCCCTGGTGAACCCTAAAGGGTGGGAATGCCCTATGATCCCTCGACCCAACATGGGAGAGACACCTAGACTTCATCCCGTCTTAAGGGTAAACCACTAATAAAGAGAATTTTTAGCTCAATGAGAAGACCCCACATAAGAAATCTGATCTAACCCTAACCCTAGCAACCAAAAAAATTAATGCATGCCCATTTTATTGTTTTCATCATTCATTGTTGGTTTTGAGAGTAGCAGAGACACAATTAACAACAGCAGAACAGCCCAATAAAAACAGCAGTCATTGTTTTTGTCATTGTCATTTTGGCATTTTGGAGCTGGGTGGAAGCAGCAGTCTCCTTTTGCAGATTGAGTAAACAGAAGAAATCTTAGATGTGAGTAAAGTGTTTTTTCATTCTAATTTTAAAATTTTCTTTCTTGCAAAAGCATATGTCATTTACAGCAGCAATGCTTTTGAGTTTTTCTTCATGTTTTTAAAGCTCAAAAATTTCAAAACTCCACCCCAACCAAAAAAAAACTAAAAATGAATCCATAAACAGCAATGGCGTTGAAGCTCAAAGAAGGGGCAGCCAGATACTATAGATATAGAGTGACACAGCAGGAAAAAGAGCGGCGTGAAGCGAATTCCCATCCCTGCTTTTGACTGAGTTTGCAAGGAGCCTTAATAACTCAAAAAATCCCCGGTTCAATATGTCTCCTAATGTGACAACAAAAAGCCCAAATCCTGTTCCCAAAGTCAATGGCAATGTAACATCTATTCCCACCATTGAAAAGGGAGTTATGGCAAAGTTGGACAGCACCTTTTGGGCATTTCGGGCCATCAAGCAAGCACAAGCAATTGAGTATTCCTCCACCAAAAAATCTGAGTTGCTTAGAATGTAAATGATCAAAAAACTAAGGCACACTTTCTATCCAAAATGTGTCTTCCCAGCTTAACTGAGATGAAGAGATGGGGACCGGTGTTGAGAATGGTGAAGTTACTAACAGCCAACCTGTACAAGTGGGTTTCTAAAACGAAGGCTGGCAGACACACCTGACAAGAAATGGGTACCATGAAACAGCAGAAAGATGCAGATGAATCAATTGCTATATTCTGGTTTACCGATGCCATCCCCTTAAATATTACACATCCTCTTTATTACAAGGAGATGTATAAAAACCTTTGTAGAAACAAGGCCTTCTAATTTACCTACTGGTGAAACCAAGATGAGGACAGACTTGCTGGACAATCAAGTATCAAAGATAATATATAAATGAAGCAAATGATTGATGGATAGGTGGATAAATATCGCCCCTCAGCCATTCATCAACATGATTGTTACATTTTTAGCAGACCCCTTCTTCGTTGAGACAATTGATTGGTCTGGAAAGCTAAAAGTTACAACTTTCCAATATGAGATCCTTTCTGATGCTATAGAGGAGATCGAGGCCTCTAATATAGTGCAAGTAGTGACGCTGCACAAGTTTGCCAATCAGGAAGGTTAGTAATCTAGAACAGCTATAAGCATATCTTTGGATCCCACATTGGGTGCATATACTAAACAATGCATAACATTTTTGAGACATGTAGATGTTAATAAACAACCACCATACCTCGGTTATTTTCAAGTTCTAAATGAGAAAGAAGTTCCTAGAGCAAACAAAAACAAGAGTTGTCAAATACTATCTTCTATAGGAGAGAAAACTATAGGTGTAGTAGCATTGCAAACTATGTATGTCAGCAATGAATGGGGCAGGTGGTGAATGGGGAATATGAGTAGGGTACATAATATTAAAGCGTGTAGAGTAAAAGAATTTACACATATGAGAGAATATAGCAGATAAAGATACCACAATAATTATTGCATTCACATGAAATGAATAAATACAATAAAAAACGGGTATGTTCTAGTATGACCCATACCAAAACTATCACAACTACCTATATGATCAACTCATATATTAAGAACTGGATATTCTTAATTTTAATTTTAACCCCCACCTAACCACCCATTTTGTCTAAATTGTTTATTACAAAGAGTCCATCTCTAAATTCTCAAATTTAACTACGAATAAATCCTTGGCAAATCCATTTGCAAGTTGGTCATATTGCAGCAATATTAGAGCTCTATCTCATCATTTGGACATTCTCTCTCATAAAGTGGCAATGGACCATCATCACAAGACTCGGACTTGGAATAAAACTCGGCAAGCTGATTTTTGACTTGGATCCGGACTTGGTGAAAAACTCAGCCAAAATTTGGCAGAACTCAATAAATTTAAAAATCATCAAAAATAGCTAATTTTAGGAAAAAAATATTAAAATGCATTCCATATCAAATCAACTTCAGATATACCCAAAAGGGCCAAAACTAATCAATAGTATCTAACATACACATTTATACAAATAGAAGTAAGTCAAAAATGTGATATTGAATGTTGAACGGTTGAACTTGAAACTTGAAAGCTGATATGAAAAAAGAGTTGCTTCTATATATATAAATTTGATTCCTTGCACATAAAAATTGGATTTAAAAATCCATGACAACGACATCAACCAAAAAATCTAATATAAAGAATAAATCTAAGGTTGATAGGAGCCAGCATCGCTCGTACCAACACGAGATGCACCACTTTGGACCTTGCAATGCTTTGTGTGCATCAACCACAGCCAATTTACCACAATAAAAATAGCAACAACAGCATCCTACACATCATATTTATCTCTATATGTACGAGCTTGCTCTTCCTCCTCCCCGAGCACTAAAGCTTCACCTTGCAATCAACCTAATTGACACATGTATGATCCTCTTTGTAAACATGGGGTCATCATCCTCGATGATCCACTTTGATTCTGGATCATACTCCTCCAACTCGGTGAGAGATAATTCTTTTGCAGCCCCTATAATCTTTTTGTGGAGGAGGCGTCAGTTGTAATGCACAAATCCAAGGTCATTTAACCTTTGCATTGACGACCTATTGCGCTTTTTAGAGTGTATGTGCTCAAAAATACTCCAATTGCACTCACAACCTGTTGTGCTGCATGGTTGGCTCAGCATTCAAATAGAAATCCTCTGAAGATCTGGCAGCTTAGCAACAAACTTTCCCTGCCATGCATTTGTAACAATAAATATTAAAACATTTTTGGCTTCAATCTTCAAGTTCATTTCAAAAATACCAAAAATCAATATTAAATAACAAAAAAGGAAAAAATTAAACTCAAAGTTTTCCTAGCCTAGACATTGTCCTAGCCACCTTGCAAATATCTTGCGAAAAGAGATCTCCTAGTGCTTATTTGTAGATCTCCACCTCAAACAGAATGTTCACCCTCAACTACAGATTTGGCTCATCAACCTTCCACTTTACAACATCAACCCCGTCATTGGCCCTCGAGTAGGAAGACTCGTTCCATTTCTCATTAACAAACATTTGCTTCAACGAAGCTCTTGATTGTCGCAAAGACTAAAAGGTGATGAACGAGGTCACAAAAAACGTTACACTAGGTCAGACCAGCCACTTGTTCTCTCACTAAAGAGAGGACCCAAGCATGGTTGTAGATGTACTTGCAAATATCATGACCATGCTCCACAACCAACTTGAACCAATCCATTTTACCAATATCTTCCAGCATCAAATTAATGCAATTGTCATGTAGGAGTCCAAAAGATCGAGGGGCGCCTTTGCATTAGCAGTCTACCTGCAGAAACATAATTTGTTGCATTGTTGGTGACTACTTGCACCACATTTTCTTCACCCCATCTACCACAACTTCAAAATGCCACAAATAATCAGCATTTTTATGCTCACCAAGGCATCAATTGACTTCAAGAAAACAGTCCCACCTGAAGAAGAATCTAAGAAGTTTAACAATGTTCTATTTTTTCTAATATTGCAACACTTCTTCCTCCAAATAGCCCGTTGCTCATCAATGATTGTTTGTCCATTTGTCACCTTCTCTAACATTGGCCTAGTTTCATTCGGGGTGTAAGCTTTTGCATTCAAATCAGCACTCTGCATGTGCTGGCATATCCAGTCAAGCTTACGCTTGAAAGTCTCACCCAAAGCACAGTCAAGCTGCCTTAAAGGACCTCGTTTTAGAGAGAATTGTAAGGATTAAATGTCAGCTGTAACCTTGATTATGTAAACACTTAAACATAATCCACACATATTGTACAGTAACACATCAAAGAACACAAGAAACCACCATTATATTCATATTTTATGCGAGATTACAGACATTGTATGAATAAGGTGCACTAAACCCTTAGTACAACCATCAATTACACTCAAAATCTCACAAACCTGCACCCATAACTACTAACTACCAGAAATCCAACTCCAAAAACTTTACAGTACCAAAAGCTCTCTCCACTAAACTCTATACTCTCTCAATTCTCCCTTGGATTACAGTGCAACCTCTCATTTATAGTTTGCAGTTCGCGAGTATATTCTTGTGAATATGCTTTCCAGGTGGCGTACAGCTGGAAAGCACTACTTGAAAATCTGCAATCCCAGATCATCCGCATATATGTGACTCTTGCGCTGCCACATGCTCCATCGGTGTGTTTTCACGGGTCTAACCAATTTGCGCCCATGTCTCATTCACGTTTTGTGGTCACTTAGTTATTTGTGTTTGTTTGCTCCAAAACCCGTGTCAACATCTCCCCACACTAAGTTACTTATTTGTCCTCGAACGAGTTTTGCACACTGTCTCCACAAAACTCGAGAATGTCCTTGAACAAGGTTTTGCACTACTCTCTGCAAAAATCTCTAGAAAAATCTTGATGGAGTTGTATTCCATCTTAATTCATCTTCATTATTACAAAAAGAAGGTTCCTATCTTGCAACAACTCTTCGCAAAAACACTTTGCAAAAACACTCCACAAAAACTTCCATTCGAGGAGGTTATTCCTCAGCAAAAATTTTGTCCATATCAAAGGAAAATATCACTCCTACGTCCAAAGATCTTGCCAATCTCCCCGCTTAACCTTTGCCTACAAATTCAGGTTTATTTGGCAAGGCTTCTTCTTCACAAGTTTTGCACCACGCAACTTAATGTGCATTTTCCCGTGCTTGGATGAACTCCATTTCTGGTAACTCTTCGGAACAAGTCACAATACTCCCTAACAAGCTCTGCAAGTTTGGTGAATTCTTCATCACCCCAAAGTAGTCACACAAGCTTTGCATGCACGGGTCCTCTTCCATTTCTTCCACTCGATGGACACTTTTGCACCGTGGGGACAAGCCTCCCACACTAAATCTTCACTCGATATTCTAGAAAAATTTGGTCCGCCGAATAATCCTCATCATCACAAATCTTGAGAACCTGTCTTCCCACGTGACATCTCTCGTGAAAATCAAGGCGTCCATTAACAACGCCGATGACGCAGCCACACTTTGTTCCTTCGTCTCAAAAGTAAATATTTTCACAAATTCCTCCTTTACATCCCATTCAAGAGTCTCCCGCTTCGCCTTGCTCCGCAAATACCAAGCTTTCATCCATGTCATTAACATGTCATACAAGGCATGGGCCCAAAGCAAAAGGGGTAGGAAGCACTCGCTCAAAGTCCATACCCTCTCGCATTCACGAAGATGTTTCTACAAACTCGTGTCTCCCACAATAAATCGGCAACCGAGTCATCGCAGGACTTACTAAAGCAACTCTCGCAAGAACTATAGACGTCGCAACCCTAGCACTCACTCCACTAAAGTTAATTCCACTGAAACTCATCTTCTTTCTTTACTTCGCAACAACAATCTCAACAAAGCAACCTTAACTTCACAAAAGTAACATACAAAGGTTTCAAGTTGAGGTACGTGTTCCCTCTAATCTTACAGTCTTCCACTCCGGCACTCCCAAGTTCCCATCCTTTCTCCCGCTATCTAAAGAGTTATTTGCACAAATATTCCTTCCAAAGGAGTGTTTTCCACCATAATGTGGGTTTGACTTGCACCAACCCCTTCCCTATGTTTCATCGGATTCCATAGGACCAATCCCCCCCTCTCAGGAGTCCCTAATGGCAACCTCAACAATCTTGTTCTCTCTAAATGTGCGCAGAAATTCTCTCTCGACATGGAGATCCATCACTTCCCCACGATCCACAAAGATCCAAAGACCACCTTCAACCCTTCCATCACTTCACCCTTACGCATAACAAATAGCCTATCATCTCTAGGGTTTCAACACAAAAACCCTCAAATTCTCCACTAAAACTCACAATCCGACCTAATCCTCTCAGCCAAATGATAGCTAGCATGCAAAAATCCCCTACAACCAATACAAGAGGTCCTGCAATGGAACCAAAATGTTGGCCTAGTTTCATCGAGGCTTTAAGCTTTTGCATTCAAATCGGTGCCATGTCTATGTTGGCTTACCCAGTCAAGCTCGCGCTTGAAATTCTCACCCACAACATAGTAGAGTTGCTTAAAGGACCTCATTTCAAAGAGAATTGTAAGGGTTGTATGTCAGTCATAACCTTAATCTTGTAAATGCTTTAATACAATCCGCACATACTCTATAATAACACATCAAAGAACACAATAAACCATCATTATATTCATATGCGATGCAAAATTACATACATTATACGCAAAATGCACACCAAACCCTTAGTACAACCATGAATTACGCTCAAAAAACTCACAAACCTGCACTCGTAACTACAAAGTACTAGAAATCCAACTCCATAGAACTCTACAATGTCAAAAGCTCTCTATTGAACTTTGTATTCTACCGATACTCCTTGGATTACAATGTGATCTCTTATTTATAGTTTGCGGCTTACCAAGTATATTCCTGCCAATATGATTTCCCAGATGGGGTAAAACTTGCAAGCACTACTTGAATATCTACGATTCCAAATCATCCGTGACTCCTGCATGGCCATGTGCTCCACCAATGTGTTTTTGCAAGTCTATCCAATTTGTGCTCGTGTCCCACTCGCGCCCTATGGTCACCTAGTCATTTGTGTTTGTTTGCTCTAAAACCCCGGTCAACATCTTACAAAAGTGGGGCCATTAAATCATCAATGAAGAAGCTTTGGACCCTCAACCAATGATGGTGATGGCATCTACTAATGCTTGCTAATAAGACAACCTAAACATCAAAAAAAAAAACAGATTTTAGAATTTAAAAATTAAAACTGCAGATTGAAATTTAAAAATATATAGAATAATAAAAATTAAAAATTCATGCAATATCATAATATAAAATAAAAATATGACCAAAAACAGAATTTTACCCGGCCGCATGAAAGGTAATGTCGCAAAAGTACCAAGAGTCACCAATCACACTCACCACTCGGTGTTTGTCCTTGTTCCAACCCGCACTTTCGAGCGATGGTTGGGAACCAGAGAACTATGTGACAAAAACCAACTTCCGAATGATGACATATAGCCTTAGTGATACTAGAACTCAATCCAAGCATTAAAGTAGTAGAGGAAGCCATCGGTTGGTTTTGGCTCACCCTTTGCTCTTTTTCATGAAAGTTCTCCAGCTAAGTCGTCACCTCCCTTAAAACCTCGAGTTCTAAAGGTGAGAACAATGCCACATAATGTCCAAGTATGCGAACAAGGTGGTATATAAGGCGATTCATGCCACCTCCTAGAAATTCAACACCACAATACTCGAAAAACCTGCCCTTTCTTCGTACTCACCATCGCCGTGCTTCCAAGCAAGGTCTATCATTTGTGGTTATGAGATATTGAAACTGAAAATCTACATTGTAAAGGGAAAAGAAAAATTAATAGGGTTAACTTAAAAATCTCAAATATATAATAGGTAAGAGTTAAGAGGAAAAAAACAGCTATTGGGAATAAAATGCATGAAGAATGCAAACAAAATAGGAAAAAGAAACCTAGGGTTTTTAACTTTCTTACTATTTTAATTTCAAATTTTAAATCTTTGAAATTTAAATAGAAAGAATGGGTGTGTGGTCTATCAACAAGCAGTGAGGTGATCGGGCTTGTATTAACATAGAAACCTGGGTTCAAATCCAACGTGGGCACGGATGTAAATGAATCTTGTATATATATGAAGCATCTGATCAAAATTAAAAATTAAAAAATAGAAAGAATAAGGATGGATCAATGAAGGAGAAGAAGTTAAAAGATTTTTAACAATGAGAGAGAAAGAGAAAAGGGCTAGAGTTTTGGTCTATTTACCTCTTGTAGATGCTTGAAAATCAGTTAAAAAGACACCTAATCCCTTCTACCATCTCCACCTATGCACACAATCACCTTATATCCAACCCATACGAACAATCAGCTCCTTCAAGAAAAAAAAAGTAAAATTAGAATGAAGATATGTGAATGAAAATTGGGATGGGTAAGTGAATATAAGGTGTAAATGAATGTTTGAGTGTGTTAGAGTGGCTTTTAGGCTTAGTTTTGTGGTTTTTTTTTTTTTTTTTTTTAACTTTAATGTGTTTCTTTTATTTTTTTAAATGGGAGACCCAAGAGAGTCTAGGCAAGGGCATTTGAACTCAATGAGTCCGCAAAACTTAATTACAGAATCACTAAGGCTTCCACAAATTCAGATCAATGAGTCATCACCTGGACTCTAACGATTCTCATAACTCTGTAATGAACCTCTATGCATTTGGACCTCTCATGCATGCCTAGCTTCTTTACCATCTTCATGCACAAAAATTTGCTACACAAGTTTTTCCAAACACTCATTTCTTAATCTTTCTGATACTACGGTTGTCACAAAAGAAAGTCATCATTCAATCCAACAGTATATCTATATCACCCAACATTTTGCAAATCCTGATTGCTTAGCACTCCACGTGTTGCTTTGTACTCTACCAATGGAAGCTTTTTTGCAAGGAACATAACATGCATCTTTTGTTTCACTTTTCTTGGGTCCAAAACCTGTCCACTATGAGAAATGGCTGTTGTGAATGGATTGTGTTATTTTCTGGTTGTGCCAAAACATATCAGACCAACCCTGAAAGACTCAGTAGTTGCACAGGAATTTAAGGCAGAGGCATCATCCAAGGTGAGGAAGTTCTCATAGGACTTCATGGATGACTTGACATGTGTATCGTGGAAGCATTCCTTTGCTTAGCGTAATCATGGGGAGGACCCTTTGGCTGCTGGGGCTGTAAGAAAAGAGAGTTCAACTTGAAGCACTTGATCCAAGGCCCAGTTGGCTCTCAAGGGACTCCAATTTATTAGTAAGACTATGGTGAATAGTAATGACAGGCAAGAGCTGTTGAACTCTATCAAACCACAATTTCATCTACTGGTCAAACAAGGTTGGCTCTCGCTCTCTAACTTAGCTAGATCTATTACTAGCACTTGAAATATGCTAATTAATTATGTTGGCTTTATTCCTGTACATTTAACTTAACTAGAGCCACAAAAAGGTTCCAATTACTGACTTTAATAGTGCCAAAAAGGTTTGCACTTTAAACATCTATTATTAGTGCCAAATAGATTTGAACATCCATTACTAGCGCCGAAAAGATTTAAACATCTATTTCTAGTGCTTAAAATATAATAATTTAAAACTTAAATTCACTCAATAATTTGTGTTATTAGACATACTTTTGCACTTTTACAGAATGTAGTGCTCACAAATCTTTGATTTCATGTGCCCATATTATGTTTCATGTGTATAACTGTCAAAAATCAGTACATGGGGTATACATGTATGTGTATGGAAAATTGTTTCTAATTTGTTTTTATGCCAAACCTCAACCGATCCCTATTTTCCATCACGTTTCTTGTTTCTCATTTCTGTCAACTAAGAGTAGAAGAGATAGCAAATCGCCTACTTTTTAGTCACCCAAGAAACTATTGAACCTAGTCTACATCTATGTGTCCAAATAACTAGAAAATGGTGTTCTTCTTGTGCCTAGTCGAAAGTTCAGAAAACCCAAATATAATTCAACGGCCACCTTCTAGTGCAATTTAGGGTTTATCATGAACTTGGAGAAAAAGTCCATAACATACCTTGGATCTAGTCTGGTGTTTTTTGATAAAAGAGGCTCTCAATCAATTGCTTGTAGAGGGTTTCATTTACCTTCTTTGACTCAAAAAATCTACAAAGCTCCAACCGTGTTTCCATGGGTTCCACCACTAGTTTGCACTCATTCATCCTAAATTTCTCAAGTCACTCATAATATTTCATTTGAGAATCAAAACACAATTCTTTATCTAACATACCTCCAAGCCAAGGTAATCTGCAACAATATGAGATGTCATCTTGAACCCTCTAAAATCAACTTTTCTCTACTCCCAAAGTGATCACAAGATCATCAACATACACAATCAAGATATCGATCTCTCCATTCTACTTCTAGAATTACATGTTGTCATTCGAAAGAAACCCATATGAGGTTAGGTGTCCATCAATCTTCATGTATCGCACACAAGTTGCTTGTTGCAGCCCATACAAGGAATTGATCAACTTGCATGCATAATGCTCTCTACCTCAAACCCCAAATCCTTCTCGGGCTGGTGCATGTACACTTGCTCCTAAATATCTCAATTCAAGATGGTGACCTTCATTAAGTATAGTGGTTTTTTTCTATTGGTGCAAAGATCTCCTCATATTCGATTCCTTCATTTTTGCATAAACTTTTGCAACCAATCAAGCTTTGTATTTATCAATAGTGCCTTATCCTTCATTTGAAATACACATTTGCAGCCAACGGGTTTCTTTCCTACTCACAAAAGGGCAAACTCCCGAATGATTCCTTGTGAGAGAATCACACTCTGCTCCCATCACATGAATCATGAATCCACTCCTTCGTATGCAATGTTTTGTCAACAAAATTGGGCTTTGAAGATTAAACCACAATACTTATTAGCACCTAGTTTTCTACCTCTTCAACAACACTTCTAGTCCTAATTTTGTGGGATGAGATATTTGGTGATTTTTCATCCTTCAATTCCATTTGTAGTGGCTTCAAGTGGGCAATCCATCTTCTTCAAGTCAATTGATGCATCCCACCAAGTGAAAAATGTAAACATTTTGTGTGATATGTTGGATGAGGTGGTGATGGAAGTCGGTGTGGAGAATGTCGTCCAAGTTGTGATAGACAACGCAACAACATATGTAGTAAGCGGGAGACTTTACGAGAAGAGGCACCCTACACTTTTTGGACCCCTTGCATAGCCCATTGCATTGATCTCTTACTTGAGGACATAGAAAATATGACATGGGTGAAGAATGTGGTTGAAGAGGCAAGAAATACCACAAAGTTCATTTACAATCACCCTCGGATGATAAGCTTGCTTGAGAGAGATACCAACGGACAAGAGCTTGTGTGAGCAGGAATCACACGATTCGCCACAACCTTCATCACATTACAGAGCATTACAGCCTCACTAACATCTTTTACGCAAATGTTTGTGAGCACACAATGTTTGGAGTCTTCCTATGCTAGGAATCCCTACGGGGAAAGGGTCATAAAGACCATTTTTGATGATGTGTTTGCTAAGTGCACAAAAGAAACCCTTATTGTAACCTTAACTATGTTTCTAGTTATCATTTATTTATTATAATTTTTTTGGTTTAAAAGCTTCAATTTCTTGTCATTTTGATTTTAAAATTGTGTATAATTTTGTTTTAGGTGTCAAAGCCTTTGGTTAGAGTTATACAATTGATGAATAAGGAGAAAACGCCAATGGTTTATTGGTATAAAGCCATGGACATGGCCAAAGAGGCCATAACAAATTATTATGGGAAAAATCAAAGAAAATATAAACCCATTTGGCACATGATTGATCGAGAGATGGATCAAGCAGCTCCACCAACATATACATGCAGCAGCCTACTACTTGAACCCCAAGTTTTTATGTTCGATTCATACAAGGGCGATGAGGAGGTTATGGATGGCATTGATACATGCATAGAGAGGATGATCCATGATGAAGAAACTAGAGATGCAATTGTTGAGGAGCTGCAGAATTACAAGAATGACGAGGGGAGACTCTTTCTTCGGCTCTATGCATGAAAAGAAGAAACACCTCTCCACTAGGTAAAAAAAATGAATCATTTGTTTTTAGTCTCGTTACTCATAAATACTATAATTCTTTCATTTATTCAACCCTATTTGACTTACAAAACTATAAACATAATATTTGAAAATCTGTGCTTAGGAAGACTATGGTGCAAAAACACCAAATCTTCAAAGGCTAGCCATCTGCATAGTTCTTCTAGGTGTGAACATAATTGAAGCATGTTTGAAGTTGATCACACATAAGTCACAAGGTTCGGCAAATTTTTCGCCCAAAGTTCGAAATTCGCCCAACTTCTAATACCCATACAAAAATCGCCAATATTCTTGGAGTTCACCAAAAAAAACGCAGTAAAAGGGCTTCTCTGTATTTGTCGCTATGCTTGTTTGCTCACCTACAGTTCCTAAGCAGGCTACAGATCTGTATATTGAGAGATTAAAAACGCAAGACTAGGGCATGCAAAAAAATAGATATCATCGTGGTTCGATTTTAGGGCCTGATCATCTCTCAGTTGGTGTCGCTCGAGGGATGTTGCTTGCAGCCACGACACCTTCCATATTGCGAGTTGCCATCACTGCAACCATGGCTCATGTTTGATCCGACGAGACTTGCCTGCATTGCCCTTCGTGTCCTCCCTTTCCTACCTTCCCGTCGATGGTTAGAAGTTTACTTTTATTTTGTATGTCAAATTTTTTAATTTATGTTTTATCGTGAGGTTTTATTTTACCTTTTATGTTTAAATTTTTACTTTAAAAATCTTTAATTTTTAATTTTAATTAACTCAATCTTATTACTATTTTTTATGTTTTAACTTTCAATTTTATTTTAATGTTTTTTATTTATTTGTTTATTTTATTTTTAATGTATAAAATGGTTTTCTTTTTATTTATTTTTATAAAAGGATATATTTATTTTTCTTGTTAATATTTTTTATTTGAAGCATATATTTTATTGCGAACGTAATGGTGAATTTTTTTGAACTTTATCCATGGGACAAACTTGACTCGAATTTCACCCTTGTCAAACTCGAACTCGAACTCAAACCTTGTGATTAAGTTCACACAAAGGACAACAAGTTGCCGATACGATGCCTCAATGACCTTATTTTTGTGTGATACAATTTTTTTCTTTATGTGAGACAAGTGCAAGGGGCAGATCATCATGAGGTAATTGACTTGGATGATATTGATCCATATGCCAACTAGATTGTTGATTTTGAGGAGCCCATGTTTACTAAGGAGGACATCACATACTTGGAGGGGGAAGCAGAGGAAGTGATAGGATCAAAGGCGGAAGAGCCATCAAAAGCCGAGAGGGGTTGATGAGGATGCGAGATATCTTTGTGGATGACATTGTTAATGAGGGGGAATCTGTACCTTCCACTTCTAGGAGGCAACAAACTTATACTAGGCACTAGGGGGATTGTATATTTCATATTAGTATATTTTGGTGCATTGATGTCTATGTCCCTATAATTTGACTATATGAGCATTGTAGTCCGAATTATGTACTCTTATTTTTATCAAAAATTATACTTATGTCAAAAATGGTACATTCCTTTATCATGTCAATTAACAAAGTGTTTTACATGTTATTTAAGTTTATATCATGAATTTATGTGTTTTTATAAGCAGCAATAAAGTTGTAAGCAATGTTGAGAAACTTCCGAGTCTCGGTGCCGACTAATGTTCAAGTACAAGTTTTTGAACTATAGCCCCAAAAGCCCCTAGACTAAACACTTCATTCTTTCATCCCCTCACCGAGGTTGGTGGCATTGTGTCCTTTGAATATTGTTGAGTGGCATCGGACGGTGAGGCGGCGTTCATCACTACATAGCACTACTCCTAACGTACCCTATCACACTAGCTCTCGGCGATGGAGATCCGTTCTTGTTCAGCATCATGGATCTGCTCTTCAACATCATGAGTATGTTTGTTTGCAATCACCCCTTGGGGTGTGGAGGCAAGCACGCATTATGTGTTTCTTTGCTACCACGGGAGCTTCTTCAACCTTGGATATTAGGAGGGGTTCTAGGGAGAGTGTCTTGCTTCCTCCCGAGGTTATCCAACCTTGCCCCCTCGGTTGTACACTCCCTGAGGAGCATTATTAGATCCTACATTGGCCCTTTCATTGTGTTGTACGAAGACACAAATGATTCCTCTATCTCAGACACGGTTAGAGATGTTTGATGAGAAAACCATCCAATCATTTTAATTTTCATCTTTGGAGGTTGTTACTCCCCCATATAGCTATTTGTATTGTTACCTTAGCCACATGGATTGGGAGATTTACTACAGTGGGTTTATCCCTCATTTACTTCAGTGCTTTTGTTCTTTCTTAATTTAGTTAGTCATTGTTCTAGGGGCTATTATCCTAGCACTTTCTATTATCGGGTGTATTCTTGAGTCCCATTGACCTACTTTTTGTCATTTGTGGACATAAATATTATTTCTTTCTTTCTTTCTTTTGCTCCAATTGCACAACTTAGATTGGAACCTAACAAGGCCTATTGGTGACTATAGGTTTAAGTATAAGGCTATGCTTTCCCAAATGTCAGTGAATTACAAGAAATTTTCACTCTGATTTTTCTTCAACCTATTAGAGACCCAATTATATTTCAAACATGCTCATCCTTTCACAATCTTTGTCATACAGTTAAGCATCATGAGATCAAGCTCCTTACTACAAATAAGCTAAAATACAGGAGCAATGCCCCCACGTCCAACACCCTTCAAAGCTAGTCTAATGATGCTAAGAATGAGGCTAAAACAAATCAATCACAACCAGCTAATAGTTTTATCCTTTCCACCCCTCCATGGAGACAATTTGTGAGTTTATCTCGAGCTTCACATATGGTGCGTCAACAAATACTTGAATGCAACCTAAATTTTTACTTCCACCAATGGAGATTGATTCAGTTGGACAACAATCAAAGAACGTTGATGTCAATATATATTGTGATTATCATAGCTGTTCACGACATTTAATCAATAGATGTTTTGGCTTGAGACATAAGATTCGTGACTTTATTGATAGCAACATCATTCTACTAGATGATGGCAACATATCAACAAATGAATAGATTGCACAACCTAATCAAGGTCTGAAGATGTTTACTGACCCTCTTCTGAATCATAATGAAACCAATACAAATACTGAATTTCATATAACTTAATCATGTGCAACCTGTCAAGCTAGGTATATTGGAATGACAAGAGAACAATAATCAGGTGCAAACCACAATTGTATTTACATTGGTCCGAATGAAGAAATATTACAAACATATATCGCTAAAGGATGGCTATTCATTTCATCTTCCAAGAAGACTCTTCACATTCCTACAAGAACTATTCATCTACCACTACAAGACAAAAGCTCTCCTACATATTACACCTAGGATTAATTAATATTATGTACAATAATATTACATCCCCCTTAATCCATAGGGGTTGTTGTGAGACCAAACATGCCTCTGAACTTTTCAAAAAAAGTCTTCCAAGCGCTTTTGTCAAGATGTCTATTGGTTGCTCCACAGTAGGGCAATGCAGCAATTTTACACTACCATCTTTCACATAATGCCGAATCAAGTGGAATTTTGTGTTGATATGCTTGGTTCAGTCATGAAAGACTGGATTCTTCACCATGTGAATTGTGGATGTGTTGTCAACCATGAGTGGTGTTGATGAAACCTGTTGTTCCTACAAATCTGAAAGAATCCTTCTAAGCCACAAAATTTCTCTAGTTGCCTCTGAAGCTTGTCATGTACTCAGATTCCGCTGAAGAAATTGTCAGCATTGATGTTTCTTTGACTTCCAACTGATCACTGTTGTTCCCAAATTCATCAGAAAACCCGAAGTGGATTTCCCATCTTCAAAATCACCAACATAGTCAGAATCTAAATATCCAACCAGTTTGAAGTCTCCTGCCCTAGAGTATTTGAGCCCAAAATTCTGTGTTCCTTTAGATATCGAAGAACTCTTTTGTTACTGCCCAGTGACTTTCTTTGGGTTGTTGCATGAATCTAGAAAGAACACCAACAACAAAAGAAATATCTGGTCTAGTTGTGGTCACATAGATCAGACTTCCAATGAGTTGTCTATATTTAGTGGCATCGACCAAATCTGTGGTATCTTTTAATGTCAATTTCAGATTTTGTTCCATGGGTGTACTAAAAGCTTACAATTTGTCATTCCAAACTTGCTCAGAATTTCGCCAATATATTTTTGTTGAGTGATGAAGATATACTTTGATTTTTGAATTACTTCAATACCCAAATAGTAATGAAGATAACCCAAATTTGTCATTTCAAAACCTTCATCAACTCTACTTTGATTTTTGCAATGTATTTCTCATTATTTCTTGTGATGAGCAGATCATCCACATACATCACCAAAAATACAACTATTTTGTCAATTGTTTTGACAAAAAGAGTTGCATCTTCAAACTCAAGTTGTTTGAAATTCATGTTCAGGAGGTGCACAGTAAATTTTTCATACCATGCTCTTGGGGCTTGTTTCAAACCATACAACAACTTTTCTAGTTTGCACATTTTGTGCTCTTGGCCATCCACTGCAAAACATTCTAGCTGAGTCATATACACTATTTTTTGAGATCGCCATTTAGAAATATAGTTTTCATGTCCATTTGATGAACTTTCCATTCATTTTGTGCTGCCAAAGCCAACAAAGTTTGAATGGTAGTCCATTTCATTGTAGGTGCAAAGGTTTCATTGTAGTCTATCCCTTCCTTTTGGACATATCCCTTTGTGACAAGCCTTGCTTTATGTTTGTCAAGTAAGCCATCAGACCTTGTATTTGTTGCGAAGAACCACTTGCAACCAATTGGTTTACAGCCGATTGGAGGATCAACCAATTTCCAAGTTCCATTTTTCACCAATGCATCATACTCATCTTTCATTGCTTTTCTCCAGGATTCATGCTTTTCAGCTTGTTTGAAAGAGGTTGGTTCTGAATCAAATGCAACATTGAATTCTTCTTTTGGAGAGTCATTCAAGGTGAGTTTTTCGATCTTAATTTAAACTTCTTTAGGAACTGTCGAATTTTCGTGCAGCTGCATGTGCACTCTGAGTGCCATTTTCTCAACTTCATCAAACGGACATATTCCAATGTTTGTGTTGCCTATTTAGACATCTTCTATGGTTTCAGTGCCTCATTTTTTTAATCTAAAGCTCCTTCAGTTTTTGACCTTTGTTCTTGTGGCCCTTGTTCATTTTCTGATGAAGTTTCATTTTCTCTTCAGGAGGAGTTTCATTCTCTATTATAGGAGACAAGACAAAATCAAATGATTCCCAATTGCATGTCCCCCCCTCACTGTTTGGAATTTCCAAATTACTCTCCTTGAAGACATCAAACTTTGCATATTTGTCAAGTCAACTCAATTGCCGATCAATGTTAGCTTTGTCCTTTGCAGTTTCACAAAAGACAACATCTCTTGTGACAAGAAACTTTGTTTTTCTCATCGTATAGCTTGTATGCCTTGGAGGATTTGGAGTATCCCAAGAGGATGCATTTGTGACTCTTGTGGTCCAACTTATTCCTTTTCTCCTTAGGAATCAATGCATAACAAGTGGATCCAAAAACCAAAGATGTTGCATTGAAGGAAGATGACCACACCATATTTCATATGGAGTCTTCAGTTGAAGGGTTGTTGATGGTGATCTATTGTGGAGATACACTGCTATTTGAGCTGCTTTGGCCCAGAAGTGCAGATTCACCCCTTTGAAATACAACATTGCATGGACCATGTTCATCACGGTTCTGTTCATCCTCTCAACTACTCTATTTTGTCTATTTTGTTTAGGAGTGTGAGGAACTGTGAGATGGTGTTTAATCCCATTTTGCTTCAGCTAATCCTCTCAACTACTCCATTTTGTTGAGTATGAGGAGCTTTTAAAGCATTTTCACCACCATCGTCAGTCCTGAGTGTCCCAATGCAAGATTGAGCTTCATTTTCCACCATTGTTTGAAACTTTTGAAACGTTTCAAAGGCCTCTGATTTTTGTTTGAGAAAATATATCCAAGTCATTTTGTTGTAGTGGTCAATGAACAACATGAAGTACTTGTGACCACCAACAAAGAGAATTGGAAGAGAACACAAGTCTGAGTGAACCAACTGCAATTTTCTATTAGCTTTCCATTCTGACTTTTGAAAAGGTCCTCTTGCGTGTTTACCCAAAATGCAGGCTTTGCACTTTTGAATTTTGTGGGCAGCGTAGGCAAACTTACAACGCAATTCTTTTGCAATATGTGAATGTTGTCGTAGTTGGTATGCCCAAATCTTGCATGCCACAACATACTTGCAAACATTTATGTTTTCAATGAGATGAGAAAAATTCCTTGAAATTAATGGCTCACCCCTGAGTTTTATCAATTTGCCTTCCTCAAATCCAATCAATACGACTACATTGTCACTTTTCCTTTTGATAGTGACTTCCCCATTGTCTAACAAAATGGAGTGCCCTTGTTGACGAATGAGCACCAAGGACAACAAGTTTCGTTTCAACGAAGGAAGGTATATGACATTTTGAAGAATGAAATATGGAAGCCCCCGAACACTTGAGTCGAATTCTACCCTTTCATTTTGGTTGCAAACTTAATGTATCTGCTAGATAAATTAGACAACTTTCCTCATAAAACTCTCCTCGAAGAATTATTTTTGAAAAGTCATATGTTGAATGGCACCAATATCTAGGAGCCAAGCATCGAACCATGTTGTAGTCACTGAGACATTGTTTGCTTCATCTGAGCTAGAAAGCACATATTCACTTGTGAATTGGGCCAAATTTGGTTCTTTGGTCTTCTTCTTTTCTTTATTTTCTTCTTTTTGTTTGCGATAGGCTTCAATTTTCTCCCATGAAGTCTTGTATTCATGAGCCTCATGGCTCCCTTTTTTCCACAAAGTTTGCAAGATTTTTTTGCCTATCATTCTATTTTACCCAATGGTCTCACTATTTTTGCCTCCTCGTCCCTTATTCTTCCCTTTGCCCTTATCATTTCCATCATTTTTGAAAAACGAGGCCTTATAGGAGGAAGAAACCTTGGAAGAATTACCCTTTTGATGGGCATAGCAAATGCTTTCTTCCATGGAGTCAGTTTTTCTTCCAAAAATTTTCCCTTTTGGCCATGTTTTCTATCAATTGGTCAAAGGTGAGAGTCTGCAGCTGATTGCTTACTTGTAAAGACTCCAAATAGGTTGAGTATGTTGGAAGGAGGGCTTTTATGAATGTTGTCATGTATATGCCAATTTTTACACCAGTGGCATCAACATCATGCTTGATAGCACAGATTTCTGAGGCTAGACTCATCACATCACCATTTTTCAATTCAAGATTGAACAACTTTAGTTGCAACTATATGAAGTCCAACTCGAGTGCAAATCATACAAGTTTTCTAGGTGCTTCACATGGAGTATTGCACCCTTGAATATGACAGAAAACTTCTCCATCAACTAAGGCCCTTATCAAGGCCAATGCTTTCAAATTCTCGTGTTTCCAGGCTTGAATTTCTTTTGGTTTTGTTGGTTGTACTTTCCCGTCGCAAATGTTGAACCACAGATCATTGAAGATGAGAGTGTTCTCCACTTGCCGAGACCATTCTAACCAGGCTTCTTTTCCACTTAGCGTTGTGCCAACAATTGATTTTATTGAGTTCATTTTGTAACAAAGGGAGGTGGATTGGTTCCTTATCACTCCAAAAGGTTCCCTTTTCTATATACCACTAGACCAATATACCAAACCTCTCGATATGCTCGTCCTTCCTATATACTCGTCGATACGCGGAAGAAGTTTGTGCTTTCGATATACCCTTTGATCGGTACATGAAAAAGACGTTAAAGCACGTTAGAGCAAAATGGTACATGGTACCTAGGTAGTATGTGAAAAGGATTCACTCTATCAATGACACCCGCTTAGCAAGAAAACCTCGTACATGGGCGTAATTTCCTATATACTTGATATTCCTTACTTTTAGGATTTATGTCTAGTGATAGACGTGCATGAGTAACGAAGGAATGGAAAAATAGTATTTTTCCTTATTTCTCCTCGGCGATTTATAGGGACAATGCCACAAACGCCATTTTTGTAGCTATATTAGGCTACAGATGTAGTAGTTTGGTCGCAACGACATTACTCATAAACACAAACTAGAGGCATCATTAATACCGAACACTACTATTGTTCGAATTTGCACAATTTGTTTTGTATTTCAAAATTTACTTAATTTTGAAAAAGAAACATGCATTGAATGGTTTGGACAAAAGAATGACTTGTTTTTAATTTTGACATAAGTCAATAAAATATTCCTCCCAAAAAAACTTATATCTCTTATTTTCCTCTATTTTTTTAAATAAAAATTACTCCCCTTTTTCAAAAAAAAAGCCAAATGTGAAAATGAGTTTCAATTTATGAAAATGACTTGAGGCTTCTAACTTATAGAAATGACTTACAGCTGTATTTCCAATTTGAATATTCTCACTCAAGTTGTTGTACAATGATGGAGGAGGATAATTTCAGGGGGATTACCAAACTGCTTTGTTGTACAGAACGTGTGGACGAAGTTGAGCACCATGAAGGTAGAGCAAGCAAATACCATAAAATCCTTGACAATGATGACGTGAGCCTATATTCAGACAAGCTTTCATCAATTTACATATGATACAGATCGTTATGGTAGATAACAAATCAAGCGAAAATATATGCACTATGACCTTACTTACTAGACTTGGGTACACTCTCACACTAATTTGATTAATACAACTATAGTGAAAGGTTTTGGTGGACATTGTCAGAACCCTCTTGGGAGCATTGTATTACCACTCATGATAGGACGTAAGGCAGTTGCTACATGGTTCTTAGGCTTTTCCGGCAATGGGGCATGTGACATGTTACTATGACATCCTTGGATACACAAGATGAAAGCTGTCCCGTCTACTTTACATCGATGCTTGAAATGTGTGCACATTAACAAAGTAGTCACCATTCAAAGTATTCCTTATGAGTTCCCTATCTAACCTGAGACATTACATCATAGTAACCATATCCACTCGAATCTACACAAAATCTGTTCGAATCCAGATTTTTCAAGCAGCCCGGATAAATTTGTTTTGGGTCGGCCCATTTCTATTATTTAAATATAAATATATTAACAGTTTATATTACATTATTAATATATTTGTCAATTTTTGCATATTTATAAATAATGTTCATATATAGTATGTATATATTCTGCATTGAAATTTTTTTCCAACTTTTGCAAGAGTTTGGATTATTTTGCCCTCTGAACGGATTTGGATTTCTAGATTTGGTAACTATGCATTACATACTATGCTGCCACAACAACCAATTATATAACAGGTGATCATATCTAAATAGTGGATGATTTAGTTTATTATATGGCTCGCGATTACTTTTTGGATTCTGATAGTGATACATCTACTCATTCATGTCTACGATTGTGACATTTGCATCAATTGATCCTAGACCCTTGCATGATCATCCCATTGATGGGATCATAGGTTAGCATTCCTAGCCTATCCCTATGTTAGCTCAAGTATGCAAATTATTACTCGCTTTTAGCTTGACACCCCCTCTTGAGTTCATTGATTTATTCTTCTATTTTGACTTTACATTTATATGTTCTATATCTTGGTCATTCTTCTAGCCTATAGGTTTACATTGATTGCTATGTTTCACTGGCCCTTACCCTATTGGTTGCTTATCCCATTCCAAACATCTACACTAGCTACCTCATGATGACATGCACATACATATGTTCCAAGGTTTCTCGACTTTAGTGCACACTGAATTCTAAGGGAAATCATAGACTATTTGGAACCCTTTCGCAGCCTATGCCTCTTGGCCATTTTGCTTGATTGATTATTTCTTATTTGCTAAAATATTCAAAAATAGAAAAGCAAAACCCATGCACAGCTTTCTTTATTGGTACATGTTTACATAAAATGTTGCTTATCATATTACAATGTGATTTACATATCAATTTTTTATGCACAACTTCCCGTGATATCTTGAGTCAAGATGCAGGGCATATAGGTTACATATGATCATGATTCACGGAAGCTTTGGAGATTTACTTGCCCACACCCTAGCAACCTTTCTATATTAGGACATGCCTACTCTGAGGTCATCTTATGCAAGTTACAAATTCTATCCTTTTATGCTAGTCCCTTGATCATATTGAGTTTTATCATTGTTTATAAACATGTCTGCCACTTGCTTATATCACCTATAGTGCTTATTTATATGGATGTCGTACTTTTGTATATGTGATGATGACATTGTTTGCTTATATGTGCTCGTATTGCTTGCTCTATGCTTATATTGCTTATGCGGGTTACATTGATTGTTTTGTGCTTTTACTTACGCTTGTGTGTGTGTCATATCACATGTTGTCATATAAGAGGATCCTCTTGTCAATTGTCATGTTAGTTTTTGTGTCATGTTTGCTTTTGTGTTTCTTGATCATAATGCTTGTTTACATGCTTGCACTATGTTCATATACCATGTTTCTACTTGCGTGTGATTGCTTACACGACACACTATTTTATGTTTGGTATCATGATTCATATCACACATATTACTATTGTTTGTTACTAATAGCACTTACATTGCCATGATACATATGATGCATCTATAGTGGCATCCACTATTGCATGCTTCATTGTTATATCTTGCTTACACTGATCTATATCTCTAGCAGATTTCCATGACAACATCCTATATGCTATTAACATTCACTTAAGCTTAATACTTGGATTACATGTTACATACTTGCACACATAATCACATATTTTTTATGTTGACATATCCTACCATGTTTGTATACATGTTTTACATGGTTATCTTGGCTTAAGCTTTATATACACTTTACACGTTGTGCCTTTAACTGAAACTCTTTCTTTTGAGATGAGTAATATGTGGACAAATTCCCTCATCTCAAAAGGGGGCATCTTAAGCTTATTTTAATGATTCAGGCAGTTTCAATCATGCTTAAACTTTTACACAGTTTCAGAGGGTTCAGAGAGATCACACTTTGTTTCAGAGATACTTTACATGGACTATTTCCATATTCAAAGACATTATACATGGTTCAAAGCGATCACATCCAGTATAGACACTTTTACATGAATCATTTCCATATTCAAAGACATTATACGTGGTTTTAGAGAGATCATATTCAATATTGGGACATATTTACATGTTGGATCAAATTTTCACATTTTCAAGAACGATGGGACAATATTTTCACATTTGGGTTGCTTTGTTTGCAGCGGGGTACCCATTCTTTGCTTCATGGTAGGTTGATTTTCCCAAACCCCTCACAATATCATATTCATTTCAAAATGTGTCGTATTTGGATCAAATTTGTTCACCTCCTTAGTTAAGAGGTGGACCTTGCAAATTTGTATTAGAGATCGCATTCATTAACTTCTTTGGCCAAAGAGTTGACACCACAGTGTCATATTTGAGATCACATCTCCATAACAATTGGGTTGATTGACACCTGTGACCTTTACCTCCGTGGTTCAGCAATATTCAATGGTTGCCCTCTATCCATTTGGGGAACTTTCAATTCAGCAGTTACAGTATTTTGGGGCATGTATACCCATGACATCTACCTTCATGGCTTGGCAGTTTTCAATGATTGCACTACCTCCATAAGGGCACATCCAATTTCAGCAATTACACCATCTAAGGCATGTACACCTCATGACACTCTCCGGCAAGTTCAACAATGACAACTTGATTCACATACCACAAGGTGTATACGTTCCTTTTCTTTCTTAAATTTTCAAATTATCAAATGATTTCAAGTTTTTCACATTGATTTATCGTTATCAGGACATTGATCTATATATTTTTTTACTTGCAGATATACATATGGGACAGCGAGACACTCCAACTACAACCTCTAACACCATTAGCGGTTACCACAGGTAAGCATTTTCTTTTATCCCTTTAACCCAGTATTTTGTATTGCATTTCAAACACTAGATTAAAGTGGGGCCTATGAAGTAACCCAATTTTGACTCGACACACTTGGAAACATGAGTTTTGGCATGCTTTAGGACATTTGGACTAGTGGCCCATATTCAGCCCTTTTGACATGCACCTCCCCTTCCAATTACCTCCACATCACCCTTAGTCACCTCTAGCCAAATTTATACACTTGGTATTGCTTCCAAGTTGCTCAAACTCATCCTTACCGATCCTTGAGTTTTGACCTCCATGACAGGAACAGTACCCCTGGACAGGAACAATACCGATCCTTTCCTCCCCTGCTATTTCTATCCTTCACATGGGGAAACGGTCACTTTTTAAAATTTGGGCACTTGGGTCAATCTAGGCTTGATTTTTGGGTCAGGTTGCACAGAAAATTAACGAAGAGTCTCATATATATACAAATGACTCCTAAGCTCATTATCACTATTCATGAACTTAGCGATCATTACACCAAAGGATTATACATTCTAAATCTCCCAAGAGCAATCCGAGAGCATAATTCTAAATCCGAAGCACCCACCCCAAAACTAAAGTCACATGTTTGCCAAGTGTCTTGTGCCAAATGAAGGATCTAAGAGCATTCATGTAGATGCATTTGATTATTCTAGGATCAAGAGTGGAGCACTGCACACTCAGGAGGACTACATCAGCCTTGTTTCCCCCTAGGTTTTTGGATACATAGTGCAGCACTTGCATGCAAAGGTGTGTGTTGAGGACGGTATGGGCTTAGTCTAGGGATACTAATTATCATGTGCAAGTGAGACTGTTAGGGTTTGACAAATGAGAAGCCAATTCTATATCATCACAAATCATCATAGATTTCCAGAGCCAGATTTCAACAGAGCGGAGATAGGCGAACACCTAGCAGAGATAGGTGAACACCTCCTAGAAGTTTCAGGTAGAACAGAGGAGCATCAGATAGGAATAGTACTGGTTTTGTCCTCCCCTACCAGATCTGTCCCAGTCAACATTTCAGGAAACCAAATTTGCTAGGTCAGTTGACATCTTCTTGAGTTGGTTTCCAATCTTTGTGTCTTTTGTGCAGTCATCTTCAAGCAAAATCAGGTTGGTTTGTTTCTTTTTCACATTTTAGCTTCTCTCTCTTCAATTCTCTCCCTAAAATATCCTATTTTACCTACATTCAAGTTCTAAAATTTATTGTACTTTACTATTATCTTTAAATGATTTAAATAAGGTCAAGTTTGTATTGTTTTACACTCCTTTCAATCAAAATAATTAAAAACACCTTCATGGTATTGATGTACCACTTAGGTAATTGATATGACAAACTCCCTCATTTTGGTTTTGGCTATTGCTTTTTAGCAACTCAACCATGATCGACATCATTACCCCGTCTTCTCTTTCTTCATTTCCCTCATCATCTTACCCACTTCTTCATAGAATTGTCACATGGTATATTTCAAACATTCCCAGAAGGTTACAACTCTGTTTATATACGTCTTTTGGGTTGTAGGGATCATCAAGCGAAAAGCCCTTGATTCGCTTGAGATACACTTTACACTCTTTTAATCGAGCCTCTTCCACTTTTATTTCAGTAACTACGCATAAGTTGTGGTCCCAAATATTGTCAACTATGGCACGATGGACTTCTTTCCAAATCACGCTTCTTTAGGAGTCACATCACTCAAGGCTTTTGTTGGTGCTCAATTGAAAAAATACACATTATCTATTGCTTCAACCAAGAATTGCCTAACCATCTCCATGCCTTTTAGCATGCAACTCATCATCTCTTGAATGGTTTTATTCTTTTTTCTTGACACTCCGTTTTGTTGTAAAGTAGCTGTCAATTGTCGTTTTATGCCTTGAGTTGAGAAAATATCAAAAACTACTTTGAAATGTACACTCCCTTTCGATCTATGTGGAGTACTTTAATATGCCTACTAGACTCATTCTCTACTGCAGCCTTGAAGTTCTTGATGTGCTAGAAAGTCTCTAACATTTTCTTAGAACAAGAAGAATACCCATATAGCTTAGGAATAATCATCAAAGAGCAACATGAAAAATTTGATGCCACTAAAAGATTCTGCATAGGATAAGCACAAATCATTGTGGACTAAGTTGAGAGCTCCGTTTGCTCAATTCAACTTGTCACTTTCAAACTTCAACCTATGCTACTTACAGGTGACACAAATGGGGCAAAAATGGGCAGCCTCCTTTATTGTAGGTAACCTATATGGAGCATCTTTTGCTTACCCAATGCCATCAAGCAAGCAATGTTCCAATTTCCAAATCATTAGTCACACAACAAATACTACTCCCCAATGGCATGGAGGGCTACATGTTGTATGGGAATGAACTAAAGATGAGCATTCCTCCTTTTCCGATGCTTGTGATAGATACATAGCAATGTTACATGTATTATATAATATTTTACATATTATAGATGCAATAAAAGTATATAAATAATATACACATTGTTTCCCGTTTAGCAATTATTTACTAGACATTGGAAGTATTCTACATCACAATGCTTTGATAGAAAAGCCATTTCCCATACCAAACTAGGTTTGAGGGATTGGACAAGTTTAGACTTTTTAAAGGTAAGAAGTTTTATGTGGGCAAATGCTCCTATGGATTTAAGTTGTTTCGCTTTAATATTTCGATCCTCTCGCTATAAAAGCAATGATGTTGCTAGCTCCTAACACTAGACAATTTTATGTCCGACACGTTAACACCAACCTTGGCAGGAATTTTGAAAATATGTAATTGAAATTTTGAAACATATTTTAGGTTGGATTGATTTTGGATTAGAGATGTGTGAGGTTTTAAGCTAGATTTAAATAGGTTTTAGTTTTTTTTCTTTAACTTATTTTCATTATTTTAGTTTTTGACTACTATAAGTTGCCATATCTTGTGCACAATGTTACCAAAATGCGATGGGAGATTCCCATTGATCATTAAAACCTACATTACGAGGTACCTATATGTTGGCTAGATTTTCGCATATCTAAAAACGTAGGCAATCATGAGATAAATCTCCTCATTTACTGGTGAGGCTCCCATGTAAGATTTGTCAATTAAATATGCTAGTATCTATTTGGGGTTATTACTTTAACCATGCAGCTCATGAACCATAGCTGTATAGTTTTGCAGCAAGTAAGCAACTGTTAAAGAAAGGAAATATCTGATGAAGAAGGAAATAATAAAAATAGGAAAGAAAGAGGGAAGATGTGCAACCCAATCAATAGATTACAGAGTTGATTGCATGCACATAGACATAACCAATAGATATTAACACACAGAATTATAAGCAAAGGCAGCTTTCAGATCTAGATCTAGAATAACACAAAGTTTATCAATAGATCTAAGACAAAAAGTTAGAAACAAAATGCACCGTCGACACAAAGTTCTCCGGAAATCTGCTTCTTTCTATTCCTTTGCTTCAAATAGCTATCAGGGGTTTCAGAACAAAATCTGGAACACAAGAATGTTGCTTACAAATTTTGATCATTAACAAGAAGGTTCTTCCTCTACTTATAGAATGTAGAAGGGAAATTACAAATGGGAAACTTAACTGAACTAGAACATAAACAAGAAGTAAAGATAACATCTGGCAATCATCTTCTTTTAATTCCTCTCCAAGTGACATGCATCTGGATCTATAGTCAAAATTATACACATCTGTCACTTAACTTATAGAATCGTTCCACACAACTTAAAGTAATGGTTTTCAAACCAATAACTTTAAAGTTTTACAATTACATCCGGGAACGTAAAAAAGAAGAAAGAGTAGAAGAAGAAAGATCCGCCAGTTGTAACATCTACATCTTCTTTTTGTTTTGATACTGAATATACTTGTCAAACATGTAATTCAGCAACTTCCCATCTGTTTTAGCCACAGCTTCTTTTTTTGTCCTGAATTGCAGCAAGCCTTCGTTCAAAACCTCGATGCACGCTTCCACATCCTTCAAGCTAGGCCCGAACCTCTTAATATCTGACTACAAAGCGTTACCAGCTTATTGATGGAATCCATCGTGAAAGGCCTAACAGCTCCATCAATCCTCTCTTGCACCATCAGAAGAAATCCTTCCAGGGAATCAGGCACTTTGCTAGGAATGGTCCTTTTGTATGAAGAAACGTTCCCGACCACTTCCTCATTGATGAAAGCAATGGCATTGTCCGATAGTGATGATGTCATACTCTCAAGCGCCCGCATCCTTTTCAGCATGATTCTAAAGATCTCCAAGCAAAAAGAAACTGCAAACTCAAGTTGCTTCCCTTCGATAGCTTTAACCTACAACTAATCCATCGAGCACAATTCATTCTACAATTAAAACCTCCCTCGGCAGACTTATTTATCTCGACCAAAGTACTCAGGTTACTTTCAACTATTGTGTTCATGTCCATCGTGCTTGTCACTAGTTGTTTCAGCTGAACCGATGCATCCTTCATAACCTTTAGACGGGTCGGCACCTCCCCGAGTTGTACAGAAGCTTGGCGAATGATTAGACTCTTCCATTCATCGATAGCTTTAACCTGGTTACCTGCATCTTCCACTTCCTGCATCAGATGATCACTCACCTGCTTATGTGTTGAAATTGGCTGAGTGGAAGATTTGGCAACTTTGGCAATAATCTCGCACAACTGAGACACCTGCTTCTGAAGTTCAACTTTTTCCGCCTTTTCTTTGTCAAGCCTAAGGAATAAAGCATTTATCAATGTCTGCGTGTCTTGCTTCAATCCTTCAATAGTGGCTTGTCCTATGGGTACTTTGGTCACTGTTATATCTGCTATCGTGAGCTCGCCCTTCTTCTTTCCTTCTGTTAGAACTGATACCTCAGAGAACTTCGCCCCGACTCCTCAATAATCAACCTCGAAGTCACCTTAGCAACTTTAGGTTTTCTGTCTTTTCCGCCCAAACTCAGGAGCAGCTACAAGTCATGTTCCTCCAAGTTGATCTCCTCTCTAGCCTCTGGGATCGACTGTGAAGCCAACCACTCTGAGAAATTGCTTCTCAGAGAATGAGAAGTTGTCGAATGTACCACCATCTCGTGCTCTGGTTCCTCTCCATCCGAAACTGCTACAGTGTTGTGGCTACCGTCCTCTGTATTGTCCAAAGACAAAGCTCTTTCAAATTTTGCCATCTACAACTTCAACGTTTCTTCAGGAAGAGGTGTTGATCAAAGTGGCTGAGGAGAAAAGACAAATGTTGCCGGATTCAATGGAGGAACGGCAATATCTTGCTAAGGTGCAACAATTGGTGAAGTACTTGACGCTGGAGAAGTTGGAACTAACACCATAGCCGTAGAAGTAACTTTTTCCCTCGAATGAGACTTCTTGTGCACTTTAATCTTTTCGGTCTTTTTGTGCTTTCTCCCTTGTGCTTCCTTTTGAGGGATTCTCCTGTGCTAAGGTTGCCTGTGATCTAATTCATCAAAGCTTCATCAAGGCAATATCCCTTTGTCAGCAACCAATTCAAATATTGACCAAAATGGCGGCAAACCTTTCCTCGATCGTGTGGCAGCCACCAATGTTCTCCTAAAGTACTAGCTCTATCTCCCCCCATCTAATGATATGCGTCAAGTAACACAGCCCATCATCTTTAAGATCCACAGGTATCCGTGCTAATCCATAATCAAACACTTGTCGCGCTAATAACCTGCTGAAGTCTTTCTTCCTAACTTCATACTCGCTGCACTTCATCCAGAAATCTTCTAACGAAGGCACATGTGCGTATTCCTGGGAGATTGTCTTCCTTGCCACCCCATATGGATCGAAGTTCAGCCGTGCTGGGAAGAACTCATGCTCGTACTCAGAGAACATCTCCGCTTCAATTCCTCTGGCTTTGTGAATGCTCTGACAGCTATAATAGCCCACTATGATCGGGAAGAAGCCTGTAGACTTGTGTCGTTTCAACTGTAGGTCATGCATCTCCACGAGCCGTCCGCTCAACTCCATGATGACCAACTGCCGCTGATATCTCGGGGCAATTTGACCTGGTTCTCCCGAAAAGCCGGTGACCCTGAGGTATGTAAAGTCCGCAAACTAGATGAAGATATCACCAATCTGGGATACAGCTTCCCAAGCTTCCTCGCTTACCCGTTGGTCTTCGATCACGCTCAACCCGCAAATGAATCCGTAGAAGAATCCATCGTTGACCACCTTATGATCTTTATCGATGCACGCAGCAAGAAGTCGTGGATAGCACTCAAAAATAGGATCCTTGGAGAGCACACCACGTCTATCCAACTTGGAGAAGATACCCTACGAGGCTGCTGCATATACCAAATATGAAGTCATCTTGAAGTTGTAAGTCCACCTCACATTCCGGAGCTGCTCACCGATGTTGTCACTGATGATTTCCGACCAATTGATTATAGAATCTGCTTTGTTGATTTCAATGGTCTTGATGAAGGCATACATCCATGAGCGGAAGTTGTGAGCGTTAGCTTTGCCATTTATCCTACATAGCAATTTGATAATGTCATTCACCTCCTGCACCAGATTGGATTGTGGAAGAGTCCTCGGGAACTTGGATGGAGATCTGGGCTTCTTCATATACTTGTTGTTCATTATGCCCACACAATCGACTTTACGCTTCTCCCATCTGTTGCCGACGTCCAACATGCTGATAGTAGTCACCACATGTCGTGTTGGAATCTTCAGACAATAATTGATGAATCGTGCATCCACCGGATTATTGTCTTTCCCGCACACACCCCGAATTGATCCTGGATAGTGGATGGTACGCCTTCGCACACTCCATGACGACTCGCAACCGAGTTGTGAATGGGAATGCTGAAGCTCGAATGATTCCACTGCTTTTGACTGCCCGCATGAGAGAAGTCTTTCCAGCTCTGGATCTGTCAATCAATTCGGAAAGAGGTTTTGGGCCTAGATCTGTATCTCCGATGTCAGCAAACCTGGAAGTAATGCATGATTCTACTGAGCTTTCTTTCATCCCGCTTTGCCATGGCCGGATCTATCTTTGTCTAAGCAACTCTTTTTCTATTTATTCAAACCGGAATTTTTACAACTAGTGCAGATCTGGGAATTTCTTCGATTCGAGGATATATTCAATGTATCTAACATTGATTTAAGCTCCTTTTCAATTATATAAGCACTTGTAACGAATACTTGTACTAATATGCAGATAATTAACTAATCCTAAAACAAGCTCCTCCAATTCTATGTGCACCAAACTCCAAAGCTTTCCGGCAAAGTGAAAACACTTCTTCGAGCAAAAATCCTCCTCCTTTGGGCGCCAAAACTGTCCAGGCTGCACTCCTTTGCTAGAAGAATTAATTAATTCATCATTATGGCAGCCCGTGCTTATATAACATTCATCATTCTCTAATTAATAATTGCCTCTCCTATTCCTAGCAATTAATTAATTAATAAACATGCTTTTCTCTCTAATTTGGGCGCCTATTTTGTGCATGCTCATGGCTGCCATTAAATAAATTAATTTAATTTATTTTTAACCCTCTACTTTCACTTAACATCATGCTTTGACCTTCTATTTCTCCATGCGCCAAAAATATGAATAAAAACCATTTAATAAATACTTCAAAAAGCATTATTCATCATCCAAATGGGTCGCACTTTTTAGCATGCTCTAGGGCTGTATTAAATAAATTAATCTAATTTATTTTTAGCATTCTACTTCCAGTCTTCTTTGACTTCTCCTTATGCATTGACTTCTTCTCATCCTTGGGCGCCAAAATTGAAAGGGAGGCTATTAATAAATGCCATTAAATAAATTAATTAATGCTCCAAAGGGGTCGCACTTTTTGGCAAAGGCTGGTTTCTATATTTAAAAGTCAATTTGGATGGGATTATTCACCCTGTATGGCAGCTCCAAAAATCCCATTATCCACTTAAGTTGTTTGACTTTCACAATGGAATTTTTTACCCTCCAAGGTAGGTAAAAAATTCTCATTAATGCCTTAAGTGAATTTTTTTTTATTCCACAATGGGAATTTTCACCCTGCAAGGCAGATAAGAAATTCCCGTCTACCTGCTGCCTCTAATTTTCCCATCATGACTTAAGTGACTTTGTCTTCATGGGAAAAAGTACCCTGCAAAGCAGGTACAAAAATCCCACCTGCCTGTTGTGACCAAAAATCCCACTGCAGCTTAAATCCATCCATTCCAAAAATGCGACATGTCCAAAAGAAGCTTTTTGTGCACGACTTTGTCTTTTTAAAGAGAATCTGACTTCCAGAGGCTGATTCCTTCTGGCATGACGGTCGTAGATGATCTTCAGATACTCTGGGCAAGAAAACAGACTGTACTGGTGAAGGAATTGACCTAGGGGAATTTCACAGAGAAAAAAACGAGAAAAATAACAAAAATGCAAAACGTTGCCAGAAGTCACAGATAAAGCCCAGGATCCATTCCTGGTGAAAACCCTACTGGTATATGTGAATATTGACATGCAAAATTTCAACAGGGCTAAACCGGAGCACAATTTACTTCAAACAGGCTCAAAATAATTAAATAAAATTTTCCACAGACAAAACTTGATGAAGGGATAAAACAATTTTCACATCTGGGTATTTGTCAAAATTGGCTCCTATGATTCACTGGGAATATCTAAACGCAATACAGGCATCTTCTGGCAATAAAAACACAAAACAACCCGTTATTTTAAAAGTACGAAATTGTTCACATGGGGTAGTCTCAGATTTTAGGGTGAAATCTGGGACACCACTATACGAGATCCGGTCCTGGGCGGTATGTTTTGGGTACCGGTACTAATCCGGCCCATCTCTAGTCTGTACAAAGACAGCTTAGTGCCCCTCGTAACTGTGTACACTCGAGTTTGTCCCAACAAATAAACACACTTTTTAATTTATTTTTATTTAATAACGTCAAGCGTGGGCTCAAAAATTAATTAAAAATGCATTACAAACCCTAAAAGACACTCTCGCACTCTTTTTAAACAATAACACATTTACCTCACATTGCATACTTATCTCTCATTGCATATTTGCTCTCTCACCTTCATATTTTCAATTGCTTAGGGCTGAAACTCCATCCTTTTGCTAATCTTATGCCAGATAACAACTGCTTATTTGGTGCCAAGGGGTTTAATGAACTTGCAACAAAGAGGATTGTTGATTGATGCTCTCAATGCTCTCAATGAAGACATCAAGAGACATACAATTATGAATATAATGAATATGCTGATTTATCTTGATTTTTTGTGTATACATTGTAACATTTGCACAATGTACTTGTTCTAAGTTCGATCACTAAATATCATGACATTTGGCATTGAATTATCGGTATGTTTTGTGGTTACATAACGTATTTTGTTTACGTTATGCATATTAAATGGTTATTTTTTCTTATTTGGCTATATTTTTTAATATTTTATATATTTTTGTACAGCCATACCTGGGCCCAAAGCAAAGACCATTGTGCCCACCTACCCGATTCCCATACCACTACTAGGATCAGCTACTTCGGTTAAAGTGTGTGATACACCATCCACAATGAAAAACCCATTTCAGGGGCCTCCTATGGCAATCTTTTGCTCTCGTGGCAGTAATGTTTCAGTGGCATTGCCAGCTGCTTCTGCACGCATATGCAGTTTTAATGGTCTCAACCGTGGCACTTCTACGAGAGCTATGCATTTTTGTTGCACTTTGACCTTCCAACTAAGCTCACATCCAGCCATTTTGCATTGCCAAACCATTTCAGTCTTTCCCTGGTTGCTTTGGAGCTTTTCCCTCAAGAGTTCTGTTAGATTTAATTGTGTCTCTGTTGCTTTGGCTCTTGCTTTGCATGTGTCCCACAAAAATCAATTCTTATACTAAGAAAATCTGGCATTACCTTCTTCAATCCGCTTGTCTTTTGATATAGAACTTCTGCTTACAATATAATACAATATTCACGCTGATCATCCCATCTGATCCACTTTCGATCTATGTAGAGGCACAGAAACAAAAGGAAAAGGGTGCCAGCAGAAATAATCGTTACATTCTTCCACTGGTTGGATCACTTTGTCTTTTTCCTTCCGAAATCCAAATGGTGCTTCAATCATATAATTTAATTTTCCTGTCTCTTTCTTTCTTTAATTTAATTTTTATCTATTCTTGCATAACAATTGTCTATAATTCAATATCAGTAATAAAGTATTTTATTAAATTCTAAATATATGTGTGTGTGATTGTTTGTATGTTCGTATATATCATTATATGTATGTATCAAAACTCCATTTCTAATGAGTAAACCCTTCAGCCCTGTCTCTTGTCACATTGCCATTGTTGTGGTTGTTTCCCGTTTCTCAAATCTCGTAACATAGCTCATACATGACCAGACACAGCCTGGATATATCCAAGATACAACCCTACACATCCAGATACATCCCTATTCTGGACATTTCTGGATATGACAAATGAACATATTTGGAGATGACAGCTGAACATATCTGGATATGGCAGCCTAAAGGCCCTTGACATCTCATTCTTCAATTCTGTTGCAAAGTTGCAGTCCAGTGCAGTAGAAGAGTCTTAGATGCAGGGATTTAGTAAGCCACAAACAAAATTGAACTGTCTACCATTTAGACAGATCACAGAAAATCAAAGATCCCAAAGGCTACATGTGAATAGGGAAAATCAGAGGACAAAAAGATCCCAAAGGTGACACTTGAATAGGATAGTGGGAACGAGGAAGCTGCCTTGAATGGACAACGCTGTCTTTCATGTTTGACCCTAGCCAAGTCTATCATTCATAACAGTCCTCGCAGTTTGAACCTCCATATGTGGTATTCTATCAAACAATCTCAGTGTTGTTAAATCTAAAATCAAATTTGGACAGCTCAATTGAACTAGCCATATTGCTAGAGTGATTGTTGACAGAACATTTGCCTTTACTTGTCCACCAAAAAATGTGCTAGCAGAAAGCATTATAAGAACCGTTAAAGTTAATGTAATGGCTCTCAGGCATTAAACATTGTATTCCATCCATACAAGAAAGCCAACAACAATTTAAATCGCCCTTTTCAGGAATATAAAAGCAATAAATTGTGTCTTACATAAAATCAATCAGAGTGATAAAAGACATACCATGTTGCTGATGCTTTGGAGAAGTTCAAGTGCTTCATTTCTCTTTCCTACCACACAAAGACCCTGATTAAATGGGAAAAACTGTTGTTTCTGGGATGCAACCTCTTTCAGACATTTCCTGGTACAAGTCAAATGCCTTGGTCATATTGCCTGACATACACAGGACTTCAATTAATACAGCATACATAGCAGCATCAGCAGCTCTGTGAAGACCCGGTGACAAGGACATCATCTCCTTCTGCAATTCCAGTGCCAATTCCATCTGTCCCGCCTTACAAAGACTACTTACAAGTACAGAATAAGCGATTGAAATGGGCACTGTAGTGGAAGCTGAGATTTCAGCTGGAAGATTGTGTGAGGATATAAATTCTTTACTCCGGTTGCGAATTATGCCATGAAACCCTTTAACATAGGGAGGCCAACAAGTAAGTTTCATTTCGTTTAAGAGCTTTTGGGCTTCATAGAGCTTCCCCGCACTGCAACAATGATTTATCAGAACAGAATATGTCAAAGAATCAGGAGCACAGCTTTTCTCAACCATTTGTTGTAGAAGCTCAATAGCTTGATCAATTTTCCCTTCTTTGCCAAGGCCATCCATCATAGCAGTATACGTAATGACATCCGGATGGCAGCCCTTTTCTTGCATTATGGTAAAAAGCTTATATGCTTGCTCTGTCTTTCCTGCCTTGCAAAGACCGTCAACTATTTCTGTATAGGTTACAACATTTGGAGTGCAGCCTCCTTTCTCTGTCATTTTTGACAAAACCTTAAAAGCTACATCCAACTTGCTCTCCTTCAGCAACCTATCAATCAAGGAGCTGTAAGTGTACACGTCTGGAGTATGACCATCTTTAGCCATCTTCAAGAATACCTTCTGTGCTTCCTCCAACTGGCCAGCCTTGCATAAACCATCAATAAGAGCATTGTATGCAACATCATTTGGCTTACAACCAGCTTCCAACATTGCCTCCCACAGCTCATGAGCCTCCTCTAGTTTTTTAGCCTTGCAAAGACCATCAATTAGAGCACAATAAGTAAAGACGTTTGGCTCTATACCAGAAGATTTGATGTTCTTGAAATAAATCTCTACATTCGGAAAAAGCCTGCTTTCTCTCATTCTGCTATATATCTGGGAGGCCTTCTCCAAATCTCCCGCCTTACAATGTCCATCAATCAGAACTGTATATGTAATAACATTAGGAGCACAACCTGCTGCAGCCATGTGACTAAATAGGTCATTTGCCTCAGATGTTTTACCCATCTTTAAATAACCATGTATAAGTGCTGTATATGTCACAACATCGGGAGGACACCCTTCCTTAATCATATCATCAAACCACTTATGAGCTTGTTCAATGAGGCCTACTTTGCAAAAATTGTCAATCAGCACAGTATAAGTAAACACGTTTGGAACGATGCCCTTCTCTTTCATCTCCTTGAATAGTAGCAAAGCTTTATCCACCTTACTTGCCTGGCATTGCAAAGTGATCACTTTGGTGTATGTGCTAGTATCAGGAATGAATCCTTTCTTCATCATTTCCCAAATAACACTAAAGGCCTCATCAGATTTCCTCCTGCACAAAGACAGAGAGAAAACGTCCCACATTAACCTTGTTAAGGACAAACCCATCATCAAGCATTTCACGATATACCTT
Organism: Taxus wallichiana var. yunnanensis; assembly: GCA_018340775.1. Taxonomy (NCBI): domain Eukaryota; kingdom Viridiplantae; phylum Streptophyta; class Pinopsida; order Cupressales; family Taxaceae; genus Taxus; species Taxus wallichiana. The sequence continues at coordinate 831,505,283 of CM031234.1, forward strand.
TCTAGCTAATTCCAATTTTTCCGTGCTTTGTGTAGCCTCCTCACAAATGCCCCCATTAAGATGTTATAAGTTGCATAACTTGGAGGGCAACCACTAGGCGCCATCTGCTTTAACAATTTATAAGCATCAGAAAATTCCCCTGCCTTGCAGTAAGCACTTATGAGGCCATTGTAGATTGAAGCACTGGGACGACAGCCTTCTGGCAGCATCTGCCTAACAATCTCCTTACACCTGTTTAACTGCCCTGCTTTGAGAAAACTTCCTAGCAAAGTGTTGTAGGTGACAACATTAGGAATGCAAGAATTAGCTCTCATTCTATGCAGAAACTCAAACGCTTCATCTAACATAGAGGTTTCACACAATCCAGAAATCATTTTGGTATATATTACAGTATCTGGACTTATATCTGCATTGTCGATCATATTCAGTGCATCTTGCCACATTCCAGCCTTGCAGAGTGAACGAGCTAGACAACCTAGAGTATAAGAATCGTTCCTTAAACCTGCATTCCTCATGTCTTCATACATTTGTAGTGCCAACTCATTCCGGTCTGCTGCCGAAAGAGCTTGAATGAGACTCTTATAAGTTGCAGACGTGGGTTTGTGACCAAAATCTTTGAGCCTGCCCACCCATTCAACAGCCTCGTTCCACATACCATTTTGGGCGTAATTCCTAATCAAAATATTCAACAATTGCCTCAGCAATTCATCGTCTTCATTTCTAATCTCCTGAAGAAACTCTTCAAATGCATGAGACGGACAATATGGTCCTACAGTTTCTAAAAGGGCTTCATGTGTTTTGGGGTGTGGTAAAACCAATCTGTCGTCCTGCCCATATAAAAACCTGAAACCCATCTCGTGGAACTTCAAAAGCTTCAAAACCTCCACAACAAGGGATTCTTTTAGCTTCTCTCTATATTGTCGTAGAGATTTTTCAGTTTCATTTCCCCAGATATTTTTATTCACATTAATTATTTCTGAAATGGCAAGAACTTCTGGGGAACAAAACTCACCTGTATCAGAAACGCCCTCCATTGCTGCATTCTGATCAGAGTTCTGGTTTGTTGAGTCTAAAACCCTTGCAGTTTTTATTTGTGTGTCATCTGGCTTAGAGCTAAATTGGGCTAGATCATTTTCCTGTCTGTATTCATTGGTTTTGTTTTGGAAGAGCCAGATTTGGTACAAATTCTTGACAGATTGTTTTGCCTGGAAATCAAATATTCGAATTTGAGTATATGGTATGAGCGAGAAAGAAGCCCTGCACGTTGTTTGCTCATGGTAGTTTACCATTTGATAAAGAAGCTTACAGCTATAGAAGATCTGTTATAAAATTTTGACCGGAAAGGTATTTTGTTCATAATATTACTTTTCTCATATATACCCTAAACCCAGGGGTTTTAGTAATGTCGACCTCGTGTTTACTAAAATTATACTACTTCTGCATTTGCCTACAAATTTGCAAATAAAAAATCAAGAAAGTACAATTAAGGTTTTATGATTATAAAGGGCAACCAGAATATGCGAACATTATGTAAGAAAGTGCTTAGAATGCGTATAAAAGTATATTGAGGTATTATCAAATTGCTCATAAAATATCTCAATCCAAACTCGGTGTTGGACGGGGTTGTGCATATTTAGGCACCTTTGTGGTCGAACTTACTTGTTAGGGCTACAAACATGTCCTTAGTAACTACACTCACTCGAATGTTAGGATCTCGGTTCACCTATCTCTAGAGGTTTGATTTTTGGGTTTGTATCTGTGCGATGACCATGTTGTGGTGAGATATGGTTTCTCGTTACTTTGAAATTGTAATATGGTGCCTTGGACCTAGAAAAGGGATTAGACTTTAGGTTGGATAACCTCGCCACACCCTCACCAATGTGATAAGTGTTGCATTACATACCTCTACTCTAAAAAGGGATCAAGCTCGTGTACTTTCCTAAAATATGATGAGACACATGTTATGTATAATAAACAATAAGGACGGAACCCTTGATACGACCCTCACACTTAGAAACATGCACACGATACTTCAAATTTTGATCATAGTTGATCTAGAGTTGTGATATAAATGACTTCACATTTATGTAGCTTGTTGTGGTAATGGGTTTTCTAAGGAATAGCATAATTTTGGTGTTTGCTCTTCAAATTCTTAGAGTGAGAGAGTAGAGGACCCCAAGATACCCCTAATAGTTGAGGGTGGATGTGTGTTTATATGTGATCATTAGTATGGTTTCTCACTTGAATTGACCTAATTGTACCACATATGTTGACTAAGCTAAGTTACTTTTTAAAAGCATGAATGTTAGAAGTGCAAGTGTCCTTGACCTATGAACTTATATAGGGTGTGAAAAGATTCAAATCTAAGACAAGTGAAAGCTTGTATAAATACTAGCAATCACACGTGAGGTGTGCGATGTTAACGCCGAAAGCGAAATATTGGTGAGTGGAAAAGGAAATTGAAACACACAACAAAGCATTATGATATTTCTAGTTGGAAAATGAAAAACAGAACGAAGTAGTGGAAACTGGAGTAGTAGAAAAGATTTGGATTCTAGAAGAAGTGGAGTAGCTTGAAAGGGAAGGGTTGTTGGGGATTAAGAGGGGAGTGTTAAGGACATGGAACGAAGACGGGATTTCTCTTGTATGCGTGATTGCAGAAGAGGTGGTGAGAACATTTTGCATAACAGTTGAATGAAAAAGGGGTGAAATCAAGGGTGGATAAGGAGGGAACTCTTGATATAGTTGTGAAGGTAAGCCCATGTCTTTCGTGCTCCCAATGTCAATAGTGGCTCTCTGCAAAGTAAGCCCTTGAGATTTGTGGATTGAAAATTCCCAAGCCATTTTAAGTGGTAATTGCCTTCGGTTACCTCTGGAAATTGGTGGAATTGGAACATGGGAAGGGTTGTTTCCATCCCAATGGGTCCCCATGTATCGATCAAATCTGACAACGACAAATAAAGGCAAATTAGGTGTACCAAAGTAATTATCGTAAACAATTCGATGATAGAGCCAATAGCACCATTTACAAGACATGTTTCAACCCACAAATTTGTGGAAAGCATGACTTTCTGGTTGACATAGAGAATAACTTTGTGTTGCAACCGAGCATCATCAACCTATCCCGAGTCATTATGATTGGTGTTTTGAGCAATGGATCTGGCAACGGGAGAGTTAAGGGCTTTCAACATTTGAAGGTTGTGGTTGTCCACCAGGTCGTTTTTAGCAAAAATATGGGGGCCTCTTCAAACTCAATGATTTCTTGTTCAGAAAGGCAAGAATTTGTTCTTGACATCAGGAGCTCCCAATCCTGAATTAGAGGGACAACATTACAAATGTCGAGAAGCAAGTTGCAAAATGAAGCATGTGTAGGAGTGGAACCATGTTGCTGAAGATAGAATTTAAGGAGATGGAATTGGTGGACTTTTTATAGGCTAGCACCATAGAACTTGTTGGCATATAGAGGAATGTACCTAGTTAGTGTCCAATAAATGGGTTTGACCCTTGTCTGTTAGAGGTTTAGAAGCTTGCGCCTGTTGTTCCTCATATGTTTGTTTCTTTAAACCTAGATGCGTCTTGGGAGCCATGTTTTCGTGATAATTTTCACTAAGGTAAGTTGTAGATTTGTTCAAAATTCAATGACTACCCCTAAGTGAAACACAAGATGTACGTGTTAAGAGTAAATTAACAGTGTGAGAATACCAATGTGATAGAATGATAAAGTCACCAATGAAACAATCGTTTGGTACCAAAACTTAATCAAATGAAGTACTTCCTAGACTACGTTTCAAAGTAATTTGCGATGCCAGATGATTAACAAGATGTCTCCACTTATGCCAAGTTCAAAGGAATGAACAAGACATAAGTAAATACATGAAGTTAAATGTGATCTCCCAATCAAGATATATGACGAGTAAGCTCAAGTCTGATTAAGACCTATATCTCAAAAAGTGCCAATTATGATTTGTGAATGACACAACAATATCACCAAGATATGTTAACCCACTTTGCAAGAAAGTGAAGTATTGATATCGAGGTGTTATTGATATAACACGCACAAATGGTAGTGCCTAGCACCTTTTGAAATTGAGGTAATAATAAAACTGAAAAAAAAATCTCAAAGTATAGCTAGGAATAGTTAAGAATGTGTGCAACGTAACCGTACAATATAGGTATTTATGTTGAGTTTACAAGAAACAAGACGTAAATATCAAAATTGTAATGATACGAGACAAACAAGCTAACTCCTCTATGGAAGTCTGCGGTGATGAACCACGCCTAACTATAATGATAATCTTTACGTGGGTATCAAGATCACAATGGCTACCAAATGACGTGAAAACACCTCCGCTCACTTTAGACGTTTAACTAACCTAGCCGCAAACATGGATGGGCATAAACGGACATAAAAGTGAGAGAAACAGTCGAATGGAAACACAAAGGTAATCACACCTCTTTTGATCAACAAAGTGTCAAAAGAATATGAAGGAAATAAATAAAGAAAAATGACAAAAAATGCTAGCCTCACTTCGGCAGAGTTTCACCTCGCCTTAAGGCAAGTAAAAACTAGGAAAAAGTAATATGTCACACATTTCTCAAAAAGAAGGTTCACAACTCAACTTGTTTTAAAATGGTAAAAGTGGGTCACTGCTTTGGCCAAAGTATATTCTCCTAGGTGGTTCTCTCACCCTAGGTGTTACAAAGTTGCCACGAGCGAGCGTGATTTACCCAAAAAGTCACACTGACTAGTTTGAGAGTATCTCGCCTTTACTTTACCCCCTTCAAGAATAAGTAGGAAACTAGTGCGTCTACGTGTAATGTCACACTGGGGTCGCCACAACGAACAACCTATAACACTATCTCATAAAGGAATCACTAGTCAAGTAGGTAGTGCGGAGCACTTCCCGCTTTCTTCCACAAGGTTCCCTCTTGTGTGGACTACTTTGGGGTTCTGGAACCACCCCCATTCATTGTAGCTTAAGGTGTTATGCTAAAGGGGTTATGTTCCAGTTGAGCGGAGAGGGACGTACCCTTTTCCGAAACTTGCAATACAATGTTTTGAATATGTTGTTCTTTTTATCTTGTTTAATTAGGTTTGGTTTGCTTGAACACCTTTTGGCAACCTGTATAACAACTGTATTAGTAGTTTTTGATTTCATTTTGATTCATCCTTTCTTTGACAAGCGTTTTTAGGTCCTACACTCAAGCATTAGTAGTTCTCCAAGAAAATCACATTATTTAAAAGAGGATTAAGAGTTTCTTTTGATTCTCAAGATCATCCAAGGATGCAAGAGAAGAGCATACACAACAAATAATCCAACTAAAAAGTAAAGAAAATCTTTTAAATCAATGAACCATACAAAAATCTTGATAATTGTTCATTCCCCTTAAACCAAAAGTGAAAGATGAAGCTTCCAATTTACCAAATGTTATAAAATGAAGAATAAAGTTGTTTTTGATTCTCAAGATCACCCTAAGGTGCAAGAGAAGAGCATACACAAATTTTATCCCAACTATATATAAATGGAAAACTTCAAATCAAAGGACTATTGAAAAATGCTTTGTAAAAGGTTCATTCCCTTAAACCAAAAGTGAAAGATGAAGTTTCCATTTTACCAAATGTTATAAAATGAAGACTAAAGTTGCTTTTGATTCTCAAGATCACCCTAAGGTGCAAGATAATAGCATACACAAACTTTATCCCAACTATATAGAAATGGAAAACTTCAAATCAAAGGACCATTGAAAAATGCTTTGTAAAAGGTTCATTCCCTTAAGCAAAATGAATAATCAAATTTCTAAGTTTAATCCCAATGTTAAAAATATATAGATCAAAGTTGTTTTTGATTCTCAAGATCACCAAAAGGTGCAAGAGAAGAGCATACACACACTTTGGTCTAAATCGAGTAAGCATGGAAATACAACATTCATCAAAACATTAGACATGTTAGAAAATGACTAGTTTTAAACTAATAGAAAAATTTGTAATTTTTGTAAGTATAAATCCCAAATTTATGTTTTCATTGCATATTTAACTTCAATACCTTTCCAACGCAAAAAAATGGAGTCATTTCGAGTTCGGGAGCAAAAGTTATGGCCTTCGGAAGATGGGTTATGCATATGCTCTTATGCTCACGGGTATGCACTTGACATGCACTCAAAAAATGTCTAAAAATGTCCCTTAATCTGCAAAATGGGTAAATTTTTCCAACAAAGATTCAATTTTGACAACAACCCATCACATTAATATATGAATAGAATACTCAACGCTATCAAACATTAACATACATGCTCAAGAATTTAAGATTTTCAAGAAATTGACAAAACTAGCATGTAGAATGATGAAAAAGTAAGCTCTAAAAATGAAAACATGATGAAATCTTGAAATTTTCTCACCAAGATTAAATTTTGACAAAGCAACCCACCACATTAATATGTAAATAGAAGACTAAAGACTATCAAACACTAACCTACATGCTCAAGAATTTAAAATTTTCAAGAAATTGACAAAACTAGCATGTAGAATGTTAAAAAGTAAGCTCTAAAAATGAAAACATGGAGAAATCTTGAAATTTTCCCATCAATTCCAATTTTGACAGCACTTCACCTCCTTCATACCTACTGAGGAAGAACCAACACATGCAAACTCAACAAAACAAGTTAAAAAAATAAGTTAGATCAACATGTGTAAAAGAGAGTTAGTAACCAAAATGAAACTTAACTACAAAACTTGAAATTAAGTGCAAAGGACAATGAAGTATGTCCCACCAGGCGTGCCAAATGTGTGCATGTGTTTTTTTTCAAAATAATGCTAATATGAGTAAATACTAACACCTAAATAACCTTAACTTAGCAAAATTAGAACAATAAACTAAACACCATCAAGATAAGAATTAAACAAGGGTTAGATGCTAGCATTCATCAATACAAACTTTGAAACTAACAATGCTAAAAATCTAAACTCCTCTATTCTCTAACAAAAAATAAATGAATAGACCTAAGTAAGCTCCATGGCTATTAAAATAGTTGTCCTTAGTATGCCAAGTAACCTAGGAATGAGGGCCTATCAAAGTTGGGCTACAAGATCCCTTTGACACCTCCCATATGACCTAAGCACTTAAGAAAGAGGCTTAACTCTTCAAGATGATGAACTCTCAAAAGGGAAAGGTGCAAGCTCTTAGTCTCTTTGCTATATGCTTTGCATTTGCTCTCTTAGGAGTTTAGGTGTAAGTAAAAAGATAGGTGGAGGGCTCTTTATATAGCCCAAAGGATAAAGGATTCAACACATTCTCATGAATGTGGGATAAAGGTAAAACATGATTAGGAGTGGATAAGGTTGCTTTATTAAAGGTAACCTTACTTTAGAAGGGTTTAATACATGTTTAGCAAGTCATGGGAGTTGGGGGGTGCTTTAATTAATCAAAGGTGATTAATTAATAGGTAGGTGTAAGCTTATAGAAGCCAATTAGAAGAATATTAGTACGATTTAGGCTATTAGAAGGGGATTAAATCAATTAAATATTGATTTATTGGTTAAATGGAAGGGAAAGCTAATTAATTAATAATAATTAATTAGTCTAGGTAGAAGGGGTGATTTATTAATGGAAGGTCATTAATTAGGGTATTTTTGGATAGGCAACTTAATTAATTAGCTTAGTGTAATTAATTAATGATGATATGAGGGAAAATGAGTGCTTTTGACGATATGTCATCGATTTGCGAGAAAGACGATAATTAACACAATTTAAGTATTTGAATTGCTTGGGCGTAATTATGGGTTTCTACAAAGATATTCCAACAATGGAAGTAAGACTCAAGATCATATGTTTTTATATGAGTTACTATCAAAAGTATGGTGTAAAATTGAAAGGGATGCCTTAGGCTTGTATTTATAGATTTCCATTTGGGAAAGTTTAGAATCCTAGTGCATGTGGGACAAAAGGTAAGCCCAAGAATAGAATTTTTACAAGTCAATGCACTTTTTGATTAGATTAGGAGCTAATTAATCTTTTAGGATTAATTAAGGATCCTAAGTAGGCTTAGGAAGCTTTCTGGGAGCATCTGGAGAAGGTTTTGATAGATTTTGGAAGTTCTAGAAGTGAGATTTAGCCAATAAGAAGGTTTATTGGTTAAATGCAAGATTAAGGGCTTAATTGACAAATAATTAGTTAATTAAGAGTATTACCACTAATAAAAATGTCATTAATTGACATCTTGAGTGAATTAGAAACATAGATAATGAAGTGTCATTATTTAAACAGAGTGAGAGGAAGTGAAGATAATTAGTGCAATTTAAGTGTTAAAATACGTAAATGGATTTTAGGTGTCTACACTTTACCCTCTTTGGGGTGACGTAAGCAATGCCACTTCAAAGATAGTAGAGAATCATAAACACATAATTTTTTTGAAAAGGTAGAAGAAAAGTTAGTGAAATGAAGGATGACCCCTCGAGTGTCGATGGGGTGATGAAAAGAGGTTGATTGACGATCGAAAATATGAAAATAGAAATGAAACTAACACCTAATAGTTCCACAATATAACTAAATCTATCATAAACATCAAGATGAGAGCTTAACAAGACAAAATTCTACAATAATTCCTAAATCAAACTAACATTACTATGTTAGCTCTACTTCTCTAGATTGCTTAATATAAAGGTGAACCTAGTTAGATCCTAAACAATCAGTTTTGTGTTGTTTTCTTTATGTGGCAAATATATCTCTCCAAAATGGCTACAAGACCATGTTTAGATATTATCCTACTAACCAAGCTTGAAGGAATGGATGCAAGGTGAGCAAGCTATTCCAATAATGGAAGTAAGGCTCAAGATCATATGTTTTTATATGAGATGCTATCAAAACTATGGCGTAAAATTGAAAGGGATTCCTTAGGCTTGTATTTATTCTTTTCCATTTGGGAAAGTTTATAATCCTAGAGCATGTGGGACAAAAGATAAGCCCAAAATTAGACTTTTACAATTCAATGCACTTTTTGATTAGATTAGGAGTTAATTAATCTTTTAGGATTAATTAAGGATCCTAAGTAGGGTTAGTAAGCTTTTAAGAGCATCAGAGGAGGTTTTGATAGATTTTGGAAGTTTTGGAAGCAAGATTTAGCCAATAAGAAGGTTTATTGGTTAAATTCAAGATTAAGGGCTTAATTAACATATAATTAGTTAATTAAGAGGATTATCACTAATCGCTACGCCCTTGATCATATATCTTATATGGATGTATATAGCCAACTTGGCTATCATAACTTCTTATCATTATGTATCTCTTTCATATATGTTATATTATCATAAGTGGGTTGGTCTTGTGTGTTGGCCATACATAGGAATATTATATATAGGGGTTAGGTAGTAGTTGATCATCATATTCAAGCATTTGAGTCTTATTGTTTGGTTTGGAGGTTGCCCCCTCGAGGTGGCTAAGCTATTCTACTTGCACATTGAGATCATTTATTGAAATATTGTGTTCATCGGGTGTTATATTGCTGCTAATAATCATATTTATACAAGAAATTCCATTACAAGTGGTATTAGAGCTTGATCTTAGCCAACATTGCGTCAAACCCTAATTATGAAGGTTCATCCATATCTCAAAATCCGTAGCAAAATTTTTTGTAGATATTTTTTTGGTGTGGTGAAATCAGTCAAGTAATCTCCCTCTAAATTTTAATAATTTTTGACTTGGTTTGTAAAATTTATAGCGGTTTTATGTTTTTTCATAATTCGGCTACCTAGGGTGCAATTTTTCAAAGTTATTTACATTTCCAGAAAGAGGATTAAAAATTAGTTTTTTAGTTCTTTGAGTTTTATAAAATTTTCAAATTCCTATTCAAATCCCAAACCCTAAATTTTGACCTCGATCCTTAAATCCTACCATTTTGGGGCATCAATTGGGCCTTCGACAAGAGGAAAAATAATCCCATCACTCCGGGTAAAACCCCGATAAGGATGAGATAATATTTGAAGAGTTAGAGTCCGAAGGGGTATCTACAGAGTCCCCTGTGGTTAGGGTTTACTTCAACGGACCATAAGGTCAACTATCTTGAGTTAGAGTTGAAACCTCGAGGGCAGAGTGGCCAACAAAGAAGATGTAGAAAAGATTAGAAATGATTCGAGGATTTCATTCACCAATTTAGTTATAATATCATGGGTCATCATATCCTTCCTAATCACCACAACTCAATCATACTCATATTAACCAGGGTGGATCTTCAGGTCAAAGTAATAGACAAACTAGCTAGGGTGGATCTGCAAACATGACCAATCCAAATACAAACACTCTGCAAGCCCGTAACATGATTCCAAAAGTGGAAATCCATAAGTTTGATGGAAAGGATCCACTCAATTGGATTAACTAGATGGAGAATTTCTTTGATCTTCATCATATTCCATCAGAGAAAAGGTTACCATGACATCATTGTATCTTGAACTGACCAATTCATTTAGTATCGATGGTTATGTGCTCAAAGGAAAAAGAGTGGCCTCAATGTTACATGGACAATATTCACCGAAGAGTTGCAATTGCACTATAGTTCTAGTGTGTTAGAGAATTATTTCAGTCAATTAGCAAAGCTAAGACAAACAGGAACAATCAAAGATTACATCCATCAATTCCAAAACCTTTCCTTACGGTGGAAAATATTCCTGAAGAGAATCTGAATGACTTATTTCTTGGGGGTCTTAAAGAACAAATTGATACTGAGGTGCATATGTTTAATCCTCATAAGGTTTTAGACTCTATGATCATGACACGTAGGGCAGAGGAAAAATTTCTTTCCAGTAGGAAACAAACTATCAGTAATATAAGAGATCATAACACCTTTCCACCATCATTCCCTCGGCCAGTTAGACGACACCTCAACAAATTGAAGAAAAGAGAGCCAAAGGGTTATGTTTTAATTGTGACAAAAAATTTGGACTAGGACATAAGTGTGTTGAAAAGAAGTTGTTTCTACATTGAGGGGCCTATGAAGAAGAAGAAAATGAAGAAGATGAAGAGGTAGAGCTAGAGGAGGAATTAGGAGATCCCCAACCAACAATATCATGTCATGAAATTTTAGGTATTAGCACTCCCCAAACTCTTAAAGTAGTTGGATTCTTAAAAAAATAGAGGGTAACAATGTTGATTGATTGGGAAGTACTCACAACTTCATCAATCATAAGTTGGGCATGTACGCTGAATCGCTTTGTTTATCCAAACTCCAGAATGTCAAGTCATGATCGGTGATGGGAAAACAGTTAGTTGTTCAAGAAAATGCCATAACATTAATCTCACCATGGGAGATTACTTGCTAACTAGCAATATGTATGCCATTGCCATGGGAGGAGAGGTATCATTGTGTTAGGAGTTCAAGTGGCTTACCACGTTGGGAACCATTGAAATGAATTTCCAAGAGTTTGTTCATGTAATTTTAGTCATAAGGGAGGACTTTTAAACTAAAAGGACTAAGAGAAAAGTCCCCATAGATGGTAAGTTCTCATCAGATGCAAAAATTTCTTAGAAAAGGTGCAGAGGGGTTTGTGGTACAACTATTTTCATTGGAAGCACATCATTCCAATACATTTATACCCGCATATATGAAAGCAGTTATAGATGAGAACTCAAAGTGGTGTTTGGAGAAATGCCCAAGGGTTTGCCTCTAAAAAGAGACCATGACCATGCCATCCAGCTAGTACCAAGGAGTCAACCACCCAACATCAGACCTTATAGGTACCCCTATATGAAAAAAAGTGAGATTGAGAAGATAGTTCAAGAGATGTTAGAAGGACTTATTCTTTCATAGTCAGAGTGCTTACTCTTCTCCTGTAGTGATGGTATGGAAAAAATATGACAATTGGTGCATGTGTCCATATTATAGGGAACTCAATAAGTACACAGTTAAAGATAAGTTTCCTATTCATGTAATTGATGATTTGTTAGATGAGTTACATGATGCTATTTACTTTACAAAACTTGATCTTCATTATGGATATCATTAGATTAGAATCATGGATGAAGATATTCATAAAACAACCTTTAGGACACATGAAGGACACTATGAGTTCTTGGTAATGCCTTTTGGACTAACAAATGCACCCTCTACATTTCAAAGCTTGATGAATTCCATCTTTAAGCCATTTATTTGAAGTTTTTTTTAGTGTTCTTTGATGATATATTAATCTATATTAAAACATGGGAGGAACACCTACATCATGTAAATAAGGTGTTGGAAACTCTTGAACAACATCAACTTTATGCAAAGCCTTCTAAGTGTTCTTTTGGTGTCAAGGAGGTTGAATATTTGGGTCATATTGTCTCTTATGAAGGTGTTAAAGTGGATCCTAACAAGATAAAAGCCATGCTTGAATGGAAGGTTTCCAAAACCCTAAAAAATATCTCGAGGATTTTTGGGGCTTACACGTTATTATCGTAGATTTGTAAGGAATTATGGCAGCATCGCAACACCACTCACAAATTTATTGAAGAAGGACTCTTTCCATTGGAACGAGCAAGCTACTATGGACATTTGAGAAGTTGAAGGAGGCCATGTGCACCACTCCAGTTCTAGCCACCCCAAATTTTTCCAAAACATTCATTGTTGAATGTGATGCTTCAGGGTATGGTATGGGGGTAGTAATCATGTAAGAAGGTCAACCCATTCCTTTGAGATCCGCTGATTCAAAGGTAAGAATATATCTAAACTAGTTTATGAGAAAGAAATGTTAGCAATACTTCATGTAGTGAAGCAATGGAGACCATATCTAATGGGAAGACATTTCAAAGTAAAGATAGATCATGATAGTTTGAAATACTTCTTAGAGAAATGTTTATCATTAGAAGAACAACATAAATGGGTCTAAAAAATGTTGGGGTATGATTTTGAGATAATATACAAGAAAGGGAAAGAGAATGTAGTTGTTGATGCTTTATCTCGGAAGGATGAATCTGCCGAGGCATTGTTGTGTGCCATATCTATATTACAGGAGGATTGGATAGAGGATGTAAGGTTGAATGGAAAATGACCCAAGTACACAAAATATCATTCAGAATCTCCAACAAGATCCAAGCATGTTAGAAAAATTTGTATGGAAAGGAGATGTTTTATGGTATAAAGATAGATTATATCTATGTAATAATTCAATCCTTAAAAATAGGTTCTATCTGAGCTCCATGCTTCTCCAGTAGGGGGACATTTTGGCTTCTTGAAGACTTATCATCGAATCAAGCATGATTTTTTCTAGGAAGGGATAAAAGGGGATGTCCAAAATTTTGTGGTAGAATGCATGGTTTTTTAGCAAAATAAGGGTGAAACAATTAAGTCCCCAGGTCTTTTACAACCTCTATCTATTCCTAGCCAGAGGTGGGAAGAGGTGTCCATGGAATTCATCACAGATTTCCTAAATCAGAAGGTAAAAATGTAATCATGGTGGTGGTGGATAGAATCACCAAATATGCCCATTTTTGTGCTTTATCACATCCATTTGTTCATGCAGTACAGTAACAACAACCTTCAGGGATACAATTCAGAAGCTACATGGGACACCAAAGATTATAGTAAGTGATCGAGACCCTATCTTTACTAGTAATTTTTGGACTAACTTGTTCTCATGCTTGGGCACACAACTAGCTCATAGTTCCTCTTATCATCCCCAGTCTGATGGGAAAATAGAGGTGGTAAACAAGTGCTTGGAGGGATATCTTCATTGTTTTACGTCAGATAAGAAAGCGAGATGGGTCCAATGGTTACCGCTGCGTAATGGTGGTATAACACCTCCTTTCATACTTCATCTAAAATGTCTCTTTTTTGGAATTATATGGTACCATCCACCATCTATCACTTCATCTTTGAGAGTCCAAATAAGGGTTTGAGAAGTTGAAGAACATATTCAACACCAACAAGAGGTGCTTTCTAGTCTCGGTGGATAATTTGGCCATGTCACAAAACCGCATGAATGAAAAAAGCATACCAACATCGCAAAGTGAAAGACATTTTGAAGTCGATGATTGGTTTTTGTGAATTTACAACCATATAAGCAAATGTCCTTAAAAAAAGAAAAATGATAACAAGATTTCACCTAAATAATATGGCCCTTATTAAGTGTTACAGTAAGGCAATCTTACAAATTGGAACTTCCTCTAGCTACTCGAATTCATCCAGTCTTCCATGTATCTTACCTAAATAAGGTAATTGGATGAACAATATCAACCCTGAGATAGTGTTACCCGAGCTTGATGAAGAGCACATAATCATCCTGGAACAGAATGTATCCTTCAAGACATGCACTAAGCGAATGAGGACAAGAGTCATCACTGAGTATTTGATCAAGTGGAAAAATCTAGACAATGAAGATGGAACTTGGGAGGATGCAAACTTCCCGCAAGAAGCATCCATATCTTCTCAACATTGGGGACAATGTTTCTTCGAAGGGGAGGGGCATGTTACACCCTTAATCATATATCTTATATTGGATGTATATAGCCAACTTGTGGCTATCATAACTTATTATCATTATGTATCTCTTTCATATATGTTATATTATCATAAGTGGGTCGGCCTTGGTGTTGGCCATAGCATAGGAATAGTATATATAGGGGTTAGTAGGTAGTAGTTGATCATCATATTCAACATTTGAGTCTTATTATTTGATTTGGAGATTGCCCCCTCGAAGTGGCTAATCTATTCTACTTGCAAATTGAGATCATTTATCTGAAATATTGTGTTTATTAGTGTTATATTGCTGCTAATAATCAGATTTATACAAGTAATTCCATTACATTATTCAAAATGTCATTAATTGGCATCCTGAGTGAATTAGAAGCATAGTTAAATAATGAAATGTTGTTATTTAAATAGAGTGAGAGGAAGTGAAGAAAATTAGTGCAATTTAAGTGTTAAACTGAGTAAGAAAATTTTAGGTGTCTACATTTTCCCCTCTTTGGGGTGGCATAAGCAATGCCACTTCAAAGATAGTAGACAATCATAAACATGTAAATTTTTGAAAGGGTAGAAGAAAATTAGTAGAATGAAGGATGCCCCCTCGAGTGTCGATGGGGTGATGAAAGAGGTTGATTGACGATTGAAAAGATGAAGAGGAAATAGAAGAAGACTAAGGGGGTAAGATGCCCCTACTAAAGTAACATAATAGTTTGAAGAGAAGAAAATGATATAGAAGAAATGTGAAGGGGGGAGGGGGAGAAGGTAATCCCTATTGCCCCAAGTGACTTGGAACAATAACGCAGATAGAAGAAAATGACAGGAGGAAAATGAAGATAAGGAGAATTGAAATATCTACATCCATCTAATGTAAATAATTTTATTTCATCATATTGCTAATGATCTACATATCGGTCCTTTATTATAAGATATCGATGCGTACCCTAAAATTGGGGTAAGTGCATCTGCCGTCGGAACAACATAACACGTACCCTAATGATGATACAATGGTCTCTCGCAAGGTGTTCGGGATCGGGAAAAGCTCCCAAGTGTGCGTTAACATCCCGCATGCCTCGCTTAGCCCCCACATGCTTTAATTTTCTCTTTTCCCTCTTTTCTTGGCCTTTTTCTCTTGATTCTGAAACCGCCGCCCTACCTAGGTGGCGGTCTCATGACCGCCACCCTAAGCGAGGGGGGGCGGTCCTATAACCACCGTCCTTCTCGTGGTAATGTGGTTCTTTATGCGTTTTCAGAATGCTCTTTTAACACGACTCACATAAAAATCAATGATTCACCAGATTTTTTCACCGCCATAAGCTTGCATTAATGATTCTGGTTCCCTGGAATAGTGTTTTGCCATTGTTTATAGTTTAAGAGTTCTATTTGGTTTTTACCTTGGGTAAATGCAAATGCTATAAATAGATGGCTTGTGCTAAAAAAATGGCCCCTCAAATTTGCCTCTGAATTTCTCATTGCAATAGATTAGTCTTTCATTTTATTTAGAATTCTTAGTTTCTTTCATTGCATGCCTAGTTAGTGTTGTTTTTCTGTTAGGAAGCCACATATCCATCTTGTGCAAATGCTATTGATATTTCATCCAATCCATTGGAGTAAAATAGTTTGTTTTCAATAGGAAGCCATTAAAGTTACAGGTTTTGTTCTTCAAACAGGATAGTTTCAGGTTCTGGACGTTTTATGTTGCATGACTCACAATAAATCCCGCTAGGAATTGCATAAGCCAAGCTCTGTACTCTTGCGCTATCCCTCTCCTACTCACATTGTATTTAGTCCGCATCCTAAAGCGGCTTTTTCCCAATATCTACTTATGTTGATGCTACCATTACACACTTTTTCGGATCCTAGTGAACACGAAGGAACGAGGAGATCACACCGAGGGACATAGCCACACACACCATCGGATTCACCAGCATTGCAGAATCAGGGTTATAGCTTTCAAAGTTCTAATTAGAAACATATCAAATAGAGTAGCCAATCACTTTATTTCAGTCAATTTTACTTTCGATATTTCCAGGAAGATGTGGGGATTGATAGTTTCGAGAAACTATGATTCATTTCTCACTTCCGAGGTAGGATCGAGAGTCTTTGCAAATAGACTAGATTAGTTGTTTCGTTATTTAGAATAGGTTCACGCGATTACTTGCAGACAAATAGCTATACTCGATTATCTTGTTTGTTTTAATTGTTATTCTAAACTCATCAATTCTAGATATATTAGATAGTTTCTCTTTAAATTTTGTTTGGTAGATAGATATATCAAATTTAGAAATATACATAGATATATCTTTCACAATTAGTTTACTATGTCATTAGTTAGATTTATATAACTTTCTTTTGTATGACAATCACGGGACCTAGAGAGCCCAGAGAATACGTATTCGAGCCAATCGTGCCCCAACCCAATCTCATCACAGCAATAACTGATATAGATCAAAATCTTAGGATCCAAGTCTTCCAAACAATGGTAAACTTACAACAAATTGGTTCCCAGTTAAGCGGGTTAAACATAGAAGATGACAAAGTGCACACGTTTTGGTCAAATCAACCAAACTACAGACTACCCTAGGTATATATCCACATGACTGTAGAAGGGTTTGAAAGAGAGAAAACATTTGGTTGTGATCCTTTGGTCCCACAACCAGAAGTAGGGGATACTCTCACAGACATAGATACTAGCTTGAGAATTCAGGTTGCACAAACACCTATAAGATACTCTGAGAAGATTGCACAATTATTAATTCTGAATATCAAAGCTGAGAAAGCATACGATTATTGGATACTAGGGATTAGGGATTGATTCCGCACATGACCATAGTAGGACCACAACAAATACAAATCTACGGGTGTGACCCACAAATCCCACAACCCAATGAGCCCATAGGTGAATCAGACATAGATGCTAGCCTACATACACTAGTATTCGATCTACCCCACTTCCACCTATCATCATCGAACAATTATCCTTATTAGACGTAGCAGCTAACGAAGCTAGGGAATTTTAGACTAGGCCAGAGAATCACCCATAGAGTCAATTATATTTACCATCCACCCTATGACCTTATCTGGAGATATACACAAAACTATCCTAGGACATTTTCCACGTATTCCACAACCCATAGACTGAATCATGCCAGAGCTCGATATTGATTGGAGCCTTTGAGCATCATCCTTGTTGATCAATCTATCACACAAGTGCAGTTAGGAGGGCCTTCTTTGCCTTAGATTTGTAATTTCCACTAGTGCGTGTCGAAGACATCAGATTGCCTAACTAGTTTGTCTGCATCCCACGCATATTAAATCCCCACCGGCTGTCTCGGCACGACCTCGGGAGGTCGGGTGTGAGGAAGAGTTACTTGTAGATTCCCAAGCTTGCTTGTCACTTTTCCGTCGTACAAAATTGGTGAACCCAATGTGAACTTTGTACTTTTGGTCTAGAGTCATATTTCTCTTGGTTCTTTCAAATTAAAAACAACTTTTTCATCTTTACTACCTCATTATCTTTCACCATCACCTTCGCTCCTTCCCATTATTCTGTGGGCATTCATATACCCCCGAATATGTCGAGATTGGGAGGCATTTGATAGGCCTCTCTTAGGTCTTGAGGCATACCATGCTCAACCTGAATAACGAATAGGCAGTCATCGCCCTTGCTCTCGGCAGTGGGGTGAACACTATTCGATAATCAATTATCAAAACAAACTCCATCTCCAAGCACCAGATATAGCCCATCTTTCCAAACAGAGGAGTTGGATCAATTCACTCAAACACAACAAAAAGCAGAGCCTTGGGCTCGAACAAATGATGATGCTCACAAGAGAGTCTAGCTCATCTCCTCGGGTACTACTTAGACCACAAATTAGTAGACAATCGACCTATACCTAGGTTTGGATGATGAAAATTTGATGTACGTTATGTTAGGAATGAACAACGTTCTCGAAGTATGTACCCACCTATAGGAGGTTTACAAACACAACCGAGGTCTCTTTTCAAGAAAATACCTCCATGCCACTACATATAGGAAATGACCTCGAGGAAACTTGGCGGGCAGCGATCAATTCATATCGAGGATATCACATGCCTATGCAACATCGGTGGTATATAACAGACGCCACTAAGCAAAACACCGTGACTTCACCAAATGAAGTCATTTCAGCATTAGTAGAAAAGTTAGGGGATTAGAACTTGCTCAAGTAAATCAAAATTCTCGGTTCATGCAGCAGAAATCCTAATCCTCCACACCATCCTATCCAAATAGACCTCCTCACAGGAATAGGTACGTTAGGCATGACTCCTCAGTATTCACAACAAACACCGATTAGAACCACCGTTTCTAACATCATTCCAATACCTCCCTGCAGACATACAAAATAATCCATTCTTGGACAATACCCCTTCATACTTAAACATGTACTCTAAATCACCACAAGGGGATATGTTCTCCTCTCCCGATATTTTTACTCAACCACATGGGTTCCCTTATGCTCCTACCAATGCATATGCAACACCATATCAACAACCCATTCCATCGCTGCTCCCTCAGCAGGCACCATTAATGGTCAAAACCTATGCGATAGGGACATATTCAGAATACTTGAAAGAGGCCTTAGATTTCACCATATGAAGTGTCATGCTTCCAAGACCTCTTCCTGATTTACCCAAATACAAAGGTGAGGGAGATCCGAATGCACATATCAAAGCTTACGCTACAACCATCTCGAGAACTACTCCCATGGGATGGGGTTGTTGCTAAAATATTCCCCAAAACTGTAGAGGGCATCACTCTCGATTGGTATTATAGAATACCTGAGGCTTCCATCCATTCGTTCAAGAAACTTGTGTCAGAGTTCATCAAGGCCTTTGACATGAATAAACTATTAAGAACAAGAATCAAGGAATTCTTGCACATTAAACAAGAACACAATGAATCTATCGCCCATTTCATCCAGAGGTGGCGCACAATTCTCTATTCTTCGGCAAGTGCTCTGAACATGGATCAGATGGAACTATGTGATTTATTCCTTCATTCTCTCAGCAGAGAAGTAAAGGAAGAAGTCTAGAAGTTTCCACTAAGAACTTACGATGAAGTACTTGAGAGTGCTCTCCGAATAGATCAAGCGGCAATTGATAGTGGTCACAAGACATATGGAGCAAACGGGAGGTTAATCACCTCCAACCAAAACACTACAACTTATCCTACTATCACAAATGTCAATCAAGGACCTAAAATTCTTAACAAAAATTACGGAGTGACAACGGATGGAGTAACTGATCAGGCTAGAAAGACAAACGTTGTGAATACTCCACCACAAATAAACAATCAACGAAACAACAACTTTACCCCGACAATCAATGCAGTGGATTTTAATCATCCACAACAACAACAACAATGATGGAAAAACCTTACATAGGATTCAAGCCAAAGCTCAACTGGTTATCAAAATCAAAATCAAAATCAAAAACAACAAACACAAAACTTTAATAGGCAACGGTTTGATCAAAGTTTTGGGCCACAATATGCACCAAACCAACAAACTAGGAATTACAATCCTAATTCGTATTGTGGTTTCCACAAAATTCGGGGCCATGACACTAGAACGTGTCGTGACTACAATAAATTCATGCAACGTTTGCCAGATGAACAAAGACAACTTTTCATAGATATGTTCTTGGCAGATCCTACGTCACCAACACCAAATACTTTTACAGGGGTAGTTTCCCCTCAAAATGCACCCCTCAAGATCTTCAATGATCCGCTCCCAAATCACAACAATAACAAGTTAAATCTAAGTGGGACAAACAAGGGTGTAATTCTAGGAAACAATGATCATGAAGCTTCAACTTCGCTAAATCCATTAGTTGCACCACAACTAGGAAGTCAGCCACGACCTAAGATAGTCGGATTAGTGGAGTTAGATGTCGAACTACCCATAGAAGCTGTAACAAGGACACGAGAGTATTCCTCTCAGCTAAGTCCAAGCTACCCGTTAGAAATAGACAATATCCAACAAGTATTAATAAAACCTGTAGGTGCTTATGATTTAATTAATGATCTAACAAAAACCTTCTCGCACATCTCCTTTTTGGACTTACTAAAGAACTCCCCTACTCACAGGGCTGCTCTTTTAGAAGCATTGGGTTTAGGTCATCTAATTAGCATCACTCCACCTCCCGAAACACAGGTAAACCATATAGACTTTGATATCCATCCTCTGGGGCAGCTGGATAGAGACACCGAATTCATATTTGAAATAAACAAAATACCCACAGAGACGCCCGAGATTACATGCTTGAGGTGATCCGGCCTTACACTTGTAAGTGTGGGTTTATAACAATTATGTGAAACGTGTGATGCTTGACGATGGGGTAGCAGTTAACATAGTCCCTTTTTCTTTCCTTCAAAATCTAGGGTACATGGAGAAACAAATTGTTCCACAACTTGAAATACGCTAAGAGGCTATGACAACCTTAAAGCTACTTCCATTGGAACTATAATATTACCAGTTACCTTAGGACCCAAAACCATCCTGACTGAGTTTTATATTATAGATCGGGAAACTAACTATAATATGATCCTCGGTCAACCATGGATACACCGCATGAAGGCAATCCTTTCTACGCTATTTCAAGAAGTAAGGTTTTTACACTTAGGAAAGATATTCGTAGCCAAAGGTGATCCAAAACCATTTGATGTACACCTAGGCGACTTAAAGAAAAGACTAGGCGTGCACTCGGAGTTTGAACTCCCAACAAACCAACTTAATAAACCTACCAATGCAAAACCGGAGGAAAAATTGGTACCTACTGATAGATCTTGAGACTATGAGCCTAGTCAATATGATCCCACTTTAAAGATGAGGCTAACTAACTTTGTAGAAACAGATATCATTAGGAACTACTTTGCAAAAATTGTTGAATTACTAGAACAAGATCTACCAATGTTCCTACCATTTGATTTTGTAGGAATGGGGTGCACCCTAGGTGTCGGCTCTCTTCCAGTAGTGGATCTCTGCATGATAGAAGTAGAGAATGTTAACACACCAAGTGTCCCAGTGCCCATGTTCCCAGCTAAGTATTGGACTCTCCATTTCGATGGAGCTGGATGTCGTTATGGAGTTGGGGCAGGTGTAATCCTTACTTCTCCCGAGGGAAAATTCCTACCATTTTCCTTTAAGCTAAATTTCGAATGCACAAACAATGGTGCCGAATACAAAGCCCTCCTCCTTGGCCTCATCTTAGCTAAGAGGATCGGTGCTAATAATATCAGGGTGTTAGGAGACTCACAATTGATAGCAAACCAAGTCGCTGAGGTATATGAAACCAAAGCCGAGCACCTACAGCTCTACAAAATAGCTATATTGAATTTAAGCAAGGAGTTTGACTTCATATCGATTGAAGCAATCCCACGAGAACAAAATATCCTTGCTGATTCAATAGCAACGTCAGCGTCACGCTTTACTCCAAACAGTAAGTTAGAGGATACCCATTTCATGGTATCCCTTCGTGATGAACCATTGATAAAAACAATGTCAAATCCTCTTTTAAATGGAAATGAAAACAAATCTACTATCCTAGACCACACCGATAGTGATACAACCACTCTTGATTACTTAAACACCTATGCAGCGTTACATCTTGCCCATCGCGCAATAGATTTATCTTTGATCCCGCATTCATCTTCCTATTACGGGAATCCCATGACAGAGCTTCCCCTACAAAAGGAACTCAACATATACACAGTCGGGAATGGAGATGAGCTGGAGCTACCCCCAGCCCCGCCTGAGTTTGAAGAAGGTAACGCTTCCCTAATCGAAGAAACAATTGATATTAACATCGGAACGGAAGATGAACCAAGGATATTGAAGTTAGGATCCTCGCTAACTCCATTAGAAGTAGAAATACACACTTAGATCCTCAAGGAACATCAGAAGGTGTTTGTATTTAATTATAAGGAAATGATAGGAGTTACACCCCACATTGTGGTACACAACCTCGTCACTAAATCGATTCAAAACCAATTAAAAAAATCAAGACCAATGAAACCCAAGGTAGCTCTCATGGTAAAAGAGGAGGTAATAAAGCTCCTCCAAGTAGGATTCATCAAACCAGTCGATTACTCTCAATGGGTATCTAATATCGTTTTGGTTCTAAAAAGAATGGAAAGATATGCATCTGCATAGACTTCCGAGACATTAACAAGGCATGTCCTAAAGACAACTTCCCATTACCATCTATAGATGTCATCGTTGACGCAACAACTGGATTTGAGCTTTTATCTCTCATGGATGGATTCTCGGGATATAATCAAATCAGAATATCCGAACAAGACCAAGCTAAAACCACATTTATAACTCCTTGGGGAACCTATTGCTACGCTATTATGCCATTCGGTCTCAAGAACGCTGGTGCTACATACCAGCGGGCTATGACGTATATATTTCATGATCTTATTCACAAAATTGTGGAATCCTACGTAGATGACTTACTGGCTAAAGCCAAGAAACGTTGTGACCATCCGGAAGTGCTTCGTGTCATTCTTTCACGTCTGATAGAATACGGAGTCACGCTAAATCCAGAAAAATGTGTCTTTGGTGTGACAGGAGGGAAGCTCCTAGGTTATATTATATCATCATGCGGGATCGATGTTGACCCAACCAAAATTAAGGCTGTTCTCGAAATGGTCCCACCTTCGGATGAATCTGGAATCAGATCATTTCTTGGAAAACTTGGTGCGATCCGGAGATTCATCTTAGATTTAAGTTTCGCCATTCATCCAATCAACAATCTACTCAAGAAAGATTATAGCATTGATTAGACCGAAGACTGCAATGAAGCTTTCAACACAATTATGTGTTGCTTGTTATCACCACCTACACTAATGCCACCTAAGCCAGATCGCCCATTAATTTTATATTCACGAGCCACCAATGTCTCGCTAGCTTTGTATCTTGGCTCAAGAAGACGATGACAATAGAACGTGCGATCTATTTCATCACCGAGACATTGCTTGATTATGAAGTACGCTACACACAAGCGGAATGAGAATGTCTCGCCATAGTATTTGTAACCAAACGCTTAAGACATTATATGTTAAATCAAGAAACAAGGGTCATGGTAAAAACAGACCATTTATGAAATTTCCTCACGCAAGGGTCCTTGTGTAAGAAGGCTGGACATTTTATAACCTTAATGGGAGAATTCAAATTAACATTTTTAAATTAGAAGTCCATTAAGGGAAAAATCATCACGGATTGGTTAGTTGATAACCCATTAGACGGAGGCGATCTAGTAGACCTAGACTTTCCGGATGAATGCGTATACTACATTGAAACCAGACCTCCTATCTCTGAGTGTCCTTGGTACACTGATATCATTAATTATATCATGGACCATACGTATCCAGAAGGTGCTACTCCACAACAAAGAATGCGGTTACGCATTATCGTAGTGAAATACGTCATTATAGAACAAGTCCTCTATCAGAAAGCATTTGATGGAATGATTCTAAGATGCGTCGACACGAGAAGAATCCAAGAAGATTCTCCACGAATCTCACAATGGGATGTGTGGAGGCCACTTTGGTGGCCATGCCACCGCTCGTAAAATACATCAAATGGGCTATTTCTCGCCCACTCTAGAACACGCACGCAAAGAGAGTTTGTACGCAGTGTCATAAGTGTCAAGAATTCTCCCACGAGATTCACATGCCAAAGACAAGATCTACAACCAATCGCTACTCTATGGCCCTTTTCTACGTGGGGCCTAGATTTAATAGGGAAATTCTCACCCTCGTCTACGAGATGGCCATAATTTTTAATCACGGCCCGAATATTTTACCAAATGGGTAGAGGCTATGCCTCTTACTACTCATGTACTGGTTCTATAATTGCCAAGTTCATTTTGAACCAAATCATTTGTAGTACGGTGTCCCATAAGTCATTATCTTAGATAATGGGACTTCTTTTAAGAATGACGAAGTTTGTGAGTTATGCAATAAATTTAAGATAAGCCATCATACAACTTCCTTGTATTACCCTCAAGCCAATGGACAGGTGAGGTGACAAACAAAACATTAAAAGCCATTCTCCTTAAAATAGTGAAAGAAAACAAACGAGATTAGCACTTGAAGTTATATCGGCCTTATGGGCCCACCGAACCTCAATAAGAACACCAACATGAGTGACTCCTTTCTCACTAGTATTTGGGGCAGAAGCAATTCTCCGCTTGAGGTTGAAATACCCGGTCTCCGCATTTCATTACAAAGGATTTTGGATGAAGATGCTTACAGAGAAGCACGTCTTTCCCAACTAGAAAGCCTAGATGAAGCTAGGTTAGATGCTGAACAGCGGCACAGAGTCTATGCTGACCGGATGTGCCGAGCAGTATAACAAGAAGGTCTATGAACGTGACATATATGAAGGTGATCTAGTTCTAAGGCTATCACGGACCGACAAAAAGACCGGTGAAGGAAGGAAGTTTCGGCCCAAATGGTTGGGCCCATACCGAGTCATGAAGGACTATGGAAATGGTGCATATCTCCTATGTACGCTGGAAGGTGAGGAATTTGGTGAAACAGTCAATTCCCTACACCTCAAACAGATTCTATACGTAAGTAGCTAGCACTATTTGTATAATTATATCTACATTGCATCTTCATATAGTTAGGATCATTTTGTCCACTTGTTTCGTACAAAATTGTGATCAAGGAATTTTGTTCTCAAAGCAATTCATTACAAACTCATGATGTTGTTGGCATAAACACTCTAATCATACTTCTCTATTTCCATGATATCATCAAATTATTTGAAATCATTTCATCAAATAAAGCTAGATATGACAAAGTCTTAACGGTAACCATGCCAAGATCTGCGGGTTTATTCTCACTTTTGGTTTCTTCTTAGGATAGGTGTCTTGCTTATGGTCTATTCTAGAAGCTTCATGGTGTCACATCTATCCCATATGAATATCTCTTTGGAAATAAAAACATACTAAAATTTTGCTCAAGTAAACAAGTCAAATATAGAATCAAAAAGAAAATTTTAAATTTACACATTTCCTTGCCCCACCAACCTTCGGTGATGAGCTTGCGTCTCTTACTAGTGACGTAGGGTTGGGAAAGGATGGAAATGCCCTTACTCACCTATATCTTGCCTATGGTGATAAGCCCATACTTCTTACTAGTAGCATGGGGCAAGGTGTAGGGAGTCCTCTTGACAAACAAACGTTAAAGGCCATAGACAAAAAATTCAAATCTTGAAGTCTTTTGTCAAAAACAAATGAACCAGATGTCCAAAATTCCAAAAGAGTTAAAAATCCTAAAAACCAGATTTTGTCTACCATGTGGCCATCTATAGATCTAAGTCTAGATAAAGTACAAAGAAAGTTGCATCCCAAAACTATGAAGTCACTTGAGTGGAGTAAGCTTGTAGCATCCTAATTTGGTTCCACCAAAGCTTTGTCTATCTCTCATCACTTTGCCATTTCAACACATTTCACAACTTGTGCACTTTCAAGCTCTCGGTGATGAGCCCTCACATCTTACTAGTTGTGTGGAGTTAGGAGAGGGGTAAGTCTATTTGCTCATCGTACCGGTTTGTCTTCACCACTTTTCTAAAACAAATATGAGGCATCCAAAATTGCTTACAGAAACTAAAATTCAAAATCACATTGTGTCTACATTATCATATATCAGCATCATGAAATACAAAAAGAAAGTAAACATTTGTATCATTTGTTCTCCATTGCATACATTCTAAAAAGCATATAAGCATAATATCATAGTTCACATGAGGAAACTGGAAAGGAAACAAAGCCATAAATGCCAAAATTCTGATCCAAAGAAATATATATATATATATATATATATATATATATATATATCAAAATTCCTGTACAATGCCATCATGCGCTGAGCATGGTCAAAATGCTCAAAGAGCCCGGTATATACAAAAGAATATATCATGCAAAATATAGGAGAGCCAAGTGGCTTCTCAACCCCTATGAGACCCCTCCAAAGGTGCACACCCGCACCTAGGACTCCGGCTACGCCGGTGCTCTGAGTGCACGGAGGGCTCGGGATCCTAAGGGGCGGCAGCCTCACCACGAGAATGACTCTCATCAAGCACTCGGATGTACTATACCCCGCTAGCTCCATGCGGAGAGTCGATACCATCCTGGCCACATGCCGACCAGGGCAAAGATGTCGGTGTGTCTACCAGTTTCTTGAGGGCTCCCGGCGTCCACGAGATAACTCTGTGTGGGTCCTCTCCATGGGGATCATCAAGGTATCAGTGCATACCCTGCGAATCAAGTCCCGCCACTCATCGGCGGTCTCTGCAAACAAAGGAGAAAACAAATTAGAAATAAAACAAGAGGAGAAATAGTAACTAAGGAAATCCTAATAAAAAACAAACACTAAAAGGAAGGATGGTAACTTACTCGGATCACCAGGCCTCTAGGATGGATCTCTAGGGTCAGCACCTGCCACAGATGCCGCCACTGACTGAGGTGCTCCCCCCATGGCTAGAGCAACGTGGCGTCCTACAACGGACTCATCCTCCCCACCATGGCCCTGGGAGAGTGGCTCCTCTGAAACCAGAGTAACTCTCTCTGCACTCTACTCGGCCCTCTCTGCCTGCATGATATCCTGAGTGTCATGCCACTCAGGATCATTGTCCTCCTCAGTCTCCTCCTCTGTCTCTCCCCCTGTAAACTCCTCAGACTCAGAGTCTATGTCAATGGGGTCATCGCTACTATGGGCAGGACCCGTGGCAATCCAAAGCAAGGGTGCCTAAGGTGCAATGGCTCTCCCTCGAGCACGTAGTACCCTCCTGACCGCAATAGGAATGCCAGGAGTAACAACTGTCCAACCCCGGCCTCTAGGACCCCCTCGGCCTCTCAAACCGACACAGATCATCAGTGCTACTAGAGGAAGCATGCCCATGTAGGGTAGGCCAAACTGCTGAGGAACTCGGCCAAAGGGGTGTATCTCCACTCACCCCACTCTGTCAATAAGCTGCCTGTGGTGGAGCAGGAGATCAAAGTAAGAGCCTCCTTGCCCCATATACCTGCCATGGTCTGATACGGTGTGGCCTCCATGTCAGCAGTGGTCAGAGAAGCAACCGGCTGATGAGGTGCTCTGAGCACCGACATATCTGTCCATCTAGCTGCCCTCACAGCTCAGGATCTGTCACCTCTACACCTCTGCCATAGGGGATGAAGTGCTCATAGACCCAACTCATGACCAGGGTCGGGTGGCTCAAGGGACTACCCCTGTATAAGTCATGGTAGGTAGTCCCAAGTATATCTTCTCCCAAGCATATATCCAGCCATGTCCCTCTATTTGTGTAATGATGGGGGACTAAGAAGTCTTGATGTGTCTCCTCCCTTGTCCCCGATCAGTCTCGAGGAAAGGATCCCCATAATAGCTTTGGCGAATCAAGGGGATGGGAAAACTAGGAATGGGTGAACTCGACCCCCTTCTTCGAACCCTTGGAGATGACCGCATCTCGATATAAGTGGCCCTTTGTGGTATCTGGGCCCGTGAACCTCTTGTCTCAAGGGTCAAACGTCTCCCAATGATCGGGACCCCCAGAATGTGATAAACATCCTCCAAAGTGATGGTCCACTCACCACGGACCCCTGGTAATCGTAAGGTGCTCCGATCAACATCCCAATAGGAGAATAAGTCACAAAGAATGTGACTGGATGGTGCAACATGTGGAACACGTGAGATACATAGTAGCTCGGCCCTCGAAGAGTGTCCTTCTCATCCCGTGAAAGTGCATCTAAATCTTTGGGAGGGAGTCACACACTCTCTCTCTCGGCTCCACTGAATGTACTCCTCCCTCACCGCATACACCCAAAAACACACAAAACAGAGCAAGTTAGCATCCGAGTGATATTAGAAAAATCATGAAAACACATAGAAATGCTAAAAATGTAAAAACAATCTCAAACAGATGTTCTTCTGGCATTCTGTACAAAACCACCACCCTGAGCACGGAGGTGGTTTTGTAACCACCACCTTAAGAGCGGTGGTTGTGTAACCGCCGCCTTGAATAGGGCAACGGTCGTGTAACCGCTGCCCTGGGTAGGGCGGTGATCATGTCCCGAAAACCCACGTAGGTTTTATAGCTTAAAAAGCCCAAAAAACGCCAAAAGAGGACCATTTTTACTAAAACAAGGGCTACCCAGTAGGCACCCCCCATACATGGACCTTTTGAACCTAACATTTTAAAAAATTACCCCCCCATGACAAAGATTTTAGCATTTTAAAATTAAGGGGGTGAAAAGGATAAATTGAAGAAAACTAACCTATGATCTTGTGGGTCGATGTTCGCTCGCGGAGGCATGATCACTATCCCGTCACGAACGTTTTGGCTCTACTCGCGCAAGAACCCGTTACCGTGGGTTCCAGAGCTCAGAATCAATCAAATGAAATCGCGCAAATGAATAGGAAAATGGGCCCACTTTCATATATATAGCAGCCTAACTTGTTTTAAAAATGTTTTTTTCGCAGGTTTGGAGCACCGACAGAGGTAAGTTCTTACCCCCACACAAATGGTACGTCCTCATTTCCCATTATTTTAGTGTTTATTTTCCGATCTATCTTGTCTATCTGCACTTGAGTTCTCTTTTCCTTTTGCAGGTGGCGAGGAATTTTGGATGGCGTCATTTCGACACACGGACGTATTAGGTATAACTTTCAACTTCCCATTTCGGGACCGCCATACTCGGACCCACCGTTTTACGCCTCTTCATGGCTAAAATGCTTCTCCGAGGGGGAAATATGTACATACCCAAAATTGTAGGTCTTATGCGTCGGAACAATGTAACACGTACCCCAATGATGATACAAGTCTCATCGTAAGGTGTTCGGGATCCAGAAAATCTCCCCAAGTGTGCGTTAACATCCCGCATGCCTCGCTTAGCCCCTGCGTGCTTTTTTTTTCTCTTTTTCCCTCTTTTCTTGGCCTTTTTCTCTTGATTCTGAAACCACCGCCTACTGCACAGGCAATGGTATCGTGACCGCCGCCCTAAGCAGGGTGACGGTCCTGTAACCGCTGCCCTGCTCAGGGTGGCGGTCCTTTACGTGTTTTCCAGAATGCTCTTTTAACATGACTCACGTAAAAATCAATAATTCACCATATTTTTTCACCGCCATAAGCTTGCATTAATGTTTCTAGTTCCCTGGAATAGTGTTTTGCCATTGTTTATAGTTTAAGAGTTCTATTTGGTTTTTACCTTGGGTAAATGCAAATGCTATGAATAGATGGCTTGTGCTCAAGAAAATGGCCCCTCAAATTTTCCTCTGAATTTCTCATTGCAATAGATTAGTCTTTCATTTTATTTAGAATTCTTAGTTTCTTTCATTGCATGCCTAGTTAGTGTTGTTTTGCTGTTAGGAAGCCACATATCCATCTTGTGCAAATGCTGTTGATATTTCATCCAATCCATTGGAGTAAAATAGTTTGTTTTCAATAGGAATCCATTAAAGTTGCAGGTTTTGTTCTTCAAAGAGGATAGTTTCGAGTTACGGACGTTTTATGTTGCATGACTACTGCAATAAATCCCACTAGGAATTACATAAGCCAAGCTCTGTACTCTTGCGCTATCCCTCTCCTACTCGCATTGTATTCAGTCTGCATCCTAAAATGCCTTTGTCCCAATATCTACTTCTGTTGATGCTAGCATTACACACTTTTCTGGATCCTAGTGAACACAAAGGAATGAGGAGATCACACTGAGGGGACATAGCCACACACACCATCGATTCGCCAGCATTCGTAGAATCCAGGTTCTAGCTTTCAAAGTTCTAATTAGAAACATATCAAATAGAGTAGCCAATCACTTTATTTTAGTCAATTTTACTTTTGATATTTCCAAGGAAGCTATGGGGATTGATAGTTTATGAGAAACTATGATTCATTTCTCACTTCGAGGTAGGATCGAGAGTCTTACAAATATTTGGATCAGATTGTTTTGTTATTTAGAATAGGTTCATAGTTGCATAGAAAAATAGCTATACTCGGTTATCTTGTTTGTTTTAATTTGTTATTCTAAACTGTTAATTCTAGATATATTAGGTAGTTGCTCTTTAAATTCTGTTTGGTAGATAGATATATCGATTTAGAAATATACATAGACATATCTTTCACAATTAGTTTTTTTGTCATTAGTTAGATTTATATAACTTTCTTTTGTATGATAATCATGGGACCTAGAGAGCCGGGAATACATATTTGAGCCAATCGCGCCCCAACCCAATCTCATTACAGCAATAATCGATCAAAATCTCAGGATCCAAGTCTTCCAAACAACGGTAAACTTACAACAAATTGGTTCCCAGTTAAGCGGGTTAAACATAGAAGACAAAAAAGCGCACACATTTTGGTCAAATCAACCAAACTACAGACTACCCTAGGTATATATCCACATGACTGTAGAAGGGTTTGAAATAGAGCAAACCTTTGGTTGTGATCCTTTGGTCCCACAACCAGAAGTAGGGGATACTCTCATAGACATAGATACTAGCTTGAGAATTCAGGTTGCACAAACGCCTGTAAGATACTCTAAGAAGATCACACAATTATTAATTCTGAATATCGAAGCTGAGAAAGCATACGATTATTGGATACTAGGGATTAGGGATTGATTCCGCACATGACCATAGCGGGACCACAAAAAATATGAATCTACGGGTGTGACCCACAAATACCACAACCCAACGAGCCCATAGGTGAATCGAGACATAGATCTTTGGCCTACATACACTAGTATTCAGATCTACTCCACTTCCACCTATCATCATCGAACAGTTATCCTTATTAGACTTAGCGGCTAACAAAGCTAGGGAATTTTGGACTAGGCCAGAGAATCACCCATAGAGTCAATTATATTTACCATCCACCCTATGACCTTATCTAGAGATATACACGAAACTATCCGGGAAATTTTCCACGTATTCCACAACCCATAGACCGAATCATGCGAGCTCGATATTGATTGGAGCCTTTGAGCGATCATCATTGTTGATCGATCTATCACACCGGTGCGAGGTTAGGAGGGCCTTCTTTGCCTTAGATTTGTAATTTCCACTAGTGCGTGTCGAAGACATCGATTGCCTAACTATTTTGTATCGCATCCCACGCATATTCAATCCCCACCGGCTATCTCGGCACGAACTTGGGAGGTCGGGTGCGAGGAAGAGTTACTTGTAGATTCCCAAGCTCGCTTGTCACTTTTCCATCGTACGATATACACATACAACAAAAGTGTAAAATGACATGAAAAACCATAATACAAACATTTCTTCATTTCTAAAAATGCTTAACTCCATGTAACATACATAATGCAATGCAATATGAGAAAGTAAACAAGCTAACATAACAAGGAACAAGTGCACACACACATACCGAAACAAGTAATGCTCAAGACAATTTTAATTTTTTTTTTTGTTATCAAGCTTCAATTTTGACCTGTGTGAATTAATGAAAAGGGTTAATGATGGTGCCCCAAGAAAGGATACATGCAAGGGGAATATACGGAGGATGCAAGGGTCCCATGGAAAAGTAATTGTGCACTATGATACTACCCCAAGCAATGTGTTTGTGCAAGGGAAGACAAATATAGTAAGAAAACCAACTTTTGTTAATGGAAGGTATATCAAAATAATCCGCAATTCACACACATGAACAAATGAGAATCAAAGAATATGTTTTGTAGGATTATTTTTGATGTTTGAGTATGATGCATGTGATACATGCTTTAGCTACGTGCATGCTCATTACCGATATTTTTGATTTATGTGATGTTTTCAAATTTTTAGGATTTTTGTGAAAGTTTTATATTGTTTTTGAGTTTTTGATGGAAATTTTTGAATGTTTTGATTTTTCCAACTAACATATTTGAATGTTTTGGGATTTTCAAAATTTTGTACAAATGTTTTTGTGATTTTCTAACCATTTTGAATGTTTGTGGTATTTTGAAAGTTTTACGAAACTATGTACATGAAAACAAAGAAACGTGGATGCCCCCAACAATAGATGGGATTTACTGAGGGCGAGAATGCCACGTGTATGTTCAAGATAGTGAAGATGGCTCCAACATTAGATGTGAACATACAAAGGAGAACTATTCACATATATACAAGTTTGATCAGGGCCAATATGGATAGGTTCAACATGATGATGAACTTAAACCAATGAAGTGTTAGGGAGGAGCAAGTATGCCCCTAACATAAGTTTGCCAATAAACACATTGATATAAAATAAGTAGAAGTATTTTTATGTGAAAGGGGAGAAGGTTGCTGTAAACATGGGAAAAATGAAATATTTTACACATGGATGTTCGAAAAAAGTAGAAGAACAATGAAAATGTCATGTAAGGACATGGAAAATGTAGCTATAAGCCTTACAATGAAGAAGTGATTATCCAAAGGCACAAATCATGAGACAAGATACAAACTAAAGTAAGAATCTAAACAAGGTCCAAAAAAAGACACTTGGTAACATACTAATCCTATTCACTCATCAAGATCTAGTGTGTGCACGTGGAAATTTATTACCTCTTGGAGGGAAGATTTGATAGACAACAAGTGAAGACATCCTAGTCAATGTGTAGGAATGATTTATTTTGAAGTTGATTTGTGAATGGAGGGTGGAAGGATATCCGTACATTACTCCACTTTGCCACCAAGAATCCATAGCCTTAAAAGAGATGCATTTGATTCTAATCACAACATTTATTTACTACCAGTTATGCATTCATAGCCTTGGTAGAGATTATTGGAAACACCCCAAGAGAGAGTTATATATCAATTTGATTTTTGCTTTTGATTTTGATTTGATTTTATTTGATTTTCTTTTCAAAAACTTATTTCATCTCTCTTGACTATTTTGACAAGGGTTAAGAATCACTTATGGATTGATGGAAGGATGTGGAAGTTATTGCGATTAAGACATTGTATAGTGTCAACAAATATGCCCAACATATCTTTGCAACAAGTGTATTAGATGTAGATAGTGATAGGATCTCTAGAGGTCAATCATTCTTTAATTTACCAAGGTGATAAAAGACCAAGGTCAAATGAATACTATAGAGATAAATGTCGTAAAATACATGCAAATAGACTAATCAAAATAGCATCAAAGGGATGAAAATGGTGGATGACTTGTGGAAAGAAAGGGAAGAAAGAACATACATATGTATGTATAACCTAATTGAATTGTTTGATCTTTATACCTTCAATTTTTTTGTAATGTTTTCTCTCTTTTTTTGTACCTTTGAATTTGTTTTGATTTTTTAAGATTTTTTTTTTTTTTTGGGAAGTTGGGATCAACAATGTCACTTTGTATGATAAGATAAAACAACGATGTTCGTGACTTCTTTGATAAGGGAGACTAAGAGATTTTGCTTATCAAAGGTCATATTATCTCTGATCTCGATGATCATGGTGAGATCATACTCAACAAATGACTGCAATTTATCTTGAAACATGGATTTTGTATGCGGGATATTGAGTTACATATCCAAATGTTTATGAACTTTGCGCCATACTTGATGGTTTCATTGGCATGCATTATTGAATCACACTTGATTATGAAGTTTATGATTGTTTGAATTATTGGGAGCTTTGGAGATTGTGGAATGTTTGACTTGAGCTTGATGAAGAAACCATTTGGGTTTCTTTTAAGCTAATGTGTGACTTGTCTGATCCCGAGAAGTGGGAGAAGAAAGTGGAAATATATGATTGATGATATGAGTGATAGAGATGATGGTGGGTTTTCCACTATTATTTATAGAAGGATAATATAATGAACAACATGGATACAGTCCAAGAATTGAAGAGGATGGGCTATTAGGAGGTGAGCCATAGATAGAAGATGGAAGGATAATAGGATGTGGCCCCAAGATGGAAGAAAAAGGGATACCCGGAGGTGAACCAAAAATAGAAGACAAAGGGGGCTACGAGGGCTTGGCCCAAGTATAGGAGATAAGGGGATACAATGAGGTGTACCATAGATAGAAGATGAAGGACTACCCAAAGGTGTCTTATAAAAGAAGATGGCAGACTACTAGGATGTGGTCCAAGAATAGAAGATAATGGGTTACCAGGAGGTGACCCAAGTATAGAAGATGATGGGCTACCAGGAGGTGACCCAAGAATAGAAGATGATGGGCTACTTAGTGGAGACCCACACATAGAAGATGAAGGGCTACTAGGAGGTGGCCCACATACAGAAGAAGATGATGAGCTACTAAA
Organism: Taxus wallichiana var. yunnanensis; assembly: GCA_018340775.1. Taxonomy (NCBI): domain Eukaryota; kingdom Viridiplantae; phylum Streptophyta; class Pinopsida; order Cupressales; family Taxaceae; genus Taxus; species Taxus wallichiana. The sequence goes on from CM031234.1 coordinate 831,539,988, forward strand.
GGTGGCCCACACATAGAAGAAGATGATGAGATACCAAGAGGTGACCCAAGGTGTGATTTTGATTGAGGAATATTGATGGATAAAGAATGATTGGGTAATGAGAAGATGGGCCATGGATCTATGCTAGACTCAAGTAGTTCATTATGCAATGAAGAATGTGAAGATGGAGGTGTAAGAGGAGGATCAAGTTCGATGATCCTAGGATTTTCCTCCATTTTTGATAAAAATAATTAACCTCTTCCCCAAAATACACAAATGCATTGAGTTCTAAAGATAATCCCTGCTCATGGTCCTCTAGAGGAATGTCATCATGTAAACCCATGAATTCTCTGACCACTTCTTCATTATGAAAGAAATCAATTGGTATGGTTTGTTGTTGGTCAATGATAATAGGTAGATAGTAAGAAATATGTCCAACTAGTGTGAAATATTTAAAAGATGTTTGATAAGGTAGATGAGAATAAGTTTTGAGCTTAGATTTTCCACCACTGACTTGGACAGTGCTTCGAAAAGATATCTCAACACATCGCTTCTTATGAATTTTTCTCCTTAGACACAAACATTGATTTTTCGAAGATCAATGAAGATATAATAAGGAATGATCAAAATGACTCAAGGGCCAAGGATGAATTGGAATTTTATCGATAGAAGAAGATGACATAAGAGATGAAGTAGATTTGGAAGAATATGTGGATTTTGAAGAGGGTAGAATAGGTTTTCCTAGAAGATGACATAGTATTGGTAGAAAAAGAGTATTACGTAGCCATTTAATGGATTGTGATGTAGGAATTGAGTTGGTCAGTTGACTAGAGAGGTTTTGAGTCACATGAATATTCAAAGGAGGAAGACTTGTTTGGGGTGACTAAAAAAGGGGGTCATAAAAAGAAAGGGAGGACCATGAATTAGGATTCAAATAGGAGGAATCGAATAAATTTTCAAATTAGAAGCATAAAAGTTGAGAAGAATCAAAAGAATAGTTTGGATTAGAATCACTAGAAAGAATGTTTGGATTGGAATTATCAAAATATATCGATTTACCATGAGATGAAGGTGGGGAAAGTGGTAACCAAATGATTTTTCCAACACGAAGAACCAAACGAGGTTTTTATTGATGAGAATGTTTTGATGTGAAGGCCTAAACCTTGGCTCCCTATTATCGTTAGTATGAGGAAATTTGTGATAGTTAGTCATTGTTGTAGTTGTTTAGGTATAAATGCCTAGACCTAGATAGTGTGATTTAACTCCTTTAAAGGGAAGTTCCATGTTGATTTAGGGAAGCATAATAACATCTAACTAGACATTTGGCAAATATGGGGATGCTCATGTGATTATCTAAAGAAGGTCTAAGGAAAATAGACATTGTAATTTTTGACAATCTAACAAGGTTTGGACAACAAGTTGCAATGTAAGTGTCAAAATTATTGATCAAAATTATAGCAACACCAAGGCTACAAAGGTTTCGTTTAATGTGTTTAAGCATACAACAAACCTAAGTAACAAGTGTGAAAATTATCAAGGTTGTAAAATAATGTCAATTTTGGTGAACCAATGGATCAAAGCATTGTCCTAAAAAATAAGTTTTCAAGATAAGTAATCACAAGAAACAATTACACAATTTCATAAACCAAACCAATCACTAATGAACTACTCCCTATGAAAATGTTTTGTTCAAAGGTAGTTATGACGTAAGATGATCAACTCAATATCAATACTTAAGTCAAGTTTAAGATAAACAAAGTCTAAGTATTAACAATGGGTTGATGTGACTCCCAATCAAAGTATACTATAACTCGTTCAAATACAAACAAGGCCTAAATCTCAAAAGTGGGAGTCACAAGTGCGAAGCAATGCACCAATGCATCAAATGGGGTTGAAAAATACTTAGCTTCACTTGGAAAAGTTTCACCTTGTCTTACGATGAGTGAAAAACTAAGACAAAGTAATGCTTCTTAAATTTTGTGATGAATGACGCTTATTTTAAAATTTTATGGACTCTCCCTTGTTTAAATAACAAGGTTTTGACTCCGAAAAAGTTTTTACTTCACAAAATCTCTATGAAACACGATGGGTTTGAGTCGGTCAAGTTGGCTCCAAGAAGAAATGGCTTCCTATTGTTTCTCTCAACTAGGTGTCACAAATTACCTCTGTAAGCTCGGTTTGCCAAGGAATTCACACTGACTAAACCTTGGAGTATCCCAAATTTAATTTAACCCCTTTGATACAATGAGAAATAAATGCATTCAATTTTATTTTCACTGGGGTCACAATAAATATAAATTTGATGCTAAATCTCACAAGTGTATACTAGTCAAGTGGTAAAAGGAGCGCTTCCCATTTTGTCCACAAGGTTCCCTCTTATGTGGACTACTTTGGGGTTCCTATGAGCATTTGTCTGTTATCTTAAGGCTTATGCCAAAGGGTACTTCTCCTATTTCAAATCAGATAAGCCATAACTCTTAACCGAAACTTGCATATATAGTGTTTTGAATGTGGTGTATTTTCTTATCTTTGAGCTTAATGTGGTTTTGTCGTACACCATTTGGCAACCTGCATCAAACTATATTAGTAATTTTTGTTTATATTCTCCTTTCTTTGACAAGCATATTTAGGTCCTACATGCAAAGTTTAGTAGTTTTCCAAATGATAAAATCATCATAAAAAGAGGATAAAACATTGTTTCTAATTCTCAAGATCATCCTAAGATGCAAGAGAAGAGCATACACAACAAGAAATCCAACTAGTTAGAAAATAATGGAAAAACTTAAATGCACAAACCATTCATTTTAGCCAAATTGAAGTTCATTCCCTTAACAAGAAGTTTAATGAAATGTCTTGAAAGCATGAAAAAGGTTTAGAATCATTTCTGATTCCCAAGATCACCTAGAAGGTGTGAGGGAAGAGCATACGTGATCCTAGCCTCATAAATGAAAAATGTAACATTCATTAACTTAACCAAACAAATTAACACAAATCATGATCAAATATACCCTACAAATCAATAGTTAGCCTTTAGAAAATCCCTGCAAGGTGTTAGAAATATCAAAGACCAAATTTTACAAAGCATTTAGACATGTTAGAAATGACTAGTTTTCTAATAAAGGAAACCATAAATTTTTTGTAAGTAAAAATCCTAATATTATGTTTCCATTGTGTAGTTTTCTTCGATACCTTTATAACACAAAAAAATGGATTCGTTTTGAGTTCGAGAGAAAAATTTATGGAATCCGGAAGATAGGTTATGCAAATAGTTCAACGTATGTGCAGCCCTTATGACATATGCACACCCATTTGTAGCATATGCACCCCCGATAAGCGTATACATGCCATTGACAACATATGTGTGCCCCTATGTTCCCGAGGAATGACATATGCGCACCCTTTCCTGTAGGTGACTAAAAACATGAGAATTTTCAAGAAAAATATCAAAAAGCTTAAAATTTTAGTAATTTGGACAAAATTTGGTAGCACCTCCCCTCCTTTGTTCCTGTAAAGAGCATAAAAATGAAATAATCCTAACTAAACAAGTTAGAAAAACCTCATATTTATCTAAATTTGCAAAAAGGTTAGCATGCCAAAAACTTGAAACAAATCTACAAAGCTTGAAATGAAAGCAAAGGACTAAGGATCTGTCCCATTAGGTGTGCCAAATGTATGCATGAAAATATTATATATGACAATAGAAATGAAACTAACACCTAGTAGTCCCACAATATAACTAAATCTATCATAAAAATAAATATGAGAGATTAACAAGATAAAATTCTACAATAATGCCTAAATCAAACTAACATTACTATGTTTCCTCTACTTCTCTAGATTGCTTAATATAAAGGTGAACCTAGTTAGACCCTAAGAAATTAGTTTTGTGTTGTTTTCTCCAAGTGGTGAAGATATCTCTCTAAAATGGCTACAAGAAAATGTTGTTGGACCCCTGGAATATTGGCCAAGTATGAAGGCGCATAGGCACGCAGGGTCCCAGTTATGAAAAGGTGCGCAAGGAAAAAGCGCGCAAGAGAAAGGTTTAAGGAAGCACATAGCATGCATGACATGTGAAAGGAGGCTCGGGACTTAGTCAATTTGAGCGCCCAGGGTAGAACACGTGAAAAGCATGATCGGTTGCACATGGATAAGATGTCAGCCTGATGATAGGCTGGCCTAGGAAAGAGCATGCCTTAGATGGAATCTTCTAGAAGAACATCATGAGATAAAGTGGAAAGCCCAGGCCTGGAGAAGCATGCTCGCATGGACCACATTCGACACTTGGCACCAGATCTGAGGACGCTGGAAGGTGAGTTGGCAGTGTAGGAGAATTATAAATACAAGTGCATGTGGAGTAAAATATATACAAGTACGAGATATAGCAGGTTAGAGAGTGAGCGGAGATCTGCATAATTACTGTGAGTGGATATTTGCATTCAAGAAAAAATGTACTAAGCATGGAGTTGTAATTTTTCTTTTTCTTTTAACTTAGTTGCATACATCCAGTGATATGCATGACTATGGTCTGCTCTCTGTGACACTCTGTAATGAATCAATGAATGTAATGAGGTTACCGATATAATATATACGTGAAATCAATGGTTCTAATGCATATTTTCTCTCTTATAAGTTCTCTTTCCTTTCATGCTATGAATGAATGCTTGTATAATTCTTTCTATCATAATGCATGTTCTGGATTCTGTTAAAGTACTCGGTCTGAGGTGACTGTAAGGATCTAGAGGCCATTCTGAGCCCTATGGTTCTTGTATGTTTCAACCTCCCTCATAAAAACTCTTACACTAATCATAAATGATGCTTCCCACTAAACTCACATAAAAGAGAGACTTGGTACCCACGCATGCCTTGGGTGAGTGCTCAGCTTCTGTTGGGTGATAGGCCGGTGCACATGGGGTTCCCTCCTTTTGTGATGGGAGTAAAAATGACTACCTCAATGTTTAGATATTATCCTACTAACAAAGCTTGAAGGAATGGATGCAAGGTGAGAAAGCTATTCCAACAATGGAAGTAAGGCTCAAGATCATATGTTTTATATGAGATGTTATCAAAATTATGGTTTAAAATTGAAAGGGATGACTTAGGATTGTATTTATATATTTACATTTGGTAAAGTTTAGAATCCTAAAGCATGTGGGACAAAAGGTAAGCCCAAAAATATACTCTTTACAAGTCAATACACTTTTGATTAGATTAGGAGCTAATTAATCTTTCAGGATTAATTAATGATCCTAAGTAGGCTTAAGAAGCTTTTTGGGAGCATCTAGAGGAGGTTTTGATAGATTTCATAAGTTCTAGAGGTGGGATTTAGCCAATAAGAAACTTTATTGGTTAATTGCAATATTAAGGTCTTAATTAACATATAATTAGTTAATTAAGAGGATTATCACTAATCAAAATGTCATTAATTGGCATCCTAAGTGAATTAGAAGCATATTTAGATAATGAAGTGTCGTCATTTAAAAAAGTGAGAGGAAGTGAAGATAATTAGGCCAGTTTAAGTGTTAAACTACATAAGCATATTTTAGGTGTCTACAACAACAACTAATGGAGATCACAACTTTAGCTAACAACCTTTAAAATCTCGTTTAAACTATCATTCACCTAGCTCGCTCTTTCACACACTTTGACAACTTGTCTTGGCTTCAAACGCTTGCACACTCTCTCTCTAATATTCTTGAACCTATTTTACACTTCTTTATCTCTAAATTAATGCCTTCATACCTTTTTCAAACACACATATGGGTCAATATTTTTCCCTCTCTTACAAAACTAGTGCAAATTTGAATTCAAACTTCACATTTATATGCAATTCATCTCATAAAAACAAATAAAGTCAATATCCCTCCTTTATTTAGACCAATAAAAGTTAAAAAAATCCCAAAACATTCATATTGGACCCATGTAGGTTGGCCATGCCCAAATGCACCAAATAAGCACAAAACTAGCTCAAAACCCCATCACCTGGATGAGCTAAAACCACAAACACCATAACCATGATTAGTCAAGCTACCAAATTCACAAAAATGTAAAATATGATTAAAAAACCATCCATGGCTATTAATTATCTTGCACCATTCAAATTTATTATAACTAACTCAAGAAGGCTCATATCCTTCACCAAACATATGTTTTTAGGACCCTGTCTTAACCTTTGGGCATCAAGACCACCCAAGAACAAATTAAATATGGCATGTAATAACTAATTGGAATCATCTTGAAATTGATATAAAATCCATACATGTTAGAGTTCATGAAATATCCATGTGTGCATACCACACCAACTTTCCTCTTTACTAGATTAAGCTACCTAAAAAAGTAGTTTTACAAATTCAACTAGTTTTTACCCTTTCTACCACTTCCAAGACCTCGAAGGCCTTCAATATGAATTTTTGAGAAGAATTAATATTTTGATAAGAAAAAAACAAACAAATAATGCGTTTACGGGAACAAGGCGCACATGAAGGTGCAAAAGGATAGGAAAGGAAATGTGCACTAGGCCAAGGTAATTCGGGACTTAGCCATTTTCATGGATCTTGGCTATTTTTGAAGATAGCATACGGAGCACACATAGGGATGGAGAATTTTGTGGTAAAAAAATTCTATTTTTGGAACAAGCGTCTAATAAGCGCCATGTATGAGTTCAAGATAATAATAGGATTACTTCTTCCTGTTAACTATAAGATGTTTATCATTAGCATACTTGCATGTGTGCATGTTAATGTAAAGGCACACGTATATTATCAACATGCAACCTATTTTGAGAAGTACGTAGGTGGTGAAGGGAAAGTCCCCACCCCTATAAGTATGTATTGAACTATGTAGTTTAGTAGTAGTGAATTATTGTAGAGTTATGTTCTTTGGATCTGATGCGCACATGACTTATGGTGATGCTTTGTAATGTAAGAAGCTTCTATGTATTACAATGTTTAATGTAATGGAGTATATTGGATGGATAATGGTTTTAAACATGACTATAACTGGTTCTTGTATGGTTAATCTTATTATAGTTATTGTTTAATTCATGATTCTCTAAGATCTAGATATGATTAGGCATTGTGGAATGTTTATGGTTATTTATGGTTCTGAATATGATGTATCTTCATCACACTAACATCCTACAACAAGAACTATAAATGGGGTTTGGTACCTTTATGCACTTTGGGTGAGTGCTCACTCGAGACTAGGTGATGTGCCGGTGCACTGGGGTTTATATAGTAGATTCTAGGATGCATCATTGGTTCCATTGTTGGGACTTCTTTTGTAGCTATTTTCAAGATGTTTCACAATGAAGATGTACTGGTTGATCTTAGCAAGTGTTGAGGAGTGGATAAAGGATCTGGAAGAAGATTACACTTAGAGGTTCAACATTGGATCTGAGTTTGATGCACACATGTGGGTGAAGTAGAATTTGTATGATTGTTTGTATGATAGCTTCTTTTCTATATTTAGGAGAGTTGTCACGAGTTATTGGTTTCTTATGCATCTAAAAAGAATTGGAGGTATCACACACTTGTTTGGATGTAGGAATAATTTAAGGCGCTCTATGATGTTGATTTGATTTGGACACATGCTATGGATACTTGTTTCCATGGTGTTTTGAATAGCTATATTTTGGAGTACTCAATTTCCAATTACTCTTTCCTAGAGGTAGCTGATTTCCAGTTTCTATGTTATCCTAGGGGAATTTATTTGCAAGGCATTCCACTAGCAATCAAAATATTTATGGTAACTCTAAACTTGGAAGAAAAACCGATGGCTAGCTAAACCCCACCACACATGGGGAAGGAATAGGTTTGGTGAAAGATGGTGTACCTAGTGGCAGAGAGGAAGAGAGAAGAAAGGTGGATTAAGTATAATGAGGCACATGAGAGGGAGATAGAGAAGCAATGTGATATTGTAGAGTGGATGGTGTTGGGGAGAGAGATGGTTCGTGAAGGATTTGGAGCTCACGCAGAAGGTGTGGAGCTAGAGCATCCATAAATCCCCATTTGGGAAAGCATAATAGGGAACCCTACTTGGCCTCACATGGGAGCACGCTAGTAGAGATGATATAGGCCGCAACCACACTTCTAAATCTACTTGGAAACCTAGCCCTTGTGCTTGGTTTTCCAGTATCTGGTATAACTAGTAGTCAGTAAGCTAGTTTGGGCAGTAGAAGAGCAGGAGTAAGTCAAGTAGCAAGTACATCTATGGACAAAAAAATGTCTTTTTTGTTGTTTAGAGGTACATTCTCAAAGCGCATCATTAGATAAGAACTCAAGCACACATAATTTTGGACTTTCTTTTGGGAGTAGTACCACTTCGCAGACTGTAGGAGTTCAATTTAGTAACACTGTTAGGACATAGGGTAGTACATCCATTGGTCCACTTCTAGCTATAAGTGGAGGATCAGGAGGCATAGGTGGCTTTAGTTATAGTGGATCTGGTGGTTTTGGAGGTAGAGTTAACACGAGAGGTTCTAGATCAGGTAGGAAGGGTCTGCACCAACCCCATAATATTTAAATGGAGATGTCTCTTTGTCTTCCATAGTATAGGGGCATAGAAGATGTTGCTAAACACGTGCACATATGTGAGATATTGTGGCATGCAAAATGAGTTACAGATTCTGAGTGCAAGGCAAGTCAGTTTTCAACTACATTGCAGGGACATGCACACAATTGGTATAAGAAGTTTGACCCTGATCAAACTTGCGTAGATTATGCAACATTAAAGGATGATTTCCTTAAGGAGTTTCATATCCCTGAGTTTGAGCAGAAGAGTATAAGTGCGCTCAAGGATATTAAGTAGGTCACTACTGAGAGTGTTTGGGAATATGATGCTCGTTTCAATAGAGTGTTGTCTAAACTTTCTTATGATCACACCTTGGGGGCTTGATCACACCTTGATGCAGCCTAGAATTTACCTGAGATAACACCCTAAATGTCTTTGGCACATCACTCGACCCTAGAATGAGTGCTCACCGAAGCGCACAAAGGTACTGAGTCCCTCTTTAGGGTTTTTATAGCAGGATCTTAGCGTGATGAAGGTAGAAACATATAGTTCCATTACTAATCCCTCATACTACAAGGAATGTCATATTCGAGATATAAGAAAGAAAAAGCTTAAATGACAATCATGATTGAATCGAGAACATGCACTACTTATTTACACACATGAATGACACTTAGATTGACCAATAACTTCTATCTATTAATAACACATAGAAGCTCCTTACAATAATGGAATTCTATACCAATGCGTACATGGATATGATACTAATCCATTCATATGCACATATCTCTATGCTTACCTATTATGCTATGTATATACCTCTATATTTCTATTCTCTATCTCTGTACATCTATATGTCTTACTAAGTTCTTCACATCATTTATATAGGGTGGAGACTTTCCCTTCACCACTTATCTATTCCAAAAATAGGCCACATGCTATTAATAACCACATGCCATTTAAGTGAGAATAGCCACACATGAAGTGACAATCCTATTCTTAGCTTGTCTCCATGCAAAATGCTTTGATCCGATCCTCTACAGATAGACAATGCGTTGCGTGCATGTCTATGCAATGTTGGTGTGTTCCGCATGCCATCTTCTAAAAATAGGTCTTCATGCTCAAAATCGAGTAAGTCTTGAATGCTAAACTTTCCCTCAATGCCTGGGTTCTTTTGTCCATTCGCACCCTTAAACCTCGGCCTGTTTACCACACGAACTTCTTGTGTGAGTTCTGTCAAGTGTTCTCTGATCAACATTACCCCACACTAATCTCATTATCACCCCGACAATGGGTATCTCCAAAAATTGAAGTAAAGAATGTTGAATGGAAAGAATAAGAAAGAATGTAGATGAATAAAGAATGTTTTATGAGGTAGCCTCCATTGTATTAGTTTGAAGTATCAACTTTGGATACTCTTCCTTTTTATTGTGGCCACCAAATCCCGCCACTTGGTGAATGCTTTCTCTACTGCTTTGGTACATCCACAATAATAGACTCCAATTCATCTTGGGTAACTTCACCTTTTTCATTTTGCAATACCAACATAATGCTGGAAATTGTAGTATGTTGTCCTTCCAACACATCCATCTTTTGTGTGATGAGTTTCCCAAGCTCATCTAATCATTCCTTGTGTGGCTCTTATTCTACTACTAGGGCCTCACATTTTTTCTTTACGAGTGTTAACCGCTCTACGCATCACAAGGTATCATCCTTCATAGCCTTTTGAACTGTATCATCTTCTTGCAGAGTCTTTACCTTGATCAACGCCTCGGAGCTATGCATATATTTAAGGTATGATCCACCTTCTTATTTCCTTTTACTCTGCCATACCTACCTTCTTGGGTGCCATTTTTACCTTATAATCATCTCCTCTTTAACTCTGCAATTTGTGAATCAAACCCTAGCTCAATTCAATCATGCCCTAGGTGGAAACTTCATGCCCTAACTCCTCTTTGTCACCTTGCTTCACTCAAACCCTTCACCACTAGGGATGCAAGCTTCTTTTCACATAGATCTGTTTGTCATGCTTGGTTTCACACCCTTCACACTTTAACCCGATCACTCGGCTCTTCACACTTAACTCTTTCCTCAAATACTCCTAGTCACAATGGTAAAAATGAATTCGCATCCCATCCCTATATAATTTTCAAATTTTGATGCATTTATTACTCCTTCACCTACCAAGTATCCTCTCATTCATTGACCAAATTCATTCATTCCACACGGTACATCTTTGCACTCCAGCCTATAACCTTTTAGTGCACCTTCCTACCCTCTGGTCACAAACTTCTCTTTAGCATGCACCCTTGCTTGCACAGTACCTCATCATTGTACCTTCTCTTGGTAGTTATCATGGCCTCTACTTACCTTGCGTTATACTATCCTTTCATTCATCTCCATCCTTGGTCACTTTTGAGAAGCAATATTATTTTGACTTAAAGTACACCCGTAGTAGCTTATTCCTTTCACCTTTTAATTCCCATGAGTCTTGTTCTTGGATAACTATATCCACCCCACACTAAAAGTATGCGATCTCTGCGTATAAACATTCTTCACATAGTAATCAGCTTCATGCGCATAACCATGCTTATTACACATTAACAACAACTAAATTGACAAAGCATAACGGCAATGAAGGAAATACATTAAGGAAATACGGGATGGAAACCTAATCTAAGTGATAATGCTACCTTATTACAAACACCAAGAAAACTTATTTATAGTAGGGCTTTAGCCTACTCTCGTTAAAAATAACTTAGGGTAGTCATGTTCCATGAAGTGATTCTGGCTCGACAAGCACTTGATTCAAGTATGTAAGTGATGGCATACAACCCCAACCATGTACTTTAAGTTTTCTTAGATGGTGCAAGAAATTAGAGTTATAGAGAAGTACCATTTCTCCAATCTCAAAATTCTTATCCCTTATGGAGAGATACGTCATGCCATGCTTTCTACTTGGCCTTTTCCTACTTCTGACTCCATCATGCTATGGCTCGTCGCTCATCTAGTTAAATCATCTTCTCAATATGCTCTTCTAAAGCCTGCTCATCATCTAGACCTCAGTAGCATGCATGCAATGTAAAGAAGGTAACAAAAATTCTATAGGGATAACGGCTTTGGTGCCAAACACCAACTCGAAACGATGTGGCTTTATTCGATCTCTTATAATTTGTTCTATATACCCAAAGAGTGGTGACACTTTATCATCCCAATCCTTTCTTCCAAAATCACAAATTTTTGTCAATGTTTGGCTCAAAATCTTGTTGAAACCCTTAGTAGTTCCATTTTCTTGAGGGTGGTAAGGTGTAGTCTTATGGTGGGCAACCATAAAATCATCTAATAGGATCCTAATGGTTTTGTTTAAAAAGTGTGTACCCTTATCACTTTTCAAACTTAAAGGACATCCATATCTTGTAAGAACATTCTCCCATAGAAACCTAGCTGCTACATATCTAGTCCTTTGTAGGTCGCATAGGCCCATCTTGAGATAATATGTGCAAGTAATGATATAGCGGGATCAAGTCTTTCTGCACAATTCGGGTGAAATAGGTCCTACAAAGTCGATGAGCCATTTATCAAATGGTTTGGCAATGATAATAGGTCTCAGTGGCATTTCATCTCTTTGTTCTGGTTTTCCTAGGCACTAACAATGGTCACATGCCTTACAATATTCTTTCTGAGTCTTTATACTGATGTCTCCCACCATAATCCATCGATTAGGATATTCGGGTGGTTGCATCACCCTGCATAATGGCCTCTGTGATACCACCATGGGATTCTTCCATAATATCATTGCGCTCATGCTCTAATACACAATGATGTAATAATTCATCTCTACCTAACTTATATAGGTCACCACTGATCAACATAAACGGTGCCATGTGTATAGAAAGCTATTTATTTTCTAATGCCTTCTTTCCTTCCAGTGCCACACCGGTTTGTAGAAAGACAACAATGTCTTCTTATTCGATGGCATGTGTTGTAACCTATATAAATATGCATCGGCATGTTTTCTTTAATTGTTTTGCTTCCTCCCCTGAGTTAATTCTAGATAAGTGGTCTAGTCCAAAGTTACTCTTCCCTGGCTTCACCACAACTATGAAATCAAACTCTTGAAATAGGAGTACCCATCTGCAGATGCACCCTTGTAAGATGGGTTTGTTCACCAAATACTTCAATTCCATGTGATCGTATAGAATACAAATGGTGTAGCTAGAAAATATTGTTGAAACTTGTGCAATGCATAGATCATGGACAAAGCTTCATGCTCTGTAGTTGTATAATTTTGTTCAGCAGGAGTCAACTTCCTACTAGCAAAGTAGATAGGATGATCGACAATACCTTCTCTAGGTTGAGCTAACACAATGCCAATGGCCATGCCAGAGGCATCCACATGTACATGAAATGGTTTGTCCCATGAAGGAAAATGTAGGATAGGCACGGTAGTAAGTTTCTCTTTCAATGTTTTAAACGTGCACTGATGTTGCAATTCTCCCCAATAGAATGTACCTCTTCCTTTCAGTAACTCCTCCAGAGGTGTAACAATTTTGGCATATCCCTTGATGAATTTTCTATAATATCTGTGTGACCTAAAAATCCACGCACCTCACTCTGAATGGTAGGTGCTTCCAACCCTAAAATGACTGCAACCTTAGCTAGATCAACAAGTAATCCCTCCTTGCAGATTATGTGTCCTAACAGTATTCCAAAAGGTGTAGAAAATATGCACTTCTTGATGTTCAAAGAGATACTCAATTATCTGCACCGGTCAAACATTAAGCACAAATTGTCACAGTGATCCTTAACAAGCCCATATACTATCCAATCATCGAGGTAGACCTGTAAGAAGTTGTGAATAAAATATTTGAATGCCTGAACAACTATCCACGAGAATACAACAAGCACATTTTTCAATCCAAAAGGCATCACAAGTATAGGCAAAAATTCCCCATTCAATAGTAAAAGTTGTCTTTTTTGATTCTCTTGAGCAATCCTAACTTGATGATACCCGGAAAACCCATCTATAAAGGAATATATTTCGCGCCTGCAAATCCCTCTAGTATTTCCTTAGTAAATGACATAGGGAATGGGTCTATTACACATGCAGCATTTAGCTCCCTGTAATCCACACATATTTGAATTCCACCATCCTTCTTGATATTGATCACCATTAGAATAACCCATTCTGACTCATCCAAAGGTCGAATGATTCCAGACTTCAACATTTTATCAATTTCTTCTTTTAATTTTTCGTGCAAATTAGGATTCATTCTATAAGGTTTCTTTCTCATTGGACGCACACCTTCCTTAAGTTTTATCTTCATTTCCCCAAGTGATTCATACACACCTTTAAGTTGATGATACCCTGAGGGAATAAGTTTGTAATCGTAGTAACTCAATAATCTTTGCCACCTCCAAGTTTGACCAGTAGTCTCCAATTATGGTCTCCTTAGGCTCAGCCTCCGATCCTATATTGACCTTCTTTGTCTTCATGGGTTCGTGATAGGCACGTGTATCCTTTTTTGTGTTGTCCAAGACCTCGCGTACCCCTTGTGAATGTTCAATATCCAGGTTCTCAACTTCCTCATCATCCACGATGTAAACCATATTTCCTTTTTCTTTCTCAAGATAGGCTCGTTCAAGCAATATGAAGTCTTCTCCTTCTTCTTCAAAACACGCGCTTGATTCTGTCTCGCCAAATAAGTCTGTATGAGTTCCTCCACCTTTGCACTATCTCCCACGGTTAACCACTTAACAAATTTTAATGCCTCTTCTATTGGAGGTTGGGAAGAAAAGTATTCAAAGGTCTGGATCATTCTTACAGTCAAATTTTTCCAATTCCTAGTCTCTCGGTGTAGTTTGACATATACATACCAGGCGCGTGCGCATCCTTATAGAGTAGAGTACAATCTATGCACCCAGAGTGACGGTGGTAATGCTTCCTATCCCACTATCCAGAGTCTCTCACACTATTGAATGTGACACTGAGTAGGTTGATCACCATTATAAGTGTAGATCTACGTAGGTGCATTTCTCCTTACAAACCTAGTAGATAGGGAAACTCTGATCTCATTCCATTCCGTAAGATTATCTTTATGAACTACCCACTAGCACATTGTTGTCCCATGCAAGACATATGCTAACATGTCTCTTCTCTTGACCTAGTCTATCCACTATGTTCCTCCATGGCTTGTAAGAATACAGGAAGATCTTCTGCTCCTATATACCAAGGTACTGTGCTACCTATCCGTGAACAAAATGAAGTCCATTCTTGTGAGAAACCATGCTTTTTACCTCGTGTCCTACTATTTCATATGTACCATGAGCCAAATTGTAACAAGAAATACTCATAATATCACTAATAGAGTGAGAATCCTCCCATTGTAGGACGCCTTCCTTTGATGGCTCATTGACCTCTAGGTCTTGAATAACGTGTACATAGATTATGTTTAAGTCCTCCTCACTTAGAGGCTCAACATATGGTGTAGAATTCCCATCTATCAAAGGTATCACAACCCTTTCCTCCTTGTTCTCAAAGCTGATATACCCCTTATTGAATCTCAAGTCAACATTATTCGCATAACACCAAGGGTGTCCAAGAGGGCTGGAAAACTATCTACTTCTGCAAGTGCTAATACCTCAAAATCCCCAATGAATTTGGCCCCTTGTATGGTTATAGATGCATCCTTCAAAACTCCTATAGGAGTGGCCTTAGTTCGGTTTGCCATAAAAAACACATTAGATGATGGCTGTAATGGAGGCCTCCCCATTTATACCCATGCATCTAATGTAAGCACATTCACTTCCGCACCTGTGTCAATCAAAATATTGCTCAACAACCATCCATCTACAACAACATTTAGAGTGATCTCTTTATCATAGTCAATGCTATCAGGGGGAAGATTCACATGTAGGATCTATCATCCGGTCTCAATACTTACGCGTGGAGTGTTCCCTTTTAACCAACTTCCTAATAGTGGAATGATGTTCTCCTAGCGCAACATTTTACACACTTCTCTCAGCTCATCGATATTAGTTTGGATTGTCTCTGATGCTTTCTTCTACTCTTTTAAGTATTATATCTCACCCTAAAGATTCCTTAGCACTTCCATGGTATCCTAGTAAACTTCCTTCTGATGAGTAGGATCTGGGTACCTTGCATGCAAAACCTCCTCCTTGGTGATCGTAGGCTTCTGGTGCAATGCCTCTCTTACACATGCCACTTCAGCTCATGTAGTAATCTTCACTGTTGATTCCTCAAGTCCTTCTACTATCTTGGGCATCCATTGATCTTCTACCACGTGTTAGATTCTAACCATCTTGATGCCTTTGTTTTCTTGTTTATGCTACTTACTCAAATGCTCATATAAGTCCGAGCACTCTTCATAGCTATGGTTCTTTCCACATAAAGAACATGCAATATTTTGAGGACATTCATGCCTATAGTGGTCAGGAGATCCACACGTATAACATGTTCCATGAGGGAACTCACCTCTTCCTCCACCGCGGCCTCATCCTCCATATCCACCATGATATCCATGTCCTCTTCCATGACCTCCTTCAAAACACCCCTCATTCCTGTCATAGCGCATTTGATTATGATCCCGATCCTAGTGCTCATTCTTGTTCTTGGCGTTATCCGTTACACTTATCTGTCATACCCCAATATCTATAGCATCCTGGATCTGACCAATCAACCGAAAATCTTCAGTATCATGGGTTGTGGACCAACAAATTTTACAGTAACAAGATACATTCTTCCTTATCACGCGTTATAACAAAGGAAAATGACTAGCATCATGATTCAAATGATAGATCTCACAGTCCAACAGTAATGAGCGTACTATTTTGTGAGGACAACTATCCTTGGTGTGACCTTCCACTTCACAATCTATACACCAAATCCCTGAGCACGTTTCATGAGCTGAATTTGCCAATAATTTTTCTAGTTGTTTTGCCATAGCTGCAATATGTGCCTCTAAGAATGGACTAACACTAGTGTCAATGCTCCCAACTTCCTTAGCACGCAAAGCTACTTCCAGTGCTTTGTGTAGATCAGTGTATGTCTTATGTGACAATGCTCTTCTAAATGGTGTAATCAATCCTCCAACAAACCATTGTGCATGCTGGCTGGCGTGAATATCATAAGACAACTTAGATATAAGTGTCTTAAAATGGGCATCATACTCATGTACACTCTCAGTAGTGCCTTGCTTAATATCCTTGAGCATGCTTATACTCTTTTGATCAAATTCAAGGATATGGAACTCTTTCAAGAAAGCATCCTTCAAGCTACATAATCCATGCAAGTTTGATCAGGGTCAAACTTCCTATACCAACTATGTGCATGTCCTTGTAATGTAGTAGCAAATTGACTTGCCTTACACTCAGAAGCCATGATCCCTTTCGCATGCCATAAGATTTCACACATATGCACATGTTCGGTAGCATCCTCTATACCTCTATATTTCGAGAGACGAAGAGACATCTCCATATAGATATTTTGTGGTTGTTGCGGACCTTGACCACTTGATCCAGAACCTCCTATGTTTCCTCTACCTCCAGAACCACCAGATCCACCAGAACTAGAACCACCTATACCTCCTAATCCTCCACCTATAGTTGGATTAGGACCTATAGATGTACTCCTATGTGCTCCAATAGTAGTACTATACTGAACCCCTACAGTCTGTGAGGTAGTTACACTTCCAGAGGTGAATCCAACATTCTACACACTCATGTTCTCGTGTTTCTCCAAATAACATTATTTAAATACGAGACATCTCCATTTAAATATTCAGGGTTGGTGCGAGACCCTTCCTACCTAATCTAGAACCTCTCGTGTTAACTCTACCTCCAAAACCACCAAATCCACTATAACTAAAGCCACCTATGCCTCCCGATCCTCCACTTATAGTTGGAAGTGGACCAATGGATGTACTACCCTATGTCCTAACAAAGTGTTACTAAATTGAACTCCTACGAGGCCTCTGCGAAGTGGTACTAATCCCAAAAGAAAGTCCAAAATTATGTGTGCTTGAGTTCTTATCTAATGATGCGCTGAGAATGTACCTCTAAACAACAAAAAGACATTTTTTGTCCATAGATGTACTTGCTACTTGACTTACTCCTGCTCTTCTCTTTGCCCAAACTAGATTCTGACTACTAGTTGTACCAGAGATCTTTGGAAAACCAAGCACAAGGGCTAGGTTTCCAAGTAGATTTAGATGTGTGGGCTGGCTATATCATCTCTCGCTTTGTAATGTAAGAAGCTTCTATGTATTACAATGTTTAATGTAATGGAGTATATTGGATGGATAATGGTTTTAAACATGACTATAACTGGTTCTTGTATGGTTAATCTTATTATAGTTATTGTTTAATTCATGATTCTATAAGATCTAGATCTGATTAGGCATTGTGGAATGTTTATGGTTATTTATGGTTATGAATATGATGTATCTTCATCACACTAACATCCTACAGAAAGAACTATAAATGGGGTTTGGTACCTTTATGCACTTTGGGTGAGCGCTCGGCTCGGACTAGGTGATGTGCCTTAGCACGTGCTGGGGTTTATATAGTAGATTCTAGGCTGCATCATTGGTTCCATTGTTGGGACCTCTTTTTTAGCTATTTTCAAGATGTTTCACAATGAAGATGTACTGGTTGACCTTAGCAAGTGTTGAGGAGTGGATAAAGGATCTGGAAGAAGATTACTCTTATAGGTTCAACACTAGATCGAGTTTGATGTACGCACGTGGGTGAAGTAGAATTTGTATGATTGTTTGTATGATAGCTTCTTTTCTATATTTTCGGGAGAGTTGTATGAGTTATTGGTTTCTTATGCATCTAAAAGGAATTGGAGGTATCACACACTTGTTTGGATGTAGGAATAATTTCATGCCCTCTATGATGTTGATTTGATTTGGACGCGCTCTATGGACACTTGGTTCCATGGTGTTTTGAATAGCTATATTTGGAGTACTCAATTTCCAATTACTCTTTCTAGAGGTAGTGATTTGATTTCTAGTTTCTATGTTATCCCAGGGGAACTTATTTGCAAGGCATTCCACTAGCAATCAAAATATTGATGGTAACCCTAAACTTGGAAGAAAAACTATGATGGCTAGCTAAACCCACCACACGTGGGGAAGGAATAGGTTTGGTGAAAGATGGTGGACCTAGTGGCGATAGAGAGGAAGAGAGAAGAAAGGTGGATTAAGTATAATGAGGCACATGAGAGGGAGATAGAGAAGCAATGTGATATTGTAGAGTGGATGGCATTGAGGAGAGAGATGGCTTGTGAAGGATTTGGAGCTCACGTAGAAGGTGTGGAGCTAGAGCATCTAGAAATCCCCCATTTGGGAAAGCATAATAGGGAACCCTCCTTGGCCTCACATGGGAGCACGCCGGTGAGAGATGATATAGGCCGCAACCACACATCTAAATCTACTTGGAAACCTAGCCCTTGTGCTTGGTTTTCCAGTATCTAGTACAACAAGTAGTCAGCAAGCTAGTTTGGGCAAGTAGAAAAGCAGGAGTAAGTCAAGTAGTAAGTACATCTATGGACAAAAAAATGTCTTTTTGTTGTTTAGAGGTACATTTTAGTGCATCATTAGATAAGAACTCAAGCACACATAATTTTGGACTTTCTTTTGGGAGTAGTACCACTTCACTGCAGACATGTAGGAGTTCAATTTAGTAACACTTTGTTGGGACATAGGGAAGTACATCCATTGGTCCACTTCCAGCTATAAGTGGAGGATCGGGAGGCATAGGTGGCTTTAGTTATAGTGGATCGGTGGTTTTGGAGGTAGAGTTAACACGAGAGGTTCTAGATCGGTAGGAATCCTAAAAATGTTCCTCAAATAACATTGAAGCCATCTTTCCGCCATTAATGTACTTGCTCCATGACTTACTCCTACTCTCCTACTTCCTAAGTTTGCTTGCTATTACTTTTCATACTAGATACGGGAAAACCAAGCACAAGGGCTTGGTCACCTGTGTGGATTAAGATGCGCACCAGCAGACCCAATTAGTCTTTATGGCGCACTTTGTGTGAAGCCAAGGGGATCTTTGTCATGCTTTCCAGAGATGGGGAGTTCTTGATGCTCATGCTCCATGTCTTCTATGTGAGCTTATCAAAATCCTTCATGATCCATCTCTCCTCAACGCCATACTTTTTCTCGCAAACCCTGTTCTTGCCCTTTTCCTTTCTACCACTAGGTCTACCATCTTTCACCAAACTGTTCTTTCCCTCACACAAGGTGAGGTTTAGGTAGCCACGGTTTACTCTCCAAGTTAAAATTTACCATCAAGATCTTGATTGCTAGTGGAATACCTAACAAATATGCTCCTCTAGGATACTACAAAAACTAGAATTCAGCTACCTGGGGCAAGAATACATCGAAATTGAATATTCTAGAATATAACCGCTTTAGAACACCACAAAACCATGTATCCACAATGTGAGTCTAGATCAAATCAACATCATAAAGGGCTTGAAATTCTTCTTGTGAAGTGGAAAAAAGTGTGTGATATCTCCAATTCCACTTAGATGAATACACAATCAGACCACTCGTATAGTTCTACTAGAAATATAATGAAAAAGATCTCATATAAGCTATCATACTGATTCTTTTCTACCCATGCTGTGTGCATTAAACTCGATCCAATCCTTCAACCTGTCGTGCAGGCATATTATTCCTCTAGATCATGTATCCACTCCTCAAGAATTGCTAGATTTAATCAAGATGTCTTCATCATGAACCATCCTAAAAACAACTAAAAAAGAGGTCGTGGCAATGAAACCAATGATGCAACCTAGAATTTACTAGATAACACCCCGGACACATTGACACATCACTCAGCCTAGACTGAGTGCTCACCTGAAGAGTGCAAAGGTACCAGGTCCCTCTTTAGGGTTGCTAAAGCAGGATGTTAGCGTGATGAAGGTAGAAACATATAAATCCATAACTAATCCCTCATTCTACAAGGCATGTCATATTCAGATCTAAGAAAGAACAAGCTTAAACAATAATCATGATTGAATCAAGAACATGCACTACTTATTTACACACAGGAATGACACTTAGATTCAGCCAATAACTTCTATCTATTAATAACCATAGAAGCTCCTTACAATAATGGCATTCTATATCAATGTGCACATGGATCTGATACAATAATCTAGTCATATGCACATATCTCTCTCTGCTTACCTCTTATGCTATGCATATACCTCTATATATCTCTTCTTTAACTCTATATATCTATATGTCGTACTAAGTGCTTCACATCATTTATATAGGGTGGGGACTTTCCCTTCACCACTTATCTATTCCAAAAATAGGCTGCATGCTATTAATAGCCACACGATGTTTACAGGCATAGCCACACATACAAATGTGCTATCTATTGACATCTTATAGTTAACTGAAGTGACAATTTTATTCTTATCTTGTCTCCATGCAAAATGCTTTGATCTGATCCTCTAAATATAGACAATGTGTGGCACACACGTATCTGCATTGTTGGTGTTTTCTGCATGCCATATTCTAAAAATAGGTCTTCATGCTCAAAATCGACTAAGTCCTGAATGTTGAACTTTCCCTCTATGCTTGGGTTCTTCCTATCCATTCACGCCCTTAAACCTAGCCTATTTTCCCGCGTGGACTTCTTGTGTGAGTTCTATCAAGTGTCCTCTCGATCAACACACCTTTTCGGAAGGGTGATCTCACGTAAGACATATACTGAGACCTACATGAAGCACTTGAAGTAGCTTTATGCGGCGAGGTAGTTGGAAGTATAGATACTAGTGTAAGCCCATTCTTGGAAGCATAGATTGCAGTTATGGAAAAATAGTTGGAGAAACTATCGGCCAATTCAGCTCATGAGACACGCACTGGGATTTGGTGTACAAATTGTGAAGTAGAAGGGCACACTAAAGATAGTTTTCCTCATAGGTCAGTACATTCATTATTGCTAGACTGTGAGATATCTCATATGGACAATGATGCAAGCTGCTGCCCATTATTATAGCACACGATAAGAAAGAATGTATCTTGCTTTATTGTAATATTTTCTTGTCCATGACTCATGATAGAAAAGACTACAGGTTTATTGGTTAGATCCATGATACCATAGATATTTTTGTGCGATAGACAAGTATAATAGATAACTCTAAAGGAAAAAGTGAGCACCATGATCATGACCACACTCAAGCGCACTATGATCGGAATGAAGGGTGCTTTGAAGGAAGTCGTGGTAGAGGTTGAGGATACCATGGTGGATTTGGAGGGAGGAGGCCAAGGTGGTGGATGAGTCGAGTTACCTTGACGAATGTATTTTTACATACATGGATCCCCCGACCGCTTCACGTGTGAATGTCCTCGTAATATTAATTGTTCTTTTTGTGGGAAGAATCACAGCTATGAGGAATGCCCAAACTTGTATGAGCATCTTATAAAGCAACATAAACAAGAGAACAAAGGTGCATGGATGGTTAGAATACATTGCTTTGTGGAAAATCGAGTGGATGCCAAAGTTTGTACTTTGGAACTTGAGTTAGTACTATGAATATTATTACACACGCGCTGAAGTTGTGCACCAGAGAAGCATTACATCATAAGCCTACCATCATTAAGGAAGATTTTTTACATGTAAGATACTCGGATCCTGCACATCAGAAGGAGGTTTATCAAGAGACCATGGAGTTACTCAAAAATATTCAGGGTGAAATACATTGTTTAAAGGAATATTTAGAGAAGTTGGAATAAAAGAAGGCAACAAAGACAATCCAATCAGATATTGATGACTTAAAATATGTATGCAACATGCTACACTAGGAGAATATCATTCCATTATTAGGGAGTTGGCTAAAAGGAAAAAATCCATGTGCAAGTATTGAAAATGGAAGGCAAATCTTGCATGCTAATCTTCTCCCTCATAGTTTGGATTATGAAAAGGAGATCACTCGAATCTTTATTGTGGATGGGTGGCTCTTGAGTAATATATTGATTGATATAGGTGAAAGAGTGAATGTTCTTACTTTAGATGCATAGGTACTGAGATGGGCATACCTCCATTTGTAACCATCCTCTAATGTATTGTTTATGGCTAATGAACTAAAGCCACTCCAATAGGAGTTTTAAAGGATGCATCATTACTATACTGAGGGCCAAGTTCACTGGGGACTTTGAGGTCTTAGCACTTGTAGAAGTAGATAAATTCCCAGCTCTACTTGGGCACCCTTGGTGTTATGAAAATAATGTTGATTTATGGTTCAAAAAGGGGTATATAAGTTTTGAGAACAAGGAATAAAGAGTAATTATCCCTTTGACATATGGGAAATATGCACCTTATGTTGAACCTTTGAGTGAGGAAGACTTGAATAGAATTTATGTACGTGCCATTCGGGACCTAGAAGTACTTGAGCCATCTAAGGAAGGAATCCTCCAGTGGGAAGATGCATAGTCTATTAGTGATACTACAAGTATTTCTTGTGATAATTGGGCACATGACACCTATGAGATGGTTGGGCGTGAAAGTAAGAAGCACATTTGTATGAAGAAGAAAACCTGATGTGTTAGGAGGATAGGTAACTTTGTATCTTTCGGTACCTTTGGAGAAGGAGACCCTACGATATTCCTATGTGCCATGGAGGAGTAGTGGATGAATCAAGTGGAAAGAAGAAATATGTTAGTGTATACCCTGCATGGGACATCAACGCTTGGTGGATGGTTCACATGGATAATCTTATGGAATGGAATGAAGTCAGAATTTCTCTAACCACTCGGTTCTTTAGGAGCAATGTGCCTACTACAATCTACATGTATCATGGTAATCAACATGTTTAGCACCACGTTCAAAAGTAGTGTGAGAGACTCTAGACAGAGGGGCAGGAAGCTTTACCACCTTCACTATGGGTGCATAAGATTTATTCCACTTTACAAGGTTGTGCACATGAGCTTGGTATGTTTATGTAGAGCTGCATAGGGAGACTAGAAATTGGCAAGACTTGATTACAGGAATGACCCGAATTTTGACTACTTCTCTACTAAACCTTCGGTGGAAGAGACATTAAGGGTCATAAAGCACTTAACTATGGGAGATAGTGTAAAGGCTGAAGAACTCATTCAGGATTTATTTGGTGAGGTAGACTCAGAGTGCATTTTGATGAAGTAGAAGAGACAGATGCCACACTACTTAAGCACACTTAATTTGAGAAGAAAAAGGAAAGATGGTCTACATAGTGGATGATGAAGAAGTAGAAAATATAGATATAGATCATTCAACAGGTACGTGTGAGGTGTTAGATAGTGTAGATAAAAATGCATGTGCCTATCATGAACCTATGAAGACAAAGAAAGTGAACATTGGCATGGATGTTGAACCTAAGGAGGTAATAATTGGGGATTATTGGACTGATTTTGAAGTGGAAAAGATAATTGAGTTACTATGAGATTTTAGGACTTATTTCCTAGGGGATACCATGAGTTAAAAGGAGTACATGAGTCATTAGGAGAGATGAAGATTAAGCTAAAGGAAAGGTGTGCACCCGATAGGAAGAGACCTTACAGGATGAACCCTAACCTGTGTAAAAGTTAAGGAAGAAATTGACAAAATGTTGAAATATGGCATCATTAAGCCCTAGAGGAATCAGAGTGGGTTAGCCCCATGGTGATCAGTATAAAGAAAGATGGTTGGATTAGGATTTGTGTGGATTACAGGGAACTGAATGTTGCATGTGTGATTGATCCTTTTCCTACACCTTTCATAGAGGAAATATTAGAAGGCGTTGGGGGTGAAAAGTTTATTCTTTTACAGATGGATTCTTTGGGTATCATCAGGTTAGAATTACACAAGAGGATCAAGAGAAGATGACTTTCACCACTGAATGGGGAAGTTTTGCATATATTATGATGCCCTTTGGTTTGAAAAATGTTCTGCTTTATATTTTGCGCATAGTTGTTTAAGCATTCCAAGATTTTATTCATAACTTCCTGTAGGTTTACTTGGATGATTGGATGGTGTATGGACTTGTTAAGGATCATTGTGACAATTTGTGCTTAATGTTTGAAATATGTAGATAGTTAAGCATCTCTTTAAACATCAAGAAGTGTGTGTTTGCTACACCTTTTGGAACTTTTTTAGGGCACATCATCTGCAAGGAAGGTTTGTTAGTGGATCCAGCTAAGGTTGTAGTTATTGTAGGCCTGGAAGAGCCTACTAGTTAGAGTGAGGTGCGTGGATTCTTGGGCCACAAAGGGTATTATAGAAAATTTATCAAAGGATATGCAAATTTTTGCACCCTGGAAGAGTTACTAAAAGGAAAAGGGATGTTCTATTGGGGAGAACCGTAGCAACGTGCATTTGAGGCGTTGAAGGAGAGACTTACAACAACACCTATTCTACATTTTCCTTCATGGAACCAACCATTTCATGTACATGTGGACACCTCTAGCACAACCATTGGATGCGGTGTTAGCTCAACCTAGAGAGGGTATTATAGATCATCCTATCTATTTTTCTAGTAGAAAGTTGACTCTATTAGAGAAAAATTATACAAATAAAGCGTGAGGCCTTGTCGATGATCTATGCATACTGCATAAATTCAGATAATATTTGTTAGCAACACCTTTTGTATTTTATATTGATCACATGGCATTAAAATACTTAGTAAATAAGCCCATTTATAGGGGCACATATGTCGATGGGTGCTCTTATTCTAGGAATTTGATTTCATAGTTGTGGTAAAACTAGGTAAAAGTAATTCTAGCCTAGACCACTTATCAAGGATTCAGTCAGGGGAGGACACGTAGACAATTGAAGATACAATGAGATGCACAATTGTATAGGTTACATCACATGCCTTCAAAATTAGAGGATATTTTTGTCTTTTTACGCATGGGTATGACACCAGAAGGGATGAAAGCATTGGAGAAGAAACAACTTGCAATTTGTGCGACACCCTTTATGTTGATTAGTGGTGATTTATACAAACTAGGCCGAGATGAAGTATTATGTCGGTGTGTACTAGAACATGAGCACAAGATATCATGGAAGAGGCTCATGGTGGTATTGCAGGTGGGCACTATGTAGGTGACACCACCATGCGTAAGATTCTACTCATTGGATTATGGTGGGAGACCTTGTACAAAGATTGTAAAGAGTATTGTAAGGTGTGTGATCACTATCAGCGCCTTGGAAAACCTAGGAAAAGAGATGAAATTCCTTTGAGGCCTATTGCTAGTGTAGAGCCATTTGAGAAATGGGCTATAGAATTTGTAGGTCCTATTTCACCAGCCGTGCGTAGAACTAGATCATGCTATATCATCACTTGCACAGATTATCTTACAAGGTGGGTAGAAGCAACACCTACAAAGGATTGTACAACAACTACAACAACTAGGTTCTTATGGGAAAATATTCTTACTAGGTATGGATGTCTATTGAGCTTGACAAGTGATAGGGGCACACACTTTTGAATGAGACAATCAAGATATTATTGGATGAATTTATGGTTGCGCACACCACAAGATTACACCCTATCATCCTTAGGAAAATGGTACTATGAGGCCTTCAACAAGATATTGAGCTAGACCTTGACAAAAATTTGTGATGTTGGAAGGAAATATTGGGATGATAAAGTTTTTGTTATGCTTTGGGCATATAGAACAACCTACAAGAGGTTGAATAAGGCCACACCCTTTCAGTTGGTGTTTGGTGTAGAAGTAGTTCTTCCTATGGAATTCATGTTACCATCTTTGTGTATTACATGTTGGAGGTCTAGTTGATGAGAAAGCATTAGAAGAAAGAATTGATAGGTTAATATAGTTGGATGAGAGGTGTGCCATAGCATGTTGGAGTTAGAAGTAGGAAAAGGCCTAGACAAAAGGCATGGCATGACCACACATCGGGACAAGAAGCTTGAGGTTGGACAAATGGTACTACTTTATGATTCTAAGTTTTTGCACCATCTAGGAAAGCTTAAGGTGCATTGGTTGGGACCATATGTTATCACTCATATACTTGAATCAACATTGCTTTCCAGTTAGAGGCGCTTGATGGAATATGGTTACCTAGTTACTTTAATGGGAGTAGGTTAAAGCCCTACTATAAATAAGTCTTCTTGGTGTTTGTAATAAGGAAATTGTTTCCATTTAGTATAGGTTTCCCTTTCTGTATTTCCTTTAATGTATTTCCTTCTTCATCGCTATGCTTTGTCAATTTAGTTTGGTGTTTTGTGTAATAAGCACATTTACACGTTAGAAGCTAATTACAATTTGAAGTATTTTTATATGCGAGAGGACTGCACATACCATTGGTGTGGGGTGGTTGTTATTTTTATTCACAAATGGGTACACATGAGAATAAATTATTACATGTGTTATTCAAGTATGGAAAGGAGTTGTTAGAAAGGATATTACTTCTAAAGAAGACCATAGATGGAAATGAATGAAGGGACAATATAACATGAGGTAAGAAGTGCCATGGAAACTACTATGGGAGGGTGTGTGGTGAGGTACTTCATGCACATGAAAGCACGTAGAAGAGAAGTCTATAGCCATAAGGTAGGAAGGCACACTAGAAGGTTATAGTTGGGGTGTGAAATTGTACCATGTGGAAATTTTAGAAATTTTGAAAATGGTCAATTAATGAGAGGATTGTTGGTAGGTGAAGGAGTAATAAATGCACTAAATTTTTGAAAATCTATATAAGGATGTGATGCGGGTTCATTTTTACCTTTGTAATCACAAGTATTCAAGTGAGCTAAGTGTGCAACCGAGCCAAGTGAATCATATTGAGGTGTAGAGAGTTGTGAAACTAGATGTGGAGAGTAGATTTGTGTGGAAAAGGCTTGTGTCCCCATTGGTGAAGGGTTTGAGTGAAGAAGAAGCATTGAGAAGGAGCTAGGGCACGTGGTTTTGAGCTAGGGCATGTGATTTTGAGCTAGGGTTTGAACTTACTTGACACAAAAAAAAAAAGGTGGGATTTTTATGATGGCACCAAAGAAAGCACCTGCAACAAGGCACAAAAGGAAAGAAAAAGGTGGAAGTTGAGGTTGAAATTTCTCCCGAGAGTAATTTTTAGAGATGCAGTACCTAGAAGGAGTAATAGTTAGAGAAAGATTGGGATTCCCACATCCATAGATGTAAAGTAAGTGACTATAACCACCACACCACTGATAACAAGGGAGAGTTGGATGCTTTGTTGAATAAGAAGACCAACAAGTGCATGATGGAAGATATGCCAGTGTATGATGATGCTAGGGAAAAGTTTCTTAAGAAGGTAGGATTTTATCAATTGTATGAGCTCCCATATTTTGGAAAACATGAACCTTTATACCAATGGATTATGAGTAGAGTCCATGAGGACTTATTCTATTTTTAGATGGAGGGTTAGGATCACAACGGCCCTAATTGTGACATTAATAGGATTGAAGGGCACATGGACAGACATTGTTAGTGATATAAATGATAAAGCAATAGTTATAGCCACAAGAAAGGAGTTTAGGGTATACCAAGGGTCCGTGTGGAATGGACATCTACAAATTGAGGAAGTACCATGTGGTGTAGGAAGCCGCACATCTGCTCACCAAGTTGAATGATCAAGAGAGATGGTCACAGGTAAACACCATGTGGCTTTATGTTGCAAAGAAAATGTCCTAGGGAGAAGTGTATAATTTAGTAGGCTATATTACAGAAACCATTGTTGAGGAAGCACACGTAGGTGAAAAGATAAGTTTTGGCACCATCCTCTTATCTCTTGTTTTTTGTAGAAATTGGAGTGCCGATGGGCAAATAAATTTTTTTGGGAATACCCCTTACCGAGAAGAAGTCCCTTGTGGAAAGGTTTAGAAATATTTATGTGAAGGATCAATGAGTGGCCCATTTAAGAAAAGGTCAGAAATGTGGTATGACTGACTTCATGTGATATTTGAGGAGGAATGGTGCATTCAAAGGAACTACCTTTGGTAGTAGGCAAGGAAGTACAATTTGTGGTGTATCAACATTTCTACATCGTGTGGTTTTCCATGAAGGATGGGACATGGAGTCCATGGTGTAAAATTCCCTATGCCTTCACAATGTGCTACTTCCAGGCCTCAGTTCATAGATTTATTGATGCCCATTTTGAACTTCAACACAGACAAGGTAGATTGTGACTACCATACCCTTAGGAAAACATATGTATATATCATGTCGGTCTACCTACATTGAGAGGCTCATTTCAGACGTCATAAATATGAAGCCAATAAGTTTGGATATTGGGGACAATGGAGCCACACTCATATATCTTCAGCTCAAGCCTAGGCTGGAGAATAATAAGTATGTGGAGAATGATTTCATGCTCTTAGGGCCGCCTAAGGGAAAACATACAATGGAGAATGTGCTAGCTCCAAATCTTGTTGTGACCATACAGATAGATGAGGAAGAAGAGGAACACAAAGATAGTGGAGGCTTGGATCATAGAGGTTAGAGGCATCCCACAGACAAAGTGGAGAGTGAGCACGTAGATACTCCACCATAAGAAGAAGAGAAGAGGACTTGGACGTGGATGCAATCCCTGAAGAGCACTGGTTTAAGAGGGTATTCAGAAGAACCAGGACCTAAGGCATGGGAACACCATAACCTATAAGAAGATCACCTAGACTCTCCCCTCAAAAAGAGGCACCTAAGAAGAAGAGAAGGAGAAAGTTGAAGCTGGATGAGGAGGTAGAGGAGTTTGAGGAGAGCGGGCCTGGAACCCCAGTGCAACTAGAAGATGTGGAGGAACATATAGATGAAGAAATGAAAGATGAAGAGGAAGGGGTGAAGGAAGCAAAAAATACGATGCAAGAGAAACCCAACACGCATGCTACTACTCAAGATGGAGAAGGGCCAACTCCAAAATTTGGTGCTCAATTTTGTAAGGGCCAAGAACAAAGAGAACAAGTGAAGAATATGTTGTGTCAAGTATGGGCTATGCTGAGGACACAAGCAAAATCATCTGTGCCCGATTTTAAAGAACAATGGGCCTTAAGGAATTGTATGGATGGGAGCTGATGGATCCATACATGGCCACCATGCACACAAGGAAACAATTATCCTGGTCCATGCAGACCCATATGGATGAGCCAAATTTGACGTATGTGAGGAATCTTGTGTATCAAGGAGAGTGAAGAAGGCACCCTAAAGCAGACACATGACAATAAATCCTACTCTAATGTCTAATGAGCATGTGAGAAATGCCTTGGTTAAGGTATTTGTAGAGGTGGCATGGAGGAACATTGATAAGGTTGCCACCATTAGAGCACTACTTGAAGATAACAAGGCAAAAAACTAGAAATAGTGCATTTAAAAGGAGAAAAGGACCTAGAACAGAAAAATAATGAGGCCTTCATTAGCATGGCAGAATAAATTGGAGATTACATTCTGAAAGCAAGACCTCATCTTGAGTCTAAGGTACTTGAGAAGTTTCCTTGGCTATGCATTATGTGCACACATTGGTTGATTTGGTGTTAGAAGATGGGCCAATTCAAATGCTAGTGCCAAAGGATCCTGAATAAGAAGCTAGAAAGAGCAAGGGCCTCCGTGGTTAGGAAAATTTCAAATTATGAGGCATTGCTCCAAAATCTAAAGGATGAACTGAAGAAAGTTGACCAAGCTTTGAATATTTGTGTGGCACCAGAAGTAGTGATAAGGACCAGAACTTTGGTTGAAGATAATGATGTTTTGAAGGCCATGAAAGATGAGACACTAGGATGTGTAGAAATATTGGCACTAGTGAAAAAAACGTGAAGCCCAAGCCCAAGACCCACATAAGGAGAGAATAGATGAGATTGGGAAGCTCATAGTGTAGAAGATGGATCTTCTAGAGGGAATGATGAATATTATGGCCAATGTTGTCCAAGTATTACAGAATGAAAAGGAAAATATTACTCAGGATGAATTGGAAGCCATTGCCACAGACATTCTAGAGAAAACAAGGACCCGTGCTAGATGAATGGAAAACATTGGAGGCTGAGATTAAAACAAAATATCTAGAGTTGATCCTCCCGGTTGAAGAAGAGGGTGCTACAGAGTAAAGTAAAGGTTATTATTTTGTACAATGATTCTTTACATTCTTTCCATTCTTATTCTTTATTTGGGAACATCAGAAAGAATCCCCATTTTTGGGACAAAAATGTACTTTAGTATGGGGTAATGTTGAGCAAACATAATATTATTGTGATAAGGAGAAAACAAACAAAGAATGCGTGTGCAAAAACAAGGCACACTTGAAGGTGCAAAAGGATAGGAAGGAAACACATGCCATGAGGAAAGTTGATTCGGGACTTAGCCATTTTCATGGATGCGGGCTATTTTTGGAAGATAGCATGTGAAGCACACATTGGGATGGAGACTTGCACGACACACAAATGCTATTTTGGGAATGAGCGTTTGATAAGCACCATGTATGAGTTCAAGATAATAATAGGATTACTTCTTCCTATTAACTATAGGATGTCTATTATTAGCACACTTGCATGTGTGCATGTTAATGTAAAGGCACATGGCTATTATCAACATGTGACCTATTTTGGGAAGTGCGTAGGTGGTGAAGGGAAAGTCCCCACCCCTATAAGTATGTATTGAACTATGTAGTTTAGTAGTAGTGAATTATTGTAGAGTTATGTTGTTAGATATGATGCACACATGACTTATGGTGATGCTTTGTAATGTAAGAATATTCTATGTATTACAATGTTTAATGTAATGGAGTATATTGGATGGATAATGGTTTTAAACATGACTGTAACTGGTTCTTGTATGGTTAATCTTATTATAGTTATTGTTTAATTCATGATTATCTAAGATCTAGATCTGTTTAGGAAATGCTTTGTGGAATGTTTATGGTTATTTATGGTTTTGAATATGCTATATCTAATTCAATTTATTTTTCAACTCCTACAGATAACCTTGTCCCAAACTGAAATTATTTAGAAACTTACATTTTCTCGTGGGTTACACTCATCACCACATGCTCTATCTTACCTTTATGGAAATATGGAGGAGTCTTATACAACATAAAATCATCATACTAACACAAAGAAAACAATTCTAGGAACTTATGATCAATATATCTCCTACCAATTTTGAGCTAGGGTTTCACACTCATTTAACAAAAAATAAGTTTGTATTAAACCCTAACTATAGAGTAATTGAATATACACTATGATATAAAATTGCTAGATATAATTTGGCACAATAAATAAGCAAGTAAAATATGAAATCGTAAGTGAAAGAGAGATATATAAGGACTTAGGTGATTTACATTTGATCTAGGACTTGACAGACTAGGAAAGTTGATGAACAAAAGGAAAAACTTTTAGCAACTATGTACTATAAAATCCAGATCTTGTTGGATAAGGCCAGAGTGGGGTGATTAGACTAGAGCGAGGGAACCTGGGTACCAGAGACCTCTGTTGGGAACATATGACTACATAGGGACTCAAAATATGATTTTTAGAGTGTTGTAAGAGTGTCATTAATATTCGTTGTTGATTGCCTTATGTTTCACCTTGATCGTCGAGTGTTCCTATAACCTACAAAATATAAGTTCACCTACAAAATCCAAAAAATTGCATCAAATCCAAAAATATATGTAATATGGGGAATTGGAATGACCCCGGTGGTCACCCAATAGAGTGAACTTACGACCGAGCATTGCACTATATCTCGATACCATGTAGTTATTGTGAGTGTGTGAAAGAATCATGCCCTAGGATGCCCTTGTATAAGATGCACTAGATAGTGGGAAAGAGTTGCTAAAATATGAAAATGTGTGTTTGGAATAGAGTGAACTTCCCTTCCTATGTTGTGTATGCAAAAATGTAGTCCCTTATCCCTTAAATAAATGCTAGATGGATTCATTTAAGTGGATTAGATGCCTTTATATGTAAGCTTAGGTAATAGTAAGTATGCTTAGAGATTGGTCCTTTATTTTGATCACATAACTATGTATTTATATGATTCCCTTAGTTGAGTTTCGTAATTTAAAACTGGAAGGCCAACCTATAAGAAAATAATATGCCCAAAAGATAAAACAGGCCCAAAAAGAGTGAGTAAGATGTAAAGAGGTCAGGGGCACCCATGGGGACAAGGGCATCTAGGCGTTGGTGTCCAAAGTCATAAAATATAAATAAGTAAAGTTATGACTGAGATGTAGGGTGTGTAAGACCAAATGGAAAACAAGAAACATAGAAAAAGGCCAAATATAGTTGTTAATTATCAATGTTCTCATTTAGGAATCATGTAAATACTAGTATGCTTTTAGGACCTAGAAATGTACCTAAGTGCGTAGCTTTGTGTCTACATTTGCACCCACTTTATGTTATTGATTGAATAATTGATAACATAAAGTAGTTAGAATATCCATACCTTTTGTTCCTATAGAGTGTGATGGTGATATCGTGATGAAGAGACAAGTGAAAAAGTGAAGTGATAAAAAATAAGTGTGGAAGCTAAGAAAGAGAAAGTGATCCTAGGGGTGAAGTGTATGAGTTATACCGTGTTGTAATCGTTATTATTGTAGCTTGTTATTTCTTGATGTAGGGATGCTTCTTATTGTGTATTAAGGATGGGCTTACAAAATAAGAGAGAAAGAGTAGTTTAAGTTATGTATTATGAAAACTATGTAAAAGTATGCAAAAGTGTGTAAAATTATGTAAAAAAGAAAGTGTGCACCTAATGTATAGAAGTGTAAAGGATACAAAATGTCCCAAAATGTTATGTAGATAGATTTTTTGGGAGATATTACACCAAGATCGATTTTTTGGGTGATCTTGCACCAAGCGTGAGTATTTTGGGTGATCTCACTCCAAGTGTGAGTTTTTTGAGTGATCTCACGCCACGACGAGAAGAGTTTTGGGGAGAGAGGTATAGTAGTGTTACTCTCCTTCCATGAGTGCTTCGAATAAACACCACTACACATGGTGTGTCCCTTTTTGTTCCAAGTTTTAGAAAATTAGTTCGGATTGTTCTGAATTATTTTGATTGAATTTTTTTGATTGAAGGAGATATAATGCATTCTTCTTGCCATAGGACTATTCCTATCTTGTGAAAGTGATCTATGAACTGTGGCTTTGATATGAGAAAGTAAGTTTATCTCGCTAGTAAGATATAAGTGCCAAGAGGAAGTCGGGAGTGCCAGTGCTAGTGTATGAATCGAGCACCGATGTCTATGTTGAACTGAGGACCTAAGTCATATTATGGGTTGTTTATGTAATTATATCATTTTATGTTCTTGTCATTGTATAGGTTTGTAATTTGCTCTAAGCTATTATGCAGGGTGAATGATTCACCCAATGTGTGCCCCCCTCATTTGGGATGCATGTGATTTAGGTAGGATTTTACTGCCCAAAAGAGAGGCCCTAATGCTAATATGAAATGGATATCCCTATAGGGGATGTGATGTACATGTTAGAAATGAGGAAACATGCAAACAGAGTGGGTAAAAACATGTGTTAGTACAATCAAATATAGTATGTAAGTAGAAGACAATGTGTAATCAAGCAAGAAATAAGAAAAGATATATTGTGAAAAGTGAGTTTCAGACATGGGACATTGCTCACAATGTCACAAGAAAATCTGCAGGACAAAGAAGAAAAAATATACAAAGTGTGCATACAAGATAAAGGGCATAGCCCACAAACAATAGTATGCAATAGAAATCAATGTCAAACAAGATGTAATAAACAACCATGGTGGAAAATAGTCCTCAGAAAGAAAATGCTTCACATGAAGCACCCATTAGCATGTTAGAAAGATAAAAAGTATGTCAAGATGTGTATGTATTGATAAAATAAGTTATGTCTAGGAAGTAACATATAATGAAATGATAACACCTATAATGTATGATAAAGTAGATGCCCCAGGAGCCTTGATAGGACTTGTTAGAGGTAAAGTGCCAACTATCATTACATCATGTAAGGATCTATAAGAAAGTCTCCATTCACAACTAAATACCAAGTGAATGTGCATGTGTATATATAAAAGATATTGAAATGCTAAGTATCCGTCTAAGCATGGGAAACAAAGTGTACAACATATAAGTATAAGAAAGCAAGAATAAATGTGACTAAGATATGTAGTATGCTATGAATACTTGTGATGGAATGGTATGCAATGTGGATACAATAGGATCATCGTGCCCCTAGCAAATGTGTATGAGTATGAGACAAGGTTAATTTATAAAATGCCCTTGAAAAATCAAGGATTAACCATAGAACATGAGTGCGTCCTCTCGGGAAATGATTTGAAAATAACATGATATAAAGATTTATTATGAAGCCCGGAGCGTGAAGAGTGAATGAAGTGAGGTTCATTTCGAATTTATACCCTCAATAGTCGAGTATGAGCCGTGGAACTAGAGTGCATTATAGGGTAGTTTCTATATGTGAGAATGATATGTATCATGAAGTGCATAGAATGAAATGTGTAGTGTGTGAGGTTCATGGATGTAGCATGCTCTCAACAAATCAAGCGTGAACCTTAACACAAGATTGTGTCATTAGGTGACGATGATACAAGATGTGGGCCAAGTCGTGTAAGATGACTTAGAAATAGGAAGTTTGAAGCACGAAGCATAAGAGTAGAAATGATAGACACGATGATGCTAGGAGGGGGAATGATCATGATGCCCCAGTGTATGATGATGAGTAAGCTATCCGATGAAATTGAAGGGAAAGGGTCATCTATACGATGTCTAAGGAGATAAAGGCGTGTGACCATGCTCTAGGATCGGTGGTGTATGAG
Source organism: Taxus wallichiana var. yunnanensis (assembly GCA_018340775.1). Lineage (NCBI taxonomy): Eukaryota > Viridiplantae > Streptophyta > Pinopsida > Cupressales > Taxaceae > Taxus > Taxus wallichiana. Next base: position 831,575,261 of record CM031234.1, read on the forward strand.
AGTGATGATGTATATGTGAAGGAATCCGAGGTGATGAAAACCTATGTGAAGGATACCTAAGAGGTGATGAGAACCTATGTGAAGGAGACCTAGGAGGTGATGAGAACCTATGTGAAGGAGACCTAGGAGGTGAAGGAGGTGTTGGGCCTAGGAAAATGGCTAAGTATTTGAAGAATGCAAAGGTTAATGCATGCACAGAAATCTATAGAAGAAACGTGTGGAAGTTTCTATTCAAGGAAACACAGAAGGATAAACATGGTGAGCATGCTGGAAGAATGAGGTTTGCATACGAAGCATGAAAGGGATGCACAAAAGGATCATTGGTAACATGGAAAGGAATTAATGAGTTTTTGGTGTGTAAAGATAAATATAGACTTGGAGTAAGAAACACACAAGGAGGTTTTGGTGGTCATGAAGATCCTATTTTTGAGGAAAAACTTGTAGATCAAACAGAACTTGGAGCTATTAATAGGATCAAAACTAGGAGGTAACTATAGGTGATCTATTAATAAATGAAGCTTGCACGATTCCATAGATTTCTTATAGTGGCGAGATGGCTATTCTTAGCATGCAGCCTATTTTGAGAGTGCATGGGTGGTAAAGGGAAAGCTCCCCACCCAAATATATATGTATTTATATGTACAGTTTAGATCATCATGTGTATTAAGGTTATGCTCTTTGGTTTATGAGCATGCCTAACTTATGATAGACATATATAAGTATTTAGAAATTGTGGATTAATATGATGGATTATTGTGGTTGGATATTGATTGTTGATGTCTCTATTATTGGTAATTATATGGTGAATTTTATCTTAGTGGTTATATGAACTATATGCTTATTTAATTATGCGTGTTTCCAAATTGAGCTCATGGATATAGTTGATATGATTAATGAATATATCTTCATGTGTACTAAATCCTTGGAAACGATGACATAAAAGAGGGACTTGGTACCTACACATGCTTGGGTGAGCTCTCGAGATCTATCTAAGCGATGGGCCAATGCATATAGGGTTTTGATTAAGAAAAAATACTACATTTTGGTTTCATTTCCATGACCTATTTTCAAAGTAGTTGCAAGGATGTTGTATAATTATGTCTTATCAATTGACTCTTGTTACCATTGAAGATTGGGTTATTGACGGATATGATCAGTTTTCTCAAAGATATGGTTATAGACTTGATTTCAATGCGCGCAAGTGGGTTGAGGAATACATTTATCATGAGCTTTATGAGTCATTATTTATTTGCTTCCCTATAGAATTTTATGAGTGGTTGTCTATGTACATATTAATGAGGAGCTGGTATTATAGATCAAGGGTTTAGATGCAAGAAGAATACCAGACCTTGTTTGATGCAGATGAGCATTGGACACATGATGTAGATCACTGGTGGGCTGGTGTTGTGAATAGTTATACTATGGAGTATGTTGTTTCCATGTATTCTTTCTTGGAATTTGTAGAGTTTGAGTTTTTGTGTGAGCCTAGAGGATCTTAGCTTTGCGCTATTCCTTTAGCAATCAAGATCTTCATGGTAATGTTGAATTTATAGCACCTTCCAATGGCTAGCTAAACTCACCACCACAAGTAGGATTAGGAGAAGGTGTGGTGAAATATGGTGGACCTTGTGGTAGAAAGGAAGAGAAAAGAAATATAGTTTAAGTATAATGAAGCATGAGAGAGGGAATTAGAGAAGCAACATGATATTAAGGAGTCTATGGAGTTGTGGAGGATGATGGCTTGTGAAGGATTTGAGGCTCACGTAGAAGACATGGAGCCAGAGCATCAAGATCTACCCCACTTAGGCAAGTGTAATAGATAACCCCTCTCGGCCTCAAATGATAGTGTGTCGGAAGAAATTATAAGGACCACAGGCACGCATCCGATCCCACCTGGCGACCTTGCCCTTACGCTTGGTGTTTAGGTTCCTAAAATAGTTATTAATAAGTGAGCTGATGTTGGTGATAGAGTAACAAGTAGAATTCATTTTTGTTGAGTACATGATTTAATCAAATAACACATTCATCTATGGTGGCACATATGTAATATTTATTGTTTGGAGGTGGGGTTGGAAGAATATTCTCTAGTGCATCATTTACACATAGCTTAGGTGGGAAAAACATTGGTAATATGTGCGGAAGTGGAAAAAATTCATAGATTATGGGAGTTAAATTTAGGACAATAGTTGGAATGAAAACTATCTCATCCTTTAGTGCAGTTCCCACTATAGGAGGTGGATCAGGAGGATCAGGTGGTTTAGGATCTAGTGGATCCGGGGTTGTTCTAGATGTGGAGGAAATAAATGTTCGGGTCTAGTGGGCATGGTCTGGATCAACCCGGTAGGTTATCTATGAAATGTCTCTTCACCTTCCAGAGTACAGAGGCATTGAGGATGCAACAAAGCATGTTCACATGTGAAAAATCCTATGGTGCGCTAAAGGGCTCAAAATCCCGAATGGAAGGCAAGACAATTTACTACTACATTGTAAGGGCACACACATAGTTGTTATAGGAAGCATGATCCCAACCAGACTTGTGTAGATTAAAATGTAATGTGTGATGATGTCGTAGTTGAGTTCCATATACCCGAGTTTGAATAGAAGAGCATTAGTAATCTGAAGGACATTAAGCAGGCATGAATGAGAGAGTGTTAGGGAGTTTAATGCCAGTTTGAAAACCTTGCTATATAATATATCCTATGATATCCACCTAGCAAAGCATGCTTAGTGGTTTGTTGGTAGTTTGATCAAAACTTTAGGAGGGATCTCTAACATAAGACTTTTACAGATCTTCACGAGGCTTTGGAGGCAGCTCTGTGCACCGTGGAGGTCAAAAGTGTAGACATGGGAGTTAGTCCTTCTGGGAAGCACATGTTGCATCCATGGAAAAATAGTTAGAAAAATTATATGCCAACTCATCTCATGAGACACGTAGTGGAATTTAGTGTAAAAATTGCAAGGTGGAAGGACATACCAAGGACAACTGCCCTCGCAAGTCAGTGCATGCCATATTGTTGGATTATGAGATATGTCATTTGGACCATGATGCAAGTAGATGTCCCCTCTTACAACGTATGGTCCATAAGAATGTATCCATGTACTATAAAATTTGCAAGTCTCATACTCATGACACTGTTAACTGCAAAATAATTGATCATATTCATGAGGCTATTAAGACTGGTGTGCACAGATTAGTGTAGCAAGTGGATCTAAGGATTAGGGAGAACAACATAATGAAGGGCATAATAATGGTGATAATCAGAATATGAGATTTCATGAAGAATACAGAGGTTGGGGTCATGGTGGTGGAAGAGGAGGATTTCCTAGAGGTACTTGTTTTACATGTGGATTGCCTGATCATTATCAACGTGAATTCCCTCATAATATAATTTTCTCATGGTGTAGAAAAAAACAAATTTGAAGAATATCCCGATTTGTATGAGCACATGAGTAAGCAACATAAGAAAGACAAGGGCATGGCTATGATTAAAATACAATGCACCGATGGAAGTAAATGGATGCCAAAAGTTGGAATGGATTATGAATTACAACCTTTGTTAGTCACTACTCACGCCGAGGCATCACATGCATGAGGAGCCAAGGAGAAAGCCTGTTATGATAAAGTAAGAAGTGATCAATGCCAAGTACCTTGATGTTGAACATCAAAAAGAAGTCTATTTAGAGACCATCGACATTATCAGGAATTTACAAGGGGAGATTCAGGATTGAAGGAATAGGTACATGTGATGGATAGAGAAAAACATGTTGACCTTCCATAGAAGGACATGGATGATTTGAAAGAAGTATCTTTGAATGTTGAGATAGGAAAACATCATACCCTTACTAGGAGAATGATTGAGAGAGAAGGTTCCGCACACAAGGTATGAACAGAGAAGAAAAAAATCCTCCATGCAAATATACCTCCCCATAATCATGAGTATGAAAAATAAATTACACTAAATGCGGTCATAGATGGATGACTCTTGAGTAATATTTTGATAGATACATGTGTAGAAGTTAATGTGCTCACATTGGATGCTTGGGATCAGATGGGAAGACCACCATTGTAGCCTTCTACAAATGTGTTATACATGGAAAATAGAACTAGGGCCAACCCTATTGGGGTGTTAAAGGATGCTACTATCATGATTTAGGGGGCCAAGTTTACTGGGGAATTTGAGGTATTGGAGCTTGCAGAGGAAGATAGTTTCCCAACACTTCTTGGGTGCCCTTGGTGTTATACAAATAATGTAGATCTATATTTCAACAAGGGGTACATTAGCTTTGAGAATAAATAAGAGCACATCATTATACCATTGAAAAATGCAAAGGATTCTCCCTATGTTGATCCTTTGAGTGAAGAAGACTTGAACAAATTTACTCGCGTATAGTCAGAGATCCTAAAACCAATGAGCCATATAAGGAAGCAATGATATAGTGGGATGATGCTCATTCAATTAGTGACACCACCAATGTTGCTTGCAAAAATTGGGCACATGGAACATATGAAGTAGTTGCGTGAGAGATCAAGAATACTGTTACTCACGTAGTCGGGATGTGCGCTATTTGGAATTTGGGTTATAGCCGAGGGCACCTTGGTATACTTTTGAAGGGAATCATGACATATTATTATGTTCCATGGAGGATCGCAAAGTGGATGAATACATGAGATAGAAGGAATATGTTTATACCTACTATGTGTGGGAATACAACATGCTTGTGGATTATACATAGAGATAACCTTATGGAGTGGAAAGAAGTGAGAATCGATTTCTCTACTAGGTTTTTTAGAGCAACGTGCTATATAAAAATATGTGAATTTCATGAGAAGGACCCTGATTTGCACCACCTTTAGAAGTGTGAGAGACTCGGGACCGAGGGTAGGAGGCCTTACCACCATAACTCTGGGTACATAATTTTTACGTTAACTTAGGAGGCATGCATGATATGTGCATGCAGAATTGACAAGAGTAACAAAAAATTGGCAGGATATGACCTTAAGTATGATTCATACTTTTGACTATTTTTGAACTAAGCCTCTGATCAATGAAGCATTGTAGATTTTGAAGCTCCTTACTCTGGGAGATAACACAAAGGCTAAAGAGATTTCAATGGATATGTTTGGTGAATTAGATTTGGAGGTGCACCTTGACCTTGAAGAGACTAAAGAAGAAGAGATGGCCCACACTTGGGAAGAAAAAGGAAAAGGGTAAACTGGTATTCCTGATAGATGGAGAGGAAGATGAGGATAACAACATGAAGGTTAACCATATTGAAGGTACATGTAAGGTAATGGAAACAATATATGACAAGGCATGCACATATCATGAACCTATGAAGACAAATAAGGTTAACATTGGGACAAATGCCAAACCTAAAGAGGCTATTATTGGTATGAATAGGAGTGAGCTAAGATAATAGAGGTTCTATGTGATTTTCAAGATCTGTTTCCAAGAAGATACCATGAATTGAAATGGGTACACCCTTCTTTAGAAGAGATGTGAATAAAACTTAAAGAAGGCACGCGACCGATGTGGAAGAGGCCTTATAGGATGAATCCTAATCTACGTGTGAAAGTAAAAGAGGAAATTGATTAAATGTTGAAGTCTGGTATCATTGAACATATTGAAGAATCTGAGTGGGTAAGTCCCATGGTCATCAACATAAATAAATATGTGCGGATAAGGAGTTGTGTTGATCATAGAGAGGTGAATGCTTCATGTGTAATTGATCCTTTTCCCACACCTTTTATAGAAAAGATACTCGAAGGAGTTGTTTGGTGCAAGATTTACTCTTTTACAGATGAATTCTCTAGTTATCATCAGGTGTGCATAGTAAAGGAAGAATAAGAATAGATAACTTTCACCTTTAAATGGGGAAGTTTTTCATACATCGTGATGCCTTTTAGATTCAAAAACACACCCGTAGTGTTCTCGCGAATCGTGGTATAAGCCTTTTAGGACTTCATTCATAAGTTTATGCATGTTTATTTGGATGATTGGATGGTATATGGATTGGTGAAATGCCCTTTGTAAAAATTTTAGACTTATGTTCGAAAGGTGCAGAAAATTCGAGCATCTCGTTGATCATTAAAAGGTGCATCTTTCAACACATTTTGGCACTTTTTTGGGTCATATCATATGCAAAGACGGTTTATTTTTAGATCATGCTAAGGTCACATTTATTTTGGGCTTAGAGGAGCATACCAATTAGAGTAAGGTGCAGGGGTTCTTAGGACATACATGTTATTACAGAAAGTTCATTAAAGGTTATGCTAAGACTATTATGCCCTTGGGGAGTTTTTTAAGAGTAAAGGGAAGTTTCATTGGGATGAGGCACAACAAGTAGCATTTGAGACGTTAAAGGAAAAACTTACTTTTGTGCCCATTCTACACTTTCCTTCTTGGGATAAACCATTTCATGTACATGTTGATGCCTCTGGCATGGCCATAGGCACACTGCAGTGTTAGCATACCTGGTGAGGGAATAGTGGACCACCCCATTTTTTTACAAGTAGGAAGTTGAACCCAGCTGAACAAAATTACACAACTACTGAGCACGAAACATTGTCAATGATTTATGTGTTGCACAAGTTCGGACAATACTTGTTGGCTACACCTTTCATATTATTTACAGATCACATGGCTCTTAAGTATTTGGTCAACAAGCCTATTTTACAAGGGCACATATGTAGGTGGATCCTGCTATTTCAAGAATTTCAATTTACAGTTGTGGTAAAACCAGGAAAAAGCAACTTAGGACCCAACCATTTGTCAAGAATCAACTCTGGTGAGGAAACACAGAGCATTACGGACATAATTCTAGATGCATAGTTATTCATATTGAATCATGCGCCCACTGAACTTAAATACATTGCAATATTCTTGCGTCTTTGGGTAGGTGCCTAAGGGGATTAAGGATTTAGAAAAGAATCAACTTATAATATGCGTGATACCCTATTAGTTGATAGGTGGAGATTTGTATAAACCTGATTGGGATGAGGTTTTGCGTAGGTGTGTTCTAGAATATGAGTACATGGGGATAATGTCTAAAGCTCATGGTGGGATTTCTAGAGGGAATTTTTTTGGAGATTCCACCACGCATAAGATTATGATAGATGGATTATGGTGGGAGACTTTGTATAAGGATGTTAAAGAATATGTCAAGGTGTGTGACCATTGTCAGTGCCTTGGGAAGCTAGGAAAAAGAGATGAGATGCCTTTGAGGCCTATTGTAAGTGTTGAATGGTTTGAAAAATGGGCAATTGAATTTGTAGGTACTATTTCCCCACCGTATGTAGAACCGACACACGCTACATCATAACTTGTACAAATTATTTGACATGGTGGGAGGAAGCAATACCTACAAAGTATTATCATCGCAACTACAACAATGAGATTCTTATGGGAGAACATTATGACTAGGTATGGATGTCCATTAAACTTGAAAAGTGATAGGGGCACACACTTGTTGAAAGAGACCATCAATATTTTGTTGGTAGAATTCATGGTGGTGTACCATAAGACAACACCCTATCACCCATAGACAAATGGGAATGCTAAAGCATTCAACAAGATATTAGGTCATAAATTAACAAATATTTGTGATGTTGGATGAAAGGACTAGGATGAAAAAGTATTTACTTTGTTATGGACATATAAAACTACTTTAAAAGCTTAAATAAGGCCACACCCTTTCAATTGGTGTTTTACATAGAGGTTGTGTTAGTTGTTGAGTTTATGCCACCTTCTCTACATATTGCACGTGTAGGAGGCCCTGGATGATGAACAAGTGGTATAAGAGCACATATGTAGGTTGATTTAGTTGGATGAAAGGTGTGTCATTGCTCGATGGAGTCGAAGATAGAAAGATTAAGACATAAGGCATGGCATGATAGACATATCATGAAAAAGGAGTTTGAGGTGGGGAAGATGGTTCTTCTGTATGATTCAAAGTTTGTGTGCCACCTTGGGAAGCTGAAAGTTCATTGGTTGGGACCATTTGTAGTAACAAAAATATTGGAATCAGGTGCTTTCCAATTATAGGTGTTGGATGACACTTTATTTCCTAGTTACTTCAATGGGATTAGGCTGAAGCCCTACTATAAATAAGTCTTCTTGGTGTTTTTAATAAGGAAATACTACCAGTTAGAATAGATTTCCCTTTTAAGCATTTCCTTTTGTGTGTTTCTTTTCATTGTTACTATGCTTTGTCAATTTAGTTGTGTTTTGTTCTAATAAGTGTGCTTTCACACCTATAGCTGATTACTATCTATATGATTTCATGCATAGAGGACCACACATACAATTAGTGTGGGGTAGAAGGAAAGTAAGAGCATGTGGGAGAAAGTTGAGATTTACAAAGGCCTAAGTACCAAAGGAACACACATGTTGTTGGAGATGTTGGTTTTGAAGGATGGTGATAAGGTTTCATAAGAATAATGATGATAATAAGGACGATGCCAAAGGAAAATCCACGTATAGTGAATGAGCTCGTAGTGTAATGCAAGGTAGGTAGCAGTGGATAACTACTTGGTATAAGAAGCATAGTGTGATGTACTTTGGCACATAGAGCATGTGAAAGGAGGTGTGTATTTAGAGTAGTTTGCATGCCAAAAGGTTGTTACTTAGAGTGCGTGATGATCACATGTGTTGAGTGCAATGGAAACTATGGAAGAGGTGGGAAAATCATAAATTAGGAATTAAATGTAGTTTGTATGGTGGTAGGAAAGAAATTAATGCAGATGAAAATTGAGACACTATAAATTGAGTGTCGAGGTAAAATCATTTTTACCTTACCTTGCATGAAATTTGTGAAGAGCTATTGTGTGACCTAGGGAAAAATTTGACATTTGAGAAAGAAATCAAGTGCAAAGTTGCAAAACTTGAACCAAAAGGTAAAAGTTAACATGGTCGTGTGGAGTGTGAGTTCTAGGGAGTCAAATCTTGTAAATTGAGATGGTGTAGTGAGAATTCTAGGAATCATGAATTTTTGACTAGGGTTTCAAAGATTAGGGAACAAAGTACAAAGTTTTATTGAGGAAGTGTATCGAGTGTTGCATCTAAGTTATGTAAGGAGGAGTGCGAGAGAAAGGGAGAGGTAAAATTTTGGACACTGCAAAATCAAAATAGCACCAAAGAAAGTAGTGACTCGCATCGGTGAAAAATAGAGGCAAGGGCAATGAAAAAATGACCCTCACATTAGACGTTCAAGAGGAATGGCACTTAATGATGTAATACCCAGATGGAGTGTTAATGGAAAAAGAGTGGGAATCTCATATTACGAGCATGACCATTAGTGACTATAACCATCGAACATAATTAACATCACATGACATGGAAACAGATCTTATGCAACCGAGAGAGGAAAGAACCCCGAGATGATAATACGGTATATGATGACAAGGTGAAGAGGCTATTGAATAGGGTTATACTATTGCAGCTATATGATCTTCCATTCTTCAGGAATCATGATAGGTTATATCAATGGTTAATGTCAAGCATGCATGAGGACTATTTTGTATTATTTAGGTAGAAGGATGTTCATTACCATGCATTTTATTGAGAAGTATACTCGATCGATTAATTCTAGGAGTTCCTTTGATGATGAATTAGCTAATGATGTTGAGGTGAAGAAAGCGATAGTGAAGTTTGAATACAAGAAGTTTGGGTGCATGTTTGATATTGTGAAGTTGAATGATCTTGTCATGAAGATGGCCACAAGCTTACTCACAAAGCTAAGAGGGCAAGAGAGATGGACACGTGTGAATAAAATATGGTTGTATATATACAAGAAAATATCAAAAGGAACCATATACAATATTTCTTCCTTTATAACAAAAGATATTATTAATGTTGCGTGCGATGGTGAAAAGATCATGTTTGGGAATATCTTGCTGGTAATAGTGTTTTCTAAGATTAGGGTGCCTAATGGGCCTAAAGACAAGATATGGGAGTATCATGCAGAATACCCCTCCCCTGAAAAATGGTTTGCTAAGTATACCTGTGATATAGTTACACCAACATACAAGGCGTGTGTGGACAAATGATATAAGAGGATGTGTGATGCATTTGGTGGTGAGTGGATAATTCTAGAATAGTTTCCTTCTCTTGTTCAAGGAGTTACCAATTTCACCATTTAACAACAATTTTATATTGGGAGGTTTACATTAACTGATGGAACTAAAAGCCCATGGTGAAAACTCTCGTTTGCTTTCACAATGCAATACTTTTAGAGTGTTTTGAATAGGTTTAAGGAGGTGCAGAAATTAAGATATGATCTGAGAAAAGTAGATAAGGAGCACCATGAGATGCTTCAAACACTTGTCTACCCCAAGAAGCACACCTATGAAGAGAAGTATGTATTAGAAAACATACATTTGATGAAACCAGTGACATTGTCAATAGCTTCAGTGAATGCAATATACATACATACATACATACATACATATATATATATATATATATATATATATATATCTCATGCCTTAGTTTGTTGATGGAGTATTCATGAAGGATGATGTAAGTATTCTTGAGGATCCCTCCACAAGAAATAAGGTCCAACCAAAGAAGTGAGGGTGCAAAGAGAATCATACATTAGTAGAAGCGGAGTAAGTAAAGATAAAACTCTAGATTCAAGTGCGACCATAGGAAAACTTTAGAATGAAGGAGGTAGGGAAAAACACATATGTCGAAGGAAGCATATACGAGGAAAGTTTCCAATGTATAAGAAATAAAAGATAGTCCCTAGCTCAAACTATGAGGAGATGGAGAAAGCGGGAAGAAGAAGAAGCTGAAAGTGAGGAAGAGTTGGTTGAGAAGTTGAGTCCACAGGTGCATACCATTAAAGAATCAAATGAAGAAGGATAGAATGAGCACTTTGAGGATGGCCATATAGCAGATATGGATGTAGAGGGTGTTGGTGTAACCAACACATAGGTCATAAAGGAAAACTCAGACCCAACTAAAAAGCATGAGGATAGGTGCACTCCCAACCCTAAAATAGAGCGTAGAGTAGAGAAAGAGGTCACGGATATTGTATAACACTTGGTGGAGCATGAGGTGGTGTTTAGTACGAGAAGAAGAAAGGAGTGAAGTAAAATCGGGGACCATGGGTGGAGAATCATATCTTGCTATAAGTTTCCCCAAGGGTGCTCATGGAAAGAGACGATCGTACATCCCCAAAGGACCTATAATGCAATATGTAGAGAATTTCAACAAGGTTTTGTGTGCGAGGTATTAGAGTGTGATACTGCAAATCAAAAAAAAATGTGAGGATAGAGACCTTGTGGTGGGACTACTTGTTATGAAAGATGGGGTAGATCTCATGGAATTCTAGGCCAAGAATAAGGGGAACATGAAAGAACGAGATAAAATATTGGCTGAAGTTGAGAAAAAGAGGGAAGCAATTGATTCATTAAGGGCCTCAATTAAAAATAAGTTGAAATAAATTTATCCACAAGTTATGCGTAGGATGGATGCACTAACTAATATAGGAAAAAAATGGAGACTCTGGTGGACACACTAAAAGATAAGGGTGAGGAAATCACTTTTGAAGAAGTCACTACTATTATAGGAGTTGCCTTTTCTCAAGCACACGATGAATTAGAAGGGTGGAAAACATTGGAAGCATTAGTGAATAAGAAATTCCCCCTCCTTTTACATAGTAGGACTTGGATTATTTCATTCTTTGGTGTAGCACGGAAGGATATTATTTCAATATTTTATTCTTGGAGTATTCTTTATCATTATTTGGGTGATCAAACAGAGTGTTACAGAGGACATAAAACATACCTAGTGTGGTGTAATTTTGGGCCCAAGAAAATGGCTAAGAATTTGAAGAATGTAGAGGTTAGTGCGTGCATGGGAAAGCTATAGAAGAAACACTCGGAAGTGCTATGGAAGGGACACATGAAAGGATGAACATGGTGAACACACTAGAAGAACAAGGTTTATGTACGGAAGCATGAAAGGGATGCGCGTAAGGATCATTGTGAACATGCAAAGGACTTAGTGAGTTTTGGTATGTAAAGCTAAATATAGACTCGAGTAGTATGTAACACACAAGGAGGTTTCGGTGGTCATGTAGATCCTATTTTGAGGAAAGAACTTGCAGATCAATAGGCACTTGGAGCTATTAATAAGATCGAACTAGGAGTTAATTATAGGCGATCTATTAATAGGAGAAGCTTGCATGCTTCCATAGATGTCTTGTAGTGGCACATGGCTATTCTTAACATGTAACCTATTTTGAGAGTACATGGATAATGAAGGAAAATTCTCCACCCCTATATATATGTATGTATTGATTTTCACGGTTTAGATCATTATGTGTATTAAGGTTAAGTGATGGTTTATGATCATGCCCGACTTATGATAGACATATATATGTATTAAGATATTTTGGATTAATATGATGGATCATTGTGGTTAGGTATTGGTTGTTGATGTCTCTATTATTGGTAATTATATGGTGAATTTGATCTCGGTGGTTATGTGAACTATATGTTTATTTACTTATGTGTGTTTCCAAATTAAGCTCATGGATCTAGTTGATATAATTATGGAATATATCTTCATGTGTACTAAATCCTTAGAAAACTTACATAAAAGAGGTACTTGGTACCTACGCAAGCTTCCAGTTGAGATCTCATTTCTATATGAGTGATGGGCCAATGCGTATACAATTTTGATCAAGAAAATAGACTACATGAGGTGATTAAATCCTATGTGAAGGGGTTTTAGAGTAGGGAAATATGCCAAGGAGATGTACTAGTAGATCAATGAGAACGCATAGGTCATGTGTGAATATGAGAACTACGTGTTGAATATGCATTATATTTGGGAGGCCAAAGGGTCTTAGATGCTCTAACTAGTGAAAGAACATCCAAACGAGGAGGCTGAGGAAATGGTGTGCATGGTGGAACTCCTTTGAGAGTGATAATTTTCTGATTATGAATGAATTTAAGAAACAAGTGGGTCATGGAAAATATATCTTAAGTGGTGTAGAGCCAAGGAATACCTAAGAGCATGTCACAACCTTTGATTGAAGGTGCCACAATGAATGGAACAAGCATGGTGAGAGGCCCAATTGCAATCTGGAAGCTTGATATAGCCATAAAATTTGGGAATAGGATATGAAATTTGAGAGTGGATAGTTGATAGCGACGAGGAGTGCAATAGAGCACACACCAATAAGATTTGATGGATTGATCATGGTGTTATTGATAGTATGAGATCTAATAGAAGCATTGATGTGTAGTGTATTAGAATAAAATGTAGCATGATAATCATGATTAGAGAATGTGATGAGTGGTGGAGATGCATCAGTATGAGAAACTAGAAAATCAAGAGCCCCGATGAAGGAGGAGGCACAACATGATTAATCAAGAATCAATTGTTTTCTTGTCATGATTAGGAAATGGATCTTTGAATATTTTGAGATTTTGGTTTTCATTGAGTGACTTAGATTGAAGGCTTAGGGAGATTGATTGTGTTTTTGTCAATAATATCTTGAATAAGATGCTTAGATTTGAAACATTGATCAGTTGAATGCCCAATACATTGATGATAGTCACATCTAGCATTTTCATCATAGTTGCAGACCCACGATGCCGAGATGGATCAAGATTGAGTGGTGGTGGAAGTAAAATAAGATTTCTTTCAATAATTTTTGCCATAAGAGACGAGAAGAATAAGGTAATTTTGTAAATGTACACTTTGGAGGTTGCCATTGCAGATTTTCGGGACTAGTAACAATGTTAATGTATCTTTGCTTAAGTGGTCTTAGGAGATGGCTTGAAAGTAGATTTTTTTAAAACCGATTAGAAGATGAAGCTGATCATGATATTTGATCTTTCCCATAGATAGGAGTTTTTTTCATGTAACTTAAGTGTCTATCATAATTGATAAAATGAGGGAGAGGTTTCAAATATAACACTCTCTTACAATGGAGATAAAATACTTTGGACAAAAAGATCTTGCAATTCAAAATCAGCAAGTACATTGGTCATCTTAGATAGATTGTTCTTATAATGTAATACATATTTAGATATATGCCTATTAGATCCTTGTTTGATTTTTGCAAGTTGAGCATAGGATATTTTGGAACTGATATTGATTGAAAAATGCACAAGAAAAACATCACTAAATGTGTAAATGAGGTTACCAAATGAACAGGTAGATCATAAAACCAACGCATGGTGTAATATTGTAAGCTCCTAGGAAATAGCTTGGCTAGTAAAGTATGATCATTTGCATAATTGAGACATGCCACATGAAAATATCTAAGATGATCTTGATGGTCACCATGGCCATTGAAGGTGGGAAATTTAGGTGTGAAAAAGTTTGTAGGGAGTGCATAAGTGGAAATTGCGAGTGTGAAGGATTAAGGTGGAATCAAGAGATTGAGATGCGTGAGAAGTAACCTGTTGAAGTTGATAGATTTGAACATGGAGATTATAAAGAGAGAGATTAGGTATTGAGTTCTAGAAGAAGATACTTTTCATGTGTGGGAAGTGATAGGCTGAGTGAAATCATTGGTAGGAGTAAGGATAGAAACAAGAACAATAGAAGTAGGTGTAATGGTGGAATTATGAGGTTGAGTAAAGCAATAGGCATAGAAGTGGTAATGGATGTAGGAACATTAGTCTCAGATATATTGGTGGCCTCCTCATGATTAGTGAATAAGAGAAGATCTATATCTTGTGTATGTTCAATTTGTATGCATGTAAAGCTAACTAAGTCATATGAATTGAAACTAACACCTAGTAGTTCCAAAAAAGCTAACTAAATAAGAACATCAAGATAAGAGCTTATAAAACTAACTTATAAGAGCTAAAAGGCCATGTTAGATATTCCTCTACTAACCAAACATGAAGAATGGATGCAAGGTGATCAAGCTATTCCAACAATGGAAGTAAGGCTCAAGATCAGATGTCTATAGCTTTGGCTAATACAAATGAGGTGTAAACTTAGAAGAGGTGCACTAGGCTTGTATTTATAGATTTCCATTTGGGAAAGTTTAGAATCCTAGTGCATGTGGGACAAAAGGTAAATCCAAAATAGACTTTTACAAGTCAATGCACTTTTTATTAGATTAGGAGCTAATTAATCTTTTATGATTAATTAAGGATCCTAAGTAGGCTTAGGAAGCTTTCTGAGAGCATCTGGAAGGGGTTTGGATAGATTTTGGAAGTTCTAGAAGCGAGATTTAGCCAATAAGAAGGTTTATTGGTTAAATGCAAGATTAGAGGCTTAATTAACATATAATTAGCTAATTAAGAGGATTATCACTAATCAAAATGTTGTTAATTGGAATCTTGAGTGAATTAGAAGCATATTTAGATAACGAAGTGTTGTTATCGACCAAAGTGAGAGAGAGTGAAGTTTGTTAGTGCAATTTAAGTATTAAGAGGATTTTAGGTATCTAATTTTGTCCCTATTTGGGGTGGCGTAAGAGATGCCACTTCAAAGATAGTAGACAAGTACAGACAAGTAAAAAAATTGAAGGGATAAAAGAAAAATTAGTAGAATGAAGGATTCCCCCTCGAGTGTTGATGGGGTGATGAAGCAGTCGATCAAAAATTGAAAAGAAGAAGAGAACATACCAAAGCGAGGGGAAAATACCATTGCAATAGAAGGTAGATGAAAATATATTGAATATAAAAAGCAGAGTAGAAATGCGGGCATTGATCCATGCATAATACCAATACAAACTCTTTTGTTGAAAAGTGCTTGTGGATATCATTGTGAAGTGCAAGATATTATTTTCTTAACGAGATCTATGGAAAATGATTGGTAGTAGGTGATCCCTATTGCCCCAAGTGAGTTGGAAGAATAGTGTAGGATAGAAGAGAATGATAGGGGAGGAAAATGAAGATGAAGAGAATGGAAATAGCTTGCATCCAACTAATGTAAACAACTTTATTTCATCATATTGCTTAGGATCTACATCATTGGCCCTTATTAAAATGAACGCATACAAAAAAGTGTAAGATGACATGAAAATCCATAATACAAACATTTTTTCATTGCTAAAAATTTTTAACTCAATGCAACATACATAATGCAATGCAATATGAGAAAGTAAAAATCTAACATGAAAAGGAAACAAGTACAAACACACATACTCAAACAAACAACATTCAAGATAGTTGTACCAATGTTTTTGTTATCAAGTTTCAATTTCGACGTGTGTGAATTAAAGACAAGGGTTAATGATGGTGCCCCAAGAAAGGATACATGCGAGGTGAATAAATGAATGAAATACAAGTCATATGAAAAAACAATCGTGCACTATGATATTTCCCAAGAAACATTTTTGTGCAAGAGGAAGACATACATAGAAAGAAAGCTAACTTTTGTTAATGGAAGGTAGATGCAAATGATACACAAGGTGAGAACCACAAAGATATGTTTTGTAGGATGATTTTTGATGTTTGAGTACGATGCATGTGATATAGGATTCAGTTGTGTGTATGCTCGTTACCGATTTTTTATTTATGTGATGTTTTCAAATTTTGAGGATGTTTGTGAACGTTTTATATTGTTTTTTTAGTTTTTGATGGAAATGCATTGGAATGTTTTTATTTTTCCAATTAACATATTTTAATGTTTTGGGTTTTTCAAAAGTTATACAAATGTTTTTGTGGTTTTCTAACATTTTAAATTGTTTTTGGTATTTTCAAAAGTTTTTCAAACTATGTGCAAGAAAATGAAGAAACGTGGATGCACCCAACAATATATGAGATGTAAAAGGGTAGAATTCCATGTTTATGTTCAAGATAGAATATGTGAATATGGCCCCAACATTAGATGAGATGTATAAAGGTAAACCTTTCACATATATACAAGAGTACAATCATCCGAGATCCAAAGCGAAAGGGGATAGGTCCAACTCGAAACTCAAAAATAGGCCAAAACTAGCTTAGGATAAAGTAAATGTTCCCTATAGAGATGATAATGCTCATGAAAAATGATTCCTCCCACGTTTCTAGAATCTGGTTTTCACATAGGACTTTTCCAAAGTGCCACAATTACATGATTTTCATATTTGAGCGACCCGTTTTCTCTTTAATTTTTTTTATTTTTTTGCTTATTTTTTCCGAGGAACTCCATACTCAAGCATAGAACCACTTGAGATGCATTGCATTCATGGGTTCCTTTAGTTCCTCACCATCTAAATGAGAAAGTTTGTAGGCCCCTAAACCATACTTAGCGACCACTACATATGGTCCTAACCAATTTGGCTCGAACTTTCCTTTCTTTTCCCAATCTTTGGTGGTGTTGAACTGATTTTATTTTAGCACTAAGTCTCCTACCTCAAAGCGTGAAGGTATGATACACTTGTTATAGCCATGGGACACTTGATTTTGATACAATTTTAGGTGATTGAGTGCACAGATGCGTCTTTCATCTAGCAGTTCCATTATGCCAGTCTAGCCACACGGTAGTCTTGTCTTTGTCTAGATAATATCCGAGAGATATCCTAAGGGAGGGTAGGGAATTTCCGGGGTAATGATGGCCTCACTAATAAAAAATAAGGATTAGGGTGTTGCACTAGTAGGAGTGCAAATGGAATTTCTATAGGCCCAAAGTAGGGATAGATCTGTAAGTTCTAGTTTCGACCTATTTTGCTTAGCATCTTTTCCATAATCCGAACAAGGGTTTTATTGGAGTCCTCTATTTGTCCATTACCTTGAGGGTAATAGGAACTAAACCAATTTATACATATCTGGAAGCATTGGCATAATTCCTTGTGGTTTTGTTCTTAAAGGATTTACCATTTTCAGTTATAATGGCGAAAGGGATGCCATAACAATAGATAAGGTGATTCATGATGAACTTGGAAATTTGTGCACCGGTAACATATGTGAGAGGTAAAACCTCTACCCATTTATTAAAATAGTTAGTGGTGGTGATGATATGGGTATGGCCATATGAGGAAGTTAGAGTGAGCTTTCGTATGAGATCTAATGCCTGTTTTGAAAATGGTCATGGCGTTAATATTGGTTATAAGGCTTATCTTTGTTGCATGAATAAGATTTACATAATTCTGACATAATGCAAGTTTCTTAACATAATTACAACACTATGATTCCATGGTAGGAAAATAGTAACCTACTCATAACAATTTCTTAGTGAGCACCATTCCGCTTGTGTGAGCCCACAAAATCCTTCGTGTACCTCTTTAATCGCTTGAATTGAATCATCCAAATTAAGACAACATAATAAACTCCTGGCATAGCCACGACAATAGAGGGTACCTCCTACGAGGGTATAATGAGATATGCATTGAATAAGGTTTCTTTACTCAAGGTGGGAAATGTTTGGGGGAAAGGTACCATCTTATAGGTAATTATAAATGGGTAGTACCAGGGGAAAAAGGACCAACAACTTCACATATCAGACATGACTATGACATGTCATATACAAGCACTCACAAATGTTCAACAAAGAAAGCCATTGTACTTTCCCTGGTGGAATGCAAAGCAAGGATCTGATTATGGCCATGGCGTCTATTGACCAATTTTGTGCCCTTGGTATTATTCAAAAGTAACACATACAAAATACTCCTTTAGAGTCTTAACCATCTTATTGTATGGGATAAGCTTTTCATCCTTGACTTTATAATCATCATTGACTTACTTAGTGATCAATTGTGAATCTATAATGACACTTAGTTATATGATATTCCATTTGATAGCAAGTTTCAAGCTGGAAATGAGGGCCTCATACTCTGCTATGTTATTGGTATATGGGAAAATCAAATGAAAAAGCATTCAGAATTAAGTCTCTGATTGGGCGATAAGTAACACACCAGCTCCTAAATTTTGGAAATTGAAAGACTCATCGAAGTGTACTTGCCATACAACATATTCCTTAATATACATTAGAGAGGTATCTAGAAGATCCAGACACAATGGTTCTGATCCTGTTAGGAGAGCTTTAGCTAGTTTGATCAATAAGTACTTTTCCTTTGAGTGAATTTTGGTTGAAAAATTCAACATCGAACTCACTTAGTAGGATGATCCAATTAGCCATCCTCCCAGTAAGCGCATGTTTAGATAAAAGGTACTTTAATGGATCAACTTTAGATATAATCTTGGTCTTTTTATTCAATAGGTAATGACAAAGTTTTTGAAAGGAAAAAACCATAACTAAGCAAGCCTTTTCAATTTGGGGATAATTCAGCTCATAAATAATCAAAGTGTGGCTAAGGTAGTAAACAAATATTTATTTTTGGATTAGATCATATTGGGTGAGTAGCACACCAATAGCACATTGGGTAGCTAATATGTATAATAATAAAGGTTCATTTGGAGTAGGCGACATGAGGACTAGAGGACCGATTAGATATTTCTTGAGTAACTCAAAGGCGTGTTATCATTCAAAGCCCTAGTGGAATGCACAATTTTTCTTGAGTAGATGGGTGAAAGGATGCCACGTATTTGCAGAAATGAGAAATAAAACAATGGATTGCCTAAAGTTTTCCCGTATCTTTGCGTATAGTTTCTTAAGGTTATTTGGTGGAGGCATCTCGGTAATAGCTACAACCTTAGCGATCTACTTCAATCCCTCTTCTCGAGACAATGAATTCTAATAATTTTACTAATTTCACACCGAACACACACTTCTTTGGATTTAGTCTAACTTTGTAGTCTCAAAGGCATTGAAAGATATGACTCAACACTTCTAGGTGTTCTTATCTAATCCTAGACTTTCCTTGGATATCGTCAACATAGTCTTTCATGATGTTATTCATTATGTCATAAAAGATTATTGTCATTGCTCTTTGATAGGTTTCCTTAACATTTTTGATACCGAAAGGCATTACTTGGTAGTAGAACATTCCCTAAGGGGTTGCCAAGGTAGTTTTGTGTTGATCCTCCTCTGAAATAATAATCTGGTTATAATTGGAAAAACCATCCATGAGGGACAATATTTCATAAATTACAGTTGAATTAACAATCATGTCAATGTTAGGTAAGGGAAAATTATCTTTAGGACATGCCTTATTAATATATTTGAAATCAAAGCATATAATGATACTACTGATTTCTTCAGATCGACACTATGTTGGATATCCATTATGAGTAATCAATAGGTCTAATAAAATTCATCACTTATAATTTCTCTAGTTCTTCTTTGACTAAAAGTTCTACACGTGGGTGCATATTCCTCAAGCTTATGTTTGATATGTTTGGCATCTAGATGCACCACAAGGTTATGTATGACTAAAGATGGGTCCAAACCTGGCATTTCTGCATATGACCGTTCAAATATGTCTACAAATTCTTGCAGTAGTGTCACAATTTTTTTTCTCTTGCACTAAGAGTGAAGCTCCCAGCTTTACCATTCTAGGGTTATCTTCTATAATGATATTGACATCTATGGTATCCTCTACCAATATTTTAGATGTTTCCTCCATACATGTAGGATCAGGAATAATATTGAGGTATTATTCTAAGGGCATTTTAATGATATTTTCACCTTGGGTGTGGTCACTTTTAATGTCCTTTGATCTTTCCATTTGTCTTTCCACTAGTGCTACAAAGAGGTTTTCACTATACGTTTTGGACTTTTGTTTTTGCCATGGCTTTTAGGAATAAATTTTTCCCTCACTTTTATTTATGTTTTTCTAACCACACATCTCATCCTCCTCCCTAAAGTACACATGCATCCAAATTGATGGAGAAACCCTTTTTGTGGTCATCGATTAGAATGTTGTCACAAATAACCATGAATAATGTAATTGCCTCATTATTCTCCAATAGATCGATCGATACATGAAGTTATTGGTCCCATTAAATGAGATTGGGCTATACAAGGTTTATTTGTGAAGAAGAAGGCGATAAGGTTGGGGACGTCTATATCCAGAAAAAGGTTTGTGGAGGAAAGATCTTCATATAGGCTACAACAAGAATCTGCGTCGGTATCCGAATGAGATGAGATATCTTCATGTTTTGAAGAGGTAGTATTAATTTCGATAGTGGAATTCGGGAGGCCTAATACCAAGGTGATGTTTATCTAGTTTGTAATGGGGAATCAAGACAAGCTCTAATATGCATTTTCCATTTGTGTCACACTTGTAGTCTTTATAACCCATGGCATACATCATCTTGTGAGGTTTGGTATATTTTGGAGCTTGGTGACATGAATATTTTGTACCTTTAGGGATCCATTCGAAGGTGAATCCAAAATTTTATCATCTAAAAAGATGCCGTAAGGAACAAATTTCTCAAAAGGACTAACACAACTATCCCAGGAGCTCTTGAATTGGAAACTCAGTCTGTCCCACATTTTTGGTGACAATGAAAGATCGAAGAACAGAAGGGCCTACTAGAGTTTATACTCTTCAATTGGGCCATTTGATAGGACTTTCATCTCCCATGTAGCAAAGGGAGAAATAGAAGTGGGAGCGATTTTATCACTAGCACTCAACTTGTCTTGTTCAACACAAGATTTTAGAGCTTCCATTTGTAGTGGTACAACTATATCCGTGGAAGGGCATTCATATGTCGCATGAGAAAAACTATGTAATGCTCTACAATGTATGAATGGTTCTAGATCTCCTAGAATAGTTATTGTTTTCCCATTATGATATAACTTGATGCACTGATGAAAGGTCGAGGGTATAGCCTATAGGGCATGTATCCATGGATGATATAGAAGCATATTGTAAGGAAGATCCAAGTCGAGCACATGTAACTTAGTGTTATGATATGTCATCCCTACTTCCATAGGAAATAATATTATACCTGTTGATTCATGTTCGCATTGTCATATGTTGTGATGGTGATGACGTGAGAATCTAAATCTACCTCTGTTCATCCCAACTATCTAACCAACTTCAAGGTGTAAATGTTCAAACTAGACCTGTTGTCCACAAGCACTCTCTTTATCTTTCTTTGAGTAACAAATGCCTCTAGGTATATAGGTAGGTTATGCGTATGTTTGTCATGTGGAATTTCACTTTGGGTGAAGGAAAGGTGTTCCATAGGAGCAAGGTTCGTGACCACCACTTGGAGGTGTGAAGGATCGATATCGGTTGACACTCCTAACCCTTGAAGTATTTTATAGAGGATGTATTTATGAACATTTAATATATTGAGAAGATCTAAGATCAAAATCTTAGAAGTGGTCTTCTCAAGTTGTTCTAAGAGGTCATATTGACTATCCTGAGTGGTACACAGAGGAGGTTTCAGAATTGTGACACAAGTGCACCACATTACGCCACACAATCTCTACTCTTGATTCTTATGGCATTCACATGCTCATTAGAAGAATGAATACAACCAATAAGTGAATCGAATGGGTTACTGGTTTGACCATTAACATAATTGGTGGCTCTGTAATCATTGGAAGATTGGACTTGATTTGAATTTTTGTTTCCTATTTGTTATGTTTAGGAAATGGTTCTTTGAATATTCCCATCTTCTGATTGGGTGTTTGATGAGGCTCAGGTGAATCGAATTCAATCTCTCCACTTTCAATAAGGTCTTGGACAAAGTGTCTTAGCTTGAGGCACTTGTCTATTTTGTGTCCCTTGACACGATGATACTCATAATATTCATGGTATTTATACCATGATGGTTTAGGTGCATCATCGATATATGGTATTGTTACAGGGTACTGGACCATGTTCATTGCATCTAAGTATTTCAAGATCGTGGATAACGGATCCGTGAAAGGAGTGAACACCCAAAGTTTGTGGAAGGTTGAATAGGCCCTTTAGAAAGTTTGAAAGGAGGACAAATTTATACTACCTATACCCATTTAGAATCTGTGATACCATCTCCTACAATGTTTTTTTTGAAAAATTTAGGATTATCTATAGGTTTGGAGGTTTGGTTATCTTTGGAAAAGGGTTTTAATGGCCCCTTTTCTATCAATGACTATTCTATTTGGGTACCCTTTTCTATTACTTTTTCAAAGTTTGACACAATGCATTTGTAAATGAAACACAATGTCTGGGTTTAAATTTGGTACCAAAATGCTAACTAATTTCTTTTCTAAGATCGAATAAGGGAAGCAGATTGCAATCCCCCGCCATCATTGTAAGAAACTAACAAAATTTTCATTAGGTATTTACTTCAAGATACATAAGTCTAACATAGTGACATCACTTTCGACATTGAATGAGAAATGTCATACAAATATCTTTGCTAACTCAGGCCATGTAAAGACAGACCCCTTAGGGATGTGAAGAAACCACTCCAAGGCTTGACCTCCTAAACTTCGTGGGAAGAGGTGTATGAGGTAATTGTCACTATAAGACACTTCTGGCATGCCATGTAGAAGTCCTTAATGTGATCACGTGGGTCACCCTTCCCTTTGTACTTTTCAAACTTGGGGAAATTGAAATTCTTAGGAAATGGTGTACATATCATAGTCTTGTCAAAGGGATAAGGACATAGTTCTTTGAATTGATACTTTTTTCTATGTCCCACATTACTTTCTTGAAGGCTCATAAGTATACTCTTCATGGATTGAAACTCTTGTGTGAGGAGTTTCTCTTTGGTAGGTGTTTTTGACATGTACATCGTGTTATATTTTTACATTTCACCCTCTTTGTCTTTCGTGTGAAGCTCACTATGTTTAGCCTTAGGTATTTCTTGATGTGTATGTTTATCTGCATCCTTTTGTACACTGGGAAGCTAGACTAACTAATTTTTGCTAAGGGTTAGTATCTATTATTGCATAGTGACTTTTTCATCTTTAGGTCCTTCTTAATTTTCACACATAGGAGTTGGTTCTTTACACGTACTTTCTATCATAACTTTGTGATGTATCTTAAGAGGTGAGAATTCATAAGAACTCATGTGTTTGGGTACTACAATTTCGGTGTCGTTGTTTTGATGATATGAAGTGGAGGTATGTCCTTGTTTTAACTCATCATCAAATTTTATAAGAGGGTGTTGTGATTCGTCTTCTTTGTAGGTGGAAAAAATTCATATTCGGGTGTCATCTTGGCACCTAACTCTACCACCCATGCGAGTACCCTATCCTTATTAAGATAAAGGAAGTCATCTAAGCATGTGGGATCAAACTCAAAATCACCCCGAGGTGAGTCTTCCTCATCACCACTATGATCAATTAAGTCATCTGTGTCTTTTACCGTAGAAAAGAGGGGTCTTAAATCATGACCAATGAAAGGATTAGACCCCAATCTTTTAGATGTCATCCTCATGATAGGGACATATAAAGGTGTCTACAAAGGTTTTTTCAAATGTGATCAATGGTACAATAAACCTAGGCTACAATCCTATAACATGACTGTCATAACACTTTCTAAAGAATGTTTTGACAAATTTTCAAAGGATGTTGAGTTAAAAAGAATAAAGAATCCAAGGATCTAACAAGGATTAACCTATAAAAATAGATCAATATGATGAAAAACACAAGGCACAATCATTAAAGTTTGGTAAACCAATCCAACCTAAAGGAACCTACAGCCTCATGTAAAATGTGCTATCAAATGGTAGGTTGGGCACAAATAATGACAACATGATATCACCACTTAGGTCAAGTTTAATATAAAAAAGGCCTAAGTAATAAGAATGTGTTGATGCAATCCCCAACAAGGTACACTAAAATGAGTTTCTAGAAATAAATGAAGTCCGAGTTATGAAAAGGATACTACCGGTGCGAGAAGCACAACAACACTATTTGGATATGTAAATCAAGCTTCGTAGAAAAAGGAAATATTTTTAGTATCAAAATGATGTCAGCGTAATGCTAATAATGTAATGACATTTTCCAAGACCCAATATAATGTTGGGATCAAAAACTAAGTCAAGTATATCAATAAGTTTCTATTTATGCAAGTAGTGTAACAATAAAAATTCAAAACTTAAATAATGTTTCCCAAGGAAAACAATACATAAGTATCAATGTGTAATGATAAGATACATGCAAACATAAAAATCAAAGGAAGTCAATGATGATACTACCTATCTACAATGATAATGTGTCTCAATATGGTTTTGAGACAAAGGGCCTACTAGAATATGAAGATGTACCATTCATACTTTCAACACTTGCATTCCGACATTGCAACCTAGTCATGTAAGTAGACTACAAAAGTGGTGGTCATGATTATTTCTAGTAGTATCTACTCGTGCTGTTTTATTTTGTCCCAAAATGGGCAACAAGAATAAAAAGGAGTAGAAACCAAGTTGTGGTGAAATAAACTAGGTATACCTTTGGCAAAGTTTCTCCTTTCCTTAAGGCAAGTGAAAAAATAATACAAAGTAACACGTCGTTAGTTTTGTGATGAATATCACTAGGTTCTAACTTCAATGGAGTATCTCTTTGTTCATATAACAAGGTTCTTACTTCAAAATAAGCTAGTGATTTGCAATGGTTATTTAGAACATAATGTTTTGAGTTGGTTAAGTTGGCCTCAAGAAAAAATGGCTTCCTATTTGTTTCTCTCAACTAGGTTGTCACAAACTATCTCTGCGAGCTCGGTTTTCCAAGGAAGTCGCAATGACTAAACCTTGAAGTATCCAAGATTTACTTTACCCCTTTTGATACAATGAACAATAAATGCGTTCAGTTGTATTTTCATTGGGGTCACATGAAGATAATTTTGACTCTATTCTCATAAGTGCTTACTAGACTAGTATGTAAGTGAGGTGTTTCCTATTTCATCCACAAGGTTCCCTCTTGTGTGGACTACTTTGGGGTTCTTAGGAGCATCCCTCTTTTTATCTTAAGGCTTATGCCAAAGGGATTTTATCCTAGTTCAAAGTGGACGAGCCGTATCTCTTAACCGAAACCTACATATACAAAGTGTTTTGATTTGATCAATGTGGTGTATTTTTATCTTTTAGATTAGGAAATTTGTTTTAGGCCACTGTGGCAACTGCAACACACGTGTAGTTAGGGTTTAGATCTCAATTCTTTTGCAAGTGTATTATTTGTCCTTCATGTAAAGATTAGTATTTCTCTAAAAGATTAAAAAATCATAAAAAGAGGATAAAACAATTTTTTTGATTCTCAAGATCATCCGAAGAGGCACGAGAAGAGAATACGTAATGAGGAATCCACTATTTTAATAAATAGAAAACTTCGTAGCTTAAGTGTGTAAGAAATTAAATTTAACCAAGTTACTTGTTCTTTCCCTTAATCTTAATAATTTTTTTTCTAAAAGTATAAGAAAGGTATAAAATCATTTTTGATTCCCAAGATCACCTAGAAGGTGTAAGGGAAGAGCATACATGATCTTATCCTTATAAATGAAAATCCAACATTCATTAACTTATCCAGGACATATTAGCACAAAGAATGATCTAATATACACTGAAAATCAATAACTAACCCTAAGAAACCCTACAAGATGTTAGAAATATTCAAGATTGAATCATGCAAACTTTTAAAATAGTGCCAAGTTTTAATATATCACAAATGTGTGCACTGCACAATGTATACACGCCCTGCTAGTGCCTACGTGCCCTTAATGACGTATACACGCCCTGAAAAAATAACACATAGAGTGAAAAAATAGTATAGCATATGCGCGCCCTTTCGAGCGTATGTGCCCCCTTAGAGTGTATGTGCACCTCTTACAAAAAAACACCAAGAACATGAAGCAATATAGCATATGCGTGGCTAGAAAAGCATATGCAAACCCCGACAACAAAACACAAAGAGCAAGAAGTAGTATAGTGTATGCGCTCCCTTAGGCCGAAGACAAAGTGGGAGAGACAATGGTGGGTATGCACGACCAGAAAAGCACATGCATACCCCTTGGAGCGTATGCACACTCCTTAGAGTGTATGCGTGCCCCTTCATGTAGATCATTGAAATACAATATTTTTGCAAAAAATTGTAAAAATATCAAAAAATTATCTATTTCATTTGATTTCGACAACACCTAATGTCCTTCGTTCTTACAAAGAGTATGGAACCCAAAAATTATAACAAAATTAGTTAAGAAATCCTATGTTTAACCAAAAATGTAAAATAGGTTTAGTTTAAACAACTTTGAAATAAAAGACAAAGGAATAGGGATTAGTCCCACCGAGCGTGCCAAATTTATGCGTGCAAAGCTAACTAAGTCATATGAATTGAAACTAACAACTAGTAGTTCCAAAACAAAGATAACTAAATAAGAACATAAAGATAATAACTTATAAAACTAACTTATAAGTGCATGCAACATGAATGAAACAAACTAACATGCTAAGTCATTTTACTCTTTAGATTGCTAATCTACATGTGAGCCTAGTTAGATCCTATAACAATCAAATTAGTTTGTTGTTTTGCTTCAAGGTGGTGAAAGGATCTCTATAAAAATGGCTACAAGGACATGTTAGATATTCCTCTACTAACCAAACATGAAGAATGGATGCAAGGTGATCAAGCTATTACAATAATGGAAGTAAGGCTCAAGATCAGATGCCTATAGCTTTGGCTAATACAAATGAGGTGTCAACTTAGAAGAGGTGCAATAGGCTTGCATTTATAGATTTCCATTTGGGAAAGTTTATAATCCTAGTGCATGTGGGACAAAAGGTAAAGCCAAAATATACTTTTACAAGTCAATGCACTTTTTGATTAGATTAGGAGCTAATTAATATTTTAGGATTAATTAAGGATCCTAAGTAGGCTTAGGAAGATTTTGAGAGCATCTAGAAGGGGTTTTGATGGATTTTGGAAGTTCTAGAAGTGAGATTTAGCCAATAAGAAGGTTTATTGGTTAAATGCAAGATTAGAGGCTTAATTAACATATAATTAGCTAATTAAGAGGATTATCACTAATCAAAATGTCGTTAATTGGCATCCTGAGTGAATTAGAAGCATAGTTAGATAACAAAGTGTTGTTATTTGACCAAAGTGAGAGGGAGTGAAGATTGTTAGTGCAATTTAAGTATTAAAATGTATAAGAGAATTTTAGGTGTCTACACAACAAGATGAGCATTGAGCTCTCGAAGGTGTTCGTCGATAAAGGAGCCATAAGATTGAGCAATGATAAAAATATTGAAAAAAAAATCCTAGAATGTTAGCATTTTGTGATATATGTGTTGTCATTGATGAAAAACCACATTAATGACAAATTGGATAATGGATTAGAGTTAGAGAATGTTGTTTATGATGATGACATGCAAATTCATGAGGTGTTCATGGTGATATCAGGTGTTTAAGTGAGAATTACTTATTCTAGCAAGCCTAATTACGTGACCTAGCTAGCCTAGGTGACATTACATGGTGGTATGAGATTATGGGTGACTTGAAAGGAATGTTTTAATCATGGAGATAATTATTGGAGAGTGCTTGGGCACTCACATGAGTTTCAGGGTGCAGATACAAGTTGGTGACCATGATTTAGATGCTCATTTGGACCGGTATGGTTGTTAGAAGGCATGGGGATGAGTTATGGAGATATATGAGCTCATGGATGCATGTAGGTAGTTGATTCATGATGTACCAGGTATTTTAGTGCCTTTTGGAGAGTTTCCATGATGAGTTATGAGGTTTTTTCAGTTGACCCTAGCCTTTATAGTGTAAAACCCTAAGGGCTATCTATGTAAATGAGATAGGTTAGAGAGATGGAGATATATTTGTGACATGATGATGATTGGAGATATATGTAGGGTGTGTCATGGTACTGTGGGAAAAATTTCAGTTTACCATGATGAATATTTCTCATGTTATGTTAGTTTTGGTGAAATAGGGTCAAGAATAAGGGCATTTCCATCTCGAATTGGATCTTCTAATGCTCACCCTGAATTGTTTAGTTTTTCATGGGACCTTTTAGATTTAAGGGATGTTTATAAATTAATTCTATAATGTTTCACAAAAATAATGAGGTCATTTCATTGTCACATTTTTATGACCGAATATTAAGAAGGTAAACAACTTTTATGAGTTTGATTCCCTAGCTCAAAACAAGTAGGAAAGATTTGATTCCTAAATGAAAATAATTTATTTCTAGTGAACATATGATGATTGGATAATGTATCTGTATCATCCATATTTACATAAAGTTATGGTAGAGCTTATGGTGATGAGTGGATCCCACTCAAACATGTTAGTTTCTGAAGAAGTTCATTTTGGGAAAAGGTTGTTCAAAGAAGTTGTAAACTAAATTACCATTATGTGAATTATGTGAGTTGTTATTGATGTAAATGATGATTTTTAGTCACTCAAATGCATCTAGATGGTAAAGTATGCTTTATTTATATTGGACTCTGGTGAAAGGGTAGTTTTGGGGTAGTTTCATGCGGTTACAAAGATTAGCTTGGTTGAAGGCCTTATACTTGGAGTTGGAAGGAGTTCCAATATGTTATGGAAAGAAGGTAATTCAAATATATTTATATTAGTATAATTTTTTTGTTATTATGAGTTGATTTGCTGAGGTTTCGGGCTATTTTGTGAGTAAAAAGATTTCTTACTTTAGGACAGGAATGATGTTTGTTGAAAAAATGAGTTGGTTAGTGCATGAAATGGATTAGGTGATGCTTTCTTTCACTTGTAATATTAAGAGGGGTGTATATGGAACCTAGTTAATCAATTTTAGGTCTTGGAAGTGATAAAAATGGTTTTTATTAGCTGAGTTTGGAAAATTGGTTTTGGGAAGCTTGATTTGGCGAAGAGAAAAATTGTCATGGTTTGAACTAGAGGATGTTTCATGAGATATAAATTACATATAAGTGTTGTATAGGTCATGGTATTTTGATTTAGTGGTCACATTCAATATTTAAGTTAATCTTGAGGGGTATTGAGGCCTAAAGGAAGATTCAAGTTGTTGAAAACAACTGTTTTGTGAAGGAAATGGGCCCATTAAATGAAATAATTTGATTGGTTCAAGTTAATTGTGATAATATATGATGTTTAAAATATATTTTATTCATGTATGGTGAATTAGGGATCTTGAATAATCTTGGTTTTAGTGTAAGTGGATTTTTCTCATCCTATTGATGGGGATTTGAGGATTTTTGGTGCATGAATGAAGGTTTTTGGCTAGGCTGACCTACTTGGGTCACTTACATTTGTTGTGAAATTTTATAGGATTTTTTAAAGATAAAAATGTCTATATAAAAGAGGAAAACTGTCATATTTTGAATCGAATGAATAAGAGCTTATAAAAGTAAAGTTTCGGTGCTTTTGTGAGCTAGTTTTGAGTGAGTATGAAAAGTGTGACCTAGGTGTGATTGATTTGAAGGTGTGTGAGAAAATTTGAGAGCTGATTAAGTGTGTGATATGTTTAAGAATTATGATAAGTGTGTGTGAAGGGGTTTGAAGCTTTGAGAAGTGAAGAAGCTGAAATTTTGTGCAAGGTTGAACACCTATAGTTTGAGCAAGAGTTTGAACGTGTTTAGAGATGGATCTTGTGATCACCATCAGCTGAGTTGTTATAGAATTTTATCAGTGATATTATATAAAAAATATTGTGTCATGAGTCATATTCATACAAGTATATTGTTGTGAGTAATATCAACAAGGGTTTATGGGTTGGTGCTCCTTGTGGGGTTGGTGCATCACTAAATAAATCTCTTATGATGTGTAATATTCACTTGATTCTTTGTTTTGTGTAATATCAGTAAAGTTTTTAAGTCATTTTTCTTCCTCTTGAGGGTTTCCCACTTATATCTTGTGTCATGGTGTTGCTTCTCTTTCTCATGGTTATTTGAATGAATGTTGTATGTTGTTGTGCACACACTAATGGATGGATAATTGATAAATGGTTTATGTGAGTGATCTGAAATTGTAATTAAATTATAAGGAATGATTCACCCCCATCTCAGTCCATTATGATTCCAATATAGAAGAAATTTTGGGTTCTAATAGATGGTTTCACCAAATGATTTAACAAAAAAACTTGTATTAAATCGTAATTGCAGAGTAAATGAATATACACTATGATATATAATTGCTAGATACAATTTGAATAAAGAAATAAGAACAAAAAATATGAAACCCTAGGTGCAAGAGAGAGAGAAGGACTTATCTAATTTGAATTTGATCTGGGACTGGTACATACTTGGAAAAATGATGAATAAAAAGGG
This sequence comes from Taxus wallichiana var. yunnanensis, assembly GCA_018340775.1. Taxonomy (NCBI): domain Eukaryota; kingdom Viridiplantae; phylum Streptophyta; class Pinopsida; order Cupressales; family Taxaceae; genus Taxus; species Taxus wallichiana. The sequence goes on from CM031234.1 coordinate 831,606,279, forward strand.
CAAAGCTATCACAAATATGCACCTTTGTAAAATCTGCGAGAGTTAGATAAAGCCGGACAAGGGTGCCTGGAATGGGGTGAGGGTGCTTGGGTGTCAAATACCTCTACTGGGTGCTTGTGACTATGTAGGTACACATAATTTTATTTTTGTAGTGTCTCTAATATTCATTTTTGATGACTTGTATTTCACACCTTGATCGTTGAGTGTTCTTATAACCTATAAAATATAAATTCACCTACAAAACCAACAAAATTACACCCAATCCAAAAATAAAGATGAGATATGGGGAGTCGATGACCCCAATGGTCACTTGATAGATTAAACTTAGAATCAAGTAATACAATGCATCTTAGACTCCATGTATTTCTTACGGGTGTGTGAAATAATCATACCCTAGGATGCCCTTGTGTAAGATGCACTAGAGAACATGATATATTTTCTAAAAGATGCAAATGTGTTTATCAAATAGAATGAACTTACCCTTCCTATATTATGTATACAGAAAATGTAGTCCCTTTTCCCTTGAATGGATGCTAGATGGATGCCTTTGAGTGTTTTGAATGCCTTTGGATGCAAGCTTAGGTGATAATAAGTATGCTTAGAGCTTGGTCCTTTATTTTGATCACATAGCTATGTATTTATATGATTCCCTTGGTTGAATTTTGTAATTGACAACTGGAAGGTCGATCCATAAGAAAATAAGATTCCTAAAAGATAAAAGAGGCCCAAAAAGAGCGAGTAAGGTGGAAAGATATTGGGGGCACCGGAGGGGACAAGGGCACTTGAGCACCTTGGCATCCTCGCTAGGCGTTGCTATCGAAGTCATAAAAGATAAACAAGTAAAGTTATGAATGGGTTGTAGGATGTGTAAGAACATATGGAAAATAAAAACATAGACATAAGGCTAAAAATATCTATCAATTACTATTTTTCTTTCTTAAGAATCTTGTAAATAGTAGTATGCTTTTAGGACCTAGAAATTTACCCAAGTGCATGATTTTGTGTCTACACAAGTACACAAAAAGTTTTTTACCTTCTTAACATTCATTCATAAAAACATGATGATGAAATGAACTCATTATTTTTGTGAAATATTCTTAACTCAATGAAAAATCATCCTTGAAATCCACAAGGTAAAATGTAAAGCACACACATCATGGTGAACATCAAAAGGTGTAATTCGAGATGGAAATAAACTTCTTAAATACCATGTTTCACCAAAAACAACATAACTTGCAAAATATTCTTTAGAACAACTCTAATTTTTCTCACACCTCTAGAACACCCCTGTGTATCATCTCCAATCATCAACATGGATCAAATAGGTCTCCATATTCTCATCCCATCTCATTTACATGACTATCCCTTGGGGTTTTACATGGTTTAGGATAGGGTCAACTGAACCAACACTATAACTCATCATGAAACCTCTCCAAAAGGCTCTAGCATACCTATAACAACATGGAACACTGATGACATGAATCCATGAGATCTCATGGATCTATAACTCATCCTCATACCTCTAAGCACCTATACTAGGTCTAGATGAGCACCTAAAACTAGGTATTCAACATGTACCTGCACTCTAAAACTCATGTGAGTTCCTAAACACTCTCCAAACATGCTCTCCATGCCACTACCATGCTTCTCAAGAAAACATGTAGCTACACTCACCATGTGCCATCACCTAGGCTAGTTAGGTCACTTGACTAGGCTTGCTAGACCAAGCCAATATCATCGAATCATTTCATGCCACCATGAAACCACTTGATACTCCATGTCATCAACCTACCTAGCATTTTCTAACACATCTCCATCATCCTCTTTTTCATTAATGATATTTTACATCAATGACAACACCTAGAACTTAACATGCCAATAAAATGAGATTTGATGAATTCTTTACATTCTTGAACGTTCATACTAGCCTTCCAATGTCATTTAGAGACCATACCCTTCATATTTTGTCTATCACTATGAAACTAGGGTTTTTACAAGGGTTTAAACCCACTTGGATTCTTAAAAATAGTTCATAAAGGTATGCCTACCAAATAAACCAATTTCATTTGAAAATGTTTCTTATTTTTTTGTCCTAACATATTCAAAAATCCTAGGTCCCCATGTAGAGTACACACGTGTGGGTGAGCATTTAAATTTGACCATCATGTTGGTAATGACAATTTTGAGAGTTTGGTAGAGCTCAAACCAAATTTTCATGCTTCCTAATAAACCTCCCGACCTAAAAATTTGCATACGCCTCTTTAATGACTTCCTCCATGATTACAAATTCTCATTCCTGCATGCTTTCCTATGAAAATATCAATGCTATCTTATTTTCCTATGTATTATTTCCTTGTCTTATATGTCTTTCTTCAATAAGACCTTAAACATGCACTATACACTTGAACCATGACCTTTTACACCTTCCACACGTGATTTCAATGTCACAACACCGATCACATGCTAAAACTAGTTTGATTAGCCTCATACCTCAAGCTATCATGTCATCTACTTGTACTAGGTCTAGGAATAGGCCTATATTGAATTTCTTCAACACATGATTCATGGAACCTGACATGTATTCCATCTTTCATACACTCATACACCTCTAAAATAACTATATGAACATGTTAGACACCATATCAACCTTTGGACACCTCGAGCTCACTCACTACACCTTTCTTACTTGGAAAATGCATCAAGAACATGCACTCACTCCTAGAAACCATGCCACTTCACCAATGCAAGACTTCATGACACCAAAGTAGATCGTTACCACTCAAAATTCATGCTTCTTGATGATTGAAACCTCATGTTGACTCTATGCAACTTGGATAGCCTTTACCATCAATTCAACTTGACATCAATGACAACACCAATGATATAATTTCCAACACCTTTGATATACTATTATATGTAGAATTTTGATGATCATGAAGTGGATCATTTGATATTTTGAGATTAATAATCTCATTGAATTGAGGCTTGGATTGCACAAGAGAAGAATCAAATTAGATAGAATTGGCATTAATAAGATCTTATATAACATGTATAGGATTGAATCATTTGTTAGGTAAGAGCCCAATACATCTATGATAATCACAATAGGCATTAGAATTAGAATATTTGGATTGAGGATTTCTCTTATCAAACTAAAAATAGGAAGGAAAGATACTTGGTTAAACTAGAGAATAATTTGTAATATCAAATATTCAAAAGAAGGAAACCATGTGAATTTCCTTCTAGGATCATATTGTATTTTAATCTTGGTAGGTTGAGATATGAGATTAATAGGTATTTTAGATTCACCTTTGTTATAATTGGTTTTTCCTTTGTAAGTAGATTTTCTTTGGAATTTATATGTAGATGAACCGGGATGGTAGACGCCCATTTAATATTTTTTAATACTAGGAGCATGACCTCTCTTTATTTCAAAGTATGACATAGCTCATCAAAGGATCAATTTTTTAAAATATGATAGATTATTTCAAGAAATATAGAATATTGAGTAAATAGATATTAGATCATTTTCTACTAGAACGTTTCTCATTTGGTAAGAACCATTTTATAGAATAATACATAATAAATTATTGATTAATTAGGGCCTTGTTACTTTTTATCCATTTGAGCATAGGAAAATGTATCACCAATGTTAATGGAATAGTTCAAAATATATTAATTAGCCAATGGATTGAAATCTATTATATATTTAATAGGTAGATCATATAACCATTGCAAAGCATAATAAGTAAAAATTCTAGGAAAAATATTAGTGAGAACTTTATCATTATAAGCATATTATAAGAAATCATAATGAAAATATATAAGGCATGTCTTGGGATCTCCTTTACCCTCATAGATAGGAATATTAAGAGATACAAACCTTAAGGGTTAAGGCAAAGAGACCACCTTAGGTGTGAGTGGTTTATGAAGAAATTGATTATAATACATGACATTAGCAGGCATAAACAAACCTTTCTCCAATTACAACACGTTAGTATATAAATCATGTATGATATGCTCAAGGGAACATATAGTAGAGGGAGAGTACAAGGTCCCATGGGTGTGTACAAAAGATGTGTGAATAATAGGAGTATTTAGATAAAAATTATAGAAATTTGAAGGGCATAGTGGATGCCCCATAGATATAGGCTCAATATATTTAGAAATGGTATTTATAGATATAAGAGATTATGTAATAGTAGATTTAAGGATATCATATTCATGGATTTCATATGCAACCACACGTTTCTGCTCATACTTGGCTATATAAAGTAGAGCATCAATTTTTGGGGATTAAAATTTATAAATTATAAAAATTCATGCTCAAAAATATCCTAGATGTTTGCAAGATGTGGATTAGAATCATCATGGGAAGATTCCCCTCAAGAACATTCTATGTAATGGGAATGTTTGTGCAACAATGGTGAATGCAAAAAGATTCTAGCCTAGAAATACACTCTACAATCCAACTCCTACCAACACATCAAGATAAGGTGATGAAGGATATTATTAAAGATATAATTAATAATTCCACAAAAGTATCTTCACTTCATCATCTCAAACTAACTCCTTGGTGATTGGATATTCCTTTAAGGTAACAATGGATGTAATGTTAGAATGGATAGCTTGTTGGTTACACTCAAATAATCTCTCTAATCAAGCAACATGAAAGTATGATAAGGTGTTTTTGTTTCAAATTTTAGTATATTTTATTTAATTTCTCAAGTGATGATCAAATGGGAGGTGACCACTCCAATTTAAAGAGTTAGGATGAAAAAATGAATGGATAAGATTAGTTTATTATGTGTCTAATCCAAGGTTGGAGAATTGGTTTGGATTGATGATATGAAGGGATAATTATAGAAGTATGTTTTTGAGTCTATTATCCTTCACCCTTATGCATGTGTTATCTATATATTGATCGTGCACAAGTTCCTCCACCATCACATTGGCACATCATGATTTAAAGAAACTAAGGTGCACTCACCTAAAGTGCGAGAGGTCTAATTTAGGAGCATCACTCAATGTACATGAATAATCCATGAAGGAATCAAATTTTGGATTGTTAGGTATGGTATTAGGTCCTTAATGTCATTAGATTTCAATCAGGTATGATAGTTGGTGTTTGGCCTTTCAAAATTCAAATGGAGCATTTTCCCTCCATTTTGTAAATTTGAATATTTTGGTCATTTTTGGCTTGTTGTAATGTTTTAGAGCCCTATTGGAACTTGAAACCTTTTTAAAAGTATGGAATGAGGTATATAAGGGTGTATTATGTCTCTTTTAGGGACTAAGAATCATAAAATAAGTCTAGAAAACATGATATGAGGCTAGAACCCATAACTAGACAACTTACGGTGTTAAAGTTAAGGACACCCATATGACTACAAGGGTGTAAATTCAGTTATAGGTGGATGAGAATACTATATATTCCAAAGATATAACTAAATTCTCTCATTCTATCCAAATAGAGTCTGAGAGTGTAAGGGTTTTCAAGAAATATTGAAGGGAAGACTGAGTTTGTATGATTTTGTTTTTAATCTCAAAGGACTATGTGTTACATTTGTAAGATTGTAATTCTTAAATTTGAATATTTTTAATCATGAATATGTTATGGTTGATAATAATCTCAAATGGTGTATTAACAAGTAAGGAAGAATAACATTGTAGGGTTGAGAGGTGAGTCCATTTGAGGTAAGACAAAGATAGTCTCCTATATGATTTTATGCTAACTTAGAGGTTGATAAATCATGCTTGAAGGTTGTATTTTTGTTTCAGAAATTCATGTGAGTTGATCTTAAATTGAGTGATGAGAATTTTAAATCTTGAAAGTTGGTATTTGATATTCCTTGTGTGTGACTTCTTTTGTAATTGAGAAACTTACTGTGAAACTGGGTAATGTATGTATTGATTCTAAGGTATAAAGGAATCAACCTGTGGAGAGAGTGAGACAACATGGATTTATTGTATTAGATGAATTACGTAAAGGAGAAATCAATCAAAGAATTATAATTGGATTAGAGACCTCAAAGTTTCCATTGGAGGTTATATACTCTGTTTTCCAATGTATTTGCAAGCTTTCCACTTCTTGAGAAGCATCTAAAGCCATTATCAAGAGCTACGGTAATTCTAAACCTTACATCACTTCTAGATAGACATTGTGTTAATATTTTGGGTCTTAATTTGAAGAATCAACAAATTTATGGTAAAATAACCTTCCTCTGGCCTGTATAGTTACACAATTAGGGTTTTTAAGAGAAAGGTAGAATAAAAACCAAAAAACTAAAAATATAGCTCTGAAATCTTGAGGAACTCATCTAGAATGAGTCCTTCAACTGTTAGATAAAGAAATTTCAATTTCTATTGGTGGAATGTAGAGATATTCATGACAGTGTCCATCTAGCTCAATTGCACAGTCCAAAAGACCTAGGAAAGGGGACCAGTTTACAAAAGAAGTAGTGTTTTCATTTGGATTCCAAGCTTAAGGATTTTTACACACTTAGATACCCTTGATGGGTGATCAAATATGTATTTATTACCTCTTTATGCTTCTTATAAATGAAGTTATGCATAGCAGTGATCGAAACAAACCTAGTTAAGGGTTTGGTAACTTAGGAAGAAAAGGTGGAATAAGTGGAGGAAAAAGAAGAGTTGGGACCTCAAATTTGGGGTACGTCTTGAGGGTTAAAAGAGAACACTAAGGGAGAGTAAAAAAATTTCTAGGTCCATGTAGTTTCTTTCATCCATGAATGCAGCAACCACTTTGTCTTAAGAGGCATTTGAAGGGCAATATTGACTAGAAGCTATTGTGAGTAATTGGTAGGTATAGGAATTATTTTATATGATTGGTATAACCTAGTGATGGGTGATGCAATAGGGAATGAGTCCTAATAAATTCTAAGTGTGATCTAAAACCAAGTTGTCTTGTTGAAGAAGGAAGGCTTAGTAGAGAACTTGAAAAAGAAAGAAAGAGAGCACAACGTGAGTTATTGGATATTTGTAATGAGACCCGTGGTAGAGTTCAAACTATACTAAGAAATACTTAAGTCATTAAAATAAGGATTGCGTATATAATCCCCTATTAAACAAGAAATGATCCTCACATACATAGCTATAGAAAGAAGTCTTAATGGAATATCCTGAACCAAAAAGGTAAGTGCAAGAGTAACTTTGGAAGAAGAATGAATTATTGGGTGAATATAACAACATCAGTGGCTGGGTATAAAACTAGAGTCAAGGAGCACCCAATCCATTCAAAGAAGAATTTGATTCCTTATACAATAATAATCCTATCAAACTAAGAAGTGATCTTCCAAATGTAGAGCAAGGTGGAATTAGGTTGTTGTAAACCTTATGATAGATGTTTTGAGGATTTCTATTGTTGTTGGCTACATTAAGGTATCTAGGTACCATCAAGGTTAATAAAGGTCAAGTACATTTTTATTTTAGTGAATAGACTTGTATTCCTAGTTCATTAACATGTAGCACAACCATGTATAGACCAAACACAATGCTCATATATTAATTGATGCACAATTACAAGATCTAAGTATGATTCATTCATAATCACTCCTCTAGCTCTCCCTGATATATCCCATAAAAACTACATACCATTCTAGACCCCTCCATGGGTATTTATACTAGTGGGAACTTTCCCTTCACTAGTATTACAAGAGCTAATAATATACCTTAAGTTTACAATTATAGTTAACTAATACATTTAGATGGTGGACAAAATTAGCCACTCATCACCTTAATCTTGTTATGCATGTTTATCCTCCTCAAAATATGCTTCTTATCCTTATCTTTATCTAACCTTCTATCATCTTCATGCAAGTGTCAAGAAACTGAAGCTTTATTCTATTTTTGAACTCATGTTTATCCTTATCCCTGATGCTTTGCATGTGCTTTCCATGATCTTACCCTATTTTCATGATCCTATTTGTGGATGTTGTCTCTTCCTTTGTAAATTTCAGTATCATTATACAACACATTCTTTTTATCCTTTTTCTTTCATAGTTACCTATGTGCACTTTGCTTATCATATTCTATACATTCCTTGTGAAAATTTCACACACACCTCTAAATAATAATGGGTCATGAATAAATAATATCAAGTCCTTAAGGAATTAAAGAATAAAGAATATGAAAATTGGTTCCGACATTACCCAGCTAAATTGGTTATTTTTCCTTAGGAAAAATGTTATTGATTTCTTCAAAACATTCTAGCACTTCTTCTTTCAATAAATATTTATGATCTTTCTAGTTATTGAATGCTTTAAGAATGATTTGGTTTAGGCTATCCAAATGTGGTAATATCTTGTTGAAAACGTTGGTTCCTTTTACCCTTTTTGTAATTGTCATGCACATGTGAGAAATATTATGATTAAGATATTTTATTTCTTCTTAGATATCTCTGTTGCATCCTAGTCGATGAGATTTCATATTTTTGTTAATTTTTGCTTCATCTTGTCCTTTTTCATGGTGACCTTTTCACTAAGTTTCTCATACTCCTCCATGAGTGCATTTTTTCAACCTCATTTACGTGAGTCTTATTCCATATGAACTTGCATCTTATCTATCTTTCTAGAAATACCCTTGACTCACGCGCTCATGATCCTTGGATTCCTATAGAGTCCTTTGAGTAGTTTATCTACATTTTTTCCATGGCCTCTAGTAGTCTAGCATTCTCCTTGCATTTCTCCAGTTTTTGGCACAAAGGATGTAAATGTTTTCACTTTCTCCCACCTTTCATTTTTCTATTTCTCTCTCCTTCATTTCATCAAATAATAGATTCACTAATTTCTTGATCTCATATATTGTTTCATCGGCATGAGTAGATCATATTTTATAAGCTTAGGATCATTGCATATTATTCACTACTTTATGGTCAGTTCCTTTGAATCTACACATGCATATGTTTTTTGGAGACTTTTATCCTTGTGTTTGAATTTGCATAAATACCACTTTGTCTCCCTTAGATCCTCCTCTAAATTTGTTTCATTATCCATATATACTCTTGCTTCATTTTTTGTTTTGTAAATTTTATTGTGCTACCTCCGCAACAATATTTAGGAAGGCTTCTCCCGGTTGTGTTTCTAACTTGTAGGTTGTAACAAGTAGAACACGATTTCCATAATTTGTGAGGATGCTCATGACACTCTTACTCAGTATCTCAACTATGGGCTCCTCTGTATATGAATCTAAGGAGAATGATAGATCGCTTTTATGTGATTTTTTCCATGGTATTCTTCAAACCTTCCCATTAGAACAATTCATGAATGGACTTCCCTCCGAATTTGTTAGTGTATTGAGCCATATGTTTATATATGGGAAGGTATTTTTCTTCTATTGTTCCAAATTATTTCTCTTGTAGTTTTTATTTACCCCCTTCTGCCCCATTTATTTATCAATTGCATGTATCAATTCCTCATGGTTATCTTCAACCTCTTCCTGCATTGGCCCATGTCTTGATATATCTTGAGCACCAATTTCCATCTTCTCTATGCTTCCATTCTTTTTCTTTTTAGGAATAAATTGAAATAGATAGTATTACATGCCAATATTTTTAGTGACATCTATGATTGGGAGGGTTGTGTTATTCCTAACCCATTTTGCAAGCTACACTCCATTTTTTCCCCCTCCTTCCTCGGTAGACTCGTGTACAAGATTAAACCGCAATTTCTTCAATGGCTAGGTTGGTTACACACACATTGAAAATTTTATATTTTCATCCATTTAGTGTTCTCAACATGTTCTTGCACCCTCCATTTTATCTTTGGCATCACTAATTATTAATTTGGTTCTTCGATATCTTATTCATTTACTCCTTTGTTCTTTGGTCATAGATAGAAGAATAGTTATTGCAATTCATTTTCACAACAATGGTCTCATAATGAGTAAGCTTGCAAATATATTTTTCTTGATTATGATGGAATACTTCCAAACCTAGGGTACTTGTAAGTTTCATGGAGTGTATGTATAGATTCATCTATATTTTTACATAAACTTTAAGCTTATTGACTTCTTTAATCCATTTGACATTGATTACAAAAATATTGTCCTAAAAAGGCATATAGTAACTTAGCCCATGGGGACAAAGTTTCATTAATATTATTGAACCGTGCCATTGAATAATGCATAACCAAAACAAAATCTTCTTATACGGCCAGATCGTTGTGTAATTGGCATGTGTGATCCACCAATCCTATTCAAATACTTCACGTAAATTCTTCAACTAGTTTGTAAATATTTCCTTATACACATTAGTTAGCATTGTATGTTCCATAAATATTTTGTGATTTATTGTTGGTGATGGATCTTCATGTAGGAATATCCCTTTGTGTTCTTATACCTTTTGGAACTCCAATTTCTTCAAAAATATTAGAATTGATATTGTTCCCTAGTGAAACTTGATTTCTTGATTTCCTATACCAAGTCAACATCTTCCGCTATACTTTATGTGATGAATTGGGAAAATTTGAAAATTATTCCTTATGCTACCCTATGTCTAATGATTAGGAACATTTTATTGATCTACGTCCACCTCTCAGCCCTTGCTAATTTGGAAGTAATTAGTCACACAATGAATCTTGTCCCAGGGTCTTTAATTTCATCGATGGACATGAACTTCCTCCTCATTTGTATTTTAGGTGGTATCCAATGTTGTCTACTACTACATCATCTTACGAGCTTGTGCTAAATATTCCCTTGATTGCTTAAAAATGATTCTTTCTTGACCGGTGGCGTGATAATATCATGCACCTTCATGCAAAAATAGAAATACCATTACTTAATGTGTGAGATAATATATTGATATAATTCAAATGGTTTATTGAAGAAGGGAAAGTTGAGTAGATGTAATAATCCTATCTTTTCTAGCTTCTTTATAATTATATTATCATAAACATCATTCCATCGGATGTCCTTTTATCCTTTATGGTGTACCTTTATTTTTTCAATAATTCCATCAAGCCCATGTGTGAGATGGTTACAATATGATATTTTTGTTGAAGCCACAATACTTATGCCATTGTCTAATCCTTTCCACCTCCTCAAGGTATTGCATTTCAAAATTGAGGATTGATGCTTTAAATATTGAATCCTTTCTATTTTGGCTCTTACCTTTGTGTAATTCTTAGGTGATGAGGAAATTACACCTAATGTTTCTTTCCTTCTTTCATAATTTATGACGTTATCATCGAATCTTTCTTGATGAAGGTACCTTCATATTTGGATGTTGACAAGGAGAAAGACATGCTTGTGGATTTTGACATTTCTTTTTATGTGACCTCCTTCTCTTAGCTTGGTTATGGGTTTTATTTATTTTCCTATAGCCACTATGTTTTACCCTAGGGTGGTTAATTGCCCCAAAATTTGTCATCTTATTACCTGATACTCGACCTCCACATTAATGGCGAGACAAAGTTGTAGTTTTCCCCCTCTTTCGTGATTCTTTCTAGATTTATTTCCTTCCAAGGATATTGGATATTCATCAATGGTGGTTTATATTTATAGATATTTCATGTGTTGGATTGTTGTTCATCATTGGAGCTCTTGTCCTCACTATATGGTGAAAAGAATTATCATGCTTCCTTTTTATATCCTCCTCCTTTGGTACTAAAGGCTACCTCCATTTTCTCCTCCTATACATGAACATTTAGTTCCCCATAAATGTGATTAATTCCTAATGAATGTCAATTTTCCTTATCCTTCCTTTCCTTTCTTAGCCATTAATGCCCATTTAAGTGTGTTTATTGGGTTTCCTTGTTATTGATTTTTCTTCCACGCTTCCATTGTGTTTGGTAGCTTATGTTCGGGCCATGTCATTTTCCCTTATACACTATATTTTTATGAACTTCCTTTCCTTGTATTCCCTTTGAAATTCACCCCTTAAAGAGTCTTCCCTTATTCCAGTCACTCTACTTTTTCTTCTCTTGGGAAATTTATGTCAATCACATCTTTGTGTGCATGCAACATTTTTAGTGATCATTTTTTTTACGAAATGTTTGTGCGTCTCCTACTATTAAATATTCTAGTAGTTGTATTTATTTCTGTGCACTAGTTATTATTTTTCCCTCCAATACAAAATCTTGCACACTCGTTCGTGCATTGTTATAGAACAATGTTAGTATGAAATGATTTGTCCTAAAAACAACACAACATATTAAAGAAATATGCACTTCTTGTAGCACATATAAATAAATATAATATATGAAATGAAATAAAATTTAATCTAATGAAATATTACTTATTCTTTACATTCCAATGTCATTAGAAATATGGTTTCAGCCTACCTCCATTGAATTATCATGGAAGCAATTTTCTGCTAAGGTTCATCAATTTGCATGTTCGGTTGGAAATATATCTACTATTGCATACAAAACTAGCCAATGAGTCTTTATATTTCCTAAATGTTGTGAAAATTTGGAGTCATATAATAAAAACTTAGCACCTTCCTTAAGATTTTTACTTTTGAGGTTCCGATCATACCATGCTTTTTTCACACTTTTTCAATATTTTGTGACTGCCTTTCTTATAATCTTGTTTTATTCAACTGTAACAACCTTGTTAACTTTCCTACATTGAATCCTCATCTTATAGATTTACTATTTCACCTAATTCTTAGAGCATTTCTCAGAATGTGGCGAAACAGATAAGGGTAAAGGTCAAGGAGGAATACCTATTGAAAGCTGGTTGAAGGTTGTTGTGCATGTGTTGACTTCTCGATCCACAACTGATCGTGAGAGCTTGCTTTTGGCTAGGAGGAACTACCTGTAATAGACAACAAGACCACAAGATAGAAGTTAAACAACATATGCAGTGGACTACCTAGTGTATGCCAGATCCAGGAAGTGTGATACTCCACTAAGGTGTTCAATCCACTATTTTAAACAAATTAATGTGAGAAATATGGTAAATATTGTCCTACTTGTAGTCAATATAATTTAGGCATCTCATATAAAAACAATAAGAAAAATATATTCTAACATGGCTAGGTTAGGATTAGATCTAGAGGTTGGGTAAATGGTTTTGGGTTATTGCAGGTCAACTAGTAGGTGGTTGTTGGGTCTGGTCTTGGTCAAGGTGTAAAACATAGAGACCGACGTCGGCTGAAAATGACTGATGCCATTTTAGTAGAACCGACGATGGTTATGGGTAACCGACATCGGTATGGTCGGGGTGAAAGGAACTCAAAATAGGTAAAATGGTATGGGTGATCTGAGGTTGAATAAAGTTTGGGCGAGTGAATGGGGGGTCTATGGAGGTCTTAGGTATGCTCAGAAGTATACAACAGGTGAGAATAGGTGATTTGGTGATGTGAGTGAAGGGATCTTTAGGTTCACAAGCAAGTGGGTGATGGGGCGATAAGCATGCAAAGAATAGATTAATAATAAGAGTAATAGAGATTACTTAACTGAACTAAACTATACTGATTAGGGCCATACTTACTATGTGTTGATGGTTTGATGGCTGAGTGGTGGAGGTGGTTGATCGGAGGATATGTGTATGGTCCTATAGTGGTGCTTTCCCAGAGTACTCCCGTGAATACAATGCTCTCTAATTGATGTTGGTAATGGCTCTGGATTGTTGGATGTGTGAAAGGATGCCTTTTTCGCTTACACACACGACTCTGGTCTTCTTTCTTTGCTATCTAAATGTGCCAACCTTGAAAAAAGGTTACCAAAGGGGAATAAAAAAGGTGGTCGATGATGATGGTTCGGGATTGACCAACGTCGGTTAGGGTGGGATTTCCTAGGTTTACTAAAAATGGAAGATCATGGCAATGATTTTCACCAAATCTTTCTATTCCTTTGGGAAAGAGTGGGAGTTACCATTTTTATGGGAATGTGGTTAGAGGGGATGTAGGCTTTGATTTTTAGGGTTTAGGTAGGTCTTAGTTAGTTATGGAAACATACTAAGAATAGATTTGGGGTGAGGTGGCTAAGTGAGGTGGTGGGGTAAGAATTATCTTAATTAGGATAATTAAATAATAAATATTATGAGATCATGGATTAATTTAATTTAATTAATTAAATTAATATTAGTGTGGGGTAAAAGGGGCCATGGCTAGGTAAGTGTGTTCAGGTTGGTTATTTGACGAGGGGTCAAGGGGAGTGTGACCCAATTTTGGTGTCTACATTTTGCCCCTTTTTGTTTTGCATAGCTTGTATTGATAAGTGACGTGACACTAAAAAAATAAGATGTGGTTGCCATGTGTGGATGAAGGTGATCTCCTTAGACTAGGAACCGATGAGGAAAAAAATTAGAATTAGTGAGTGGTTTGATAAAAGGTGATTGTGATGAAGAGGAGGGTGGAAAATTGGGGTAAGGGGGTAAAGGTCCAATCGGGTAATCTGGGTAATGGGTCGTGGTCAAAGGTAATAATAGTCAAATGCATGCACGTGTATAAATTATAAAGATGGTACCAAAGTTGAAGAGCATGCAAACTCTACATTGTCTAAGGTCGATAGGTTTATACAAACAATGTTGAGGTGATTCCGATATCCAAGGTATATGATATGTTTAGGAAACATGACACGTGTCAGGTGTTGGAACGTTTAGGTATGTTTCGGTACACCAAAGGTTGGGTTAGGATAAATAGTCACGACAAGAGGAAAGGTAAGGTCATTAGGTCCAACAACATGGGTAACAATGTTGCAAGAGGTATAACGAACACATAAGTTCATAGGTCACCAAAGCAATGTTCCAGATCCAAGTAGCTAGGTCAGTAATTGTAGGGTCAAAACATGGGTAGGGTTGAGGTATGGGTATAATAACGAGTAGGAGGATAAATGATGAAGAGGTTACGTGGTAAATGATGAGGTTAGGAGGAGGAGATAGATGAGACAAGCTTAGATATCAGATGGGGAGATGATTGAGCTCCATGTATGATTAGTTTATTTTTGACATCATATGTTTGAAATATATACGCATCGCGTGTCAAGATAGTGAGGGTAAAAGCATGACATGAGAGATTTTGATATTTTTTATATACACCAACTTGCGTGCTGAAGATATTTGAGAGTCATGTATATGGATACACATGTTTGGATGATTTATTTATAGAGATGATGGTGGTTATGGCATGATGTATATATGGTTGTGTGTATCTTTTTATTATGATTTGTATATGTGATGGAAACCAAGTAGTATAGGCATGATAGAGCTAGGTCATAGGCATGGATCGAGTCAGGTGGATGTAGGTATGGATTGAGTTAGGTTGGTTTAGGCATGGATGGAGTTAGGTCAATTTAGGCATGGATTGAGTTAGGTCATAGGCATGGATTGAGAGTTAGGTGAGTCAAGTTTAGGCATGGATTGAGTTAAGTTTTGGTTTAAATTACCAGTAATTGGTGATATAGATAACAAATGGTAATGTAGATATACGTGATGATGTAGATTTCCAAAAAAAAATTGTGTGTGGAAATATGAAATGATGAATTGGTGAATGTTATGATGATGTTTGAAACATGGATGGTAGATATGTGTATTAGTTATTGTATGTTGAGATCTTACTTCCAAGTTTTCGATATACAAAAGGAAAAATTGGGTATAATGTGAGTAGGAAAATAGGGGAAAATTGGTGAGGGTAGAGAGTGGCTGAGCTAACCTCCAAGGGCCTCATGCCCTCGGAGTGCTTGCCTACATAGTCCCAAAGAAAAGGGACCTCAGCCGATGTAGTTCTCCCATAAGCTAGGGAAAAATGTGAGGAGGTATGAGAATGGGTCGGTAGGTTATAGGCATGATTGAGTCAAGGTCTTTTAGGCATGGTTGAATTGTGGGAAAATAGGTATGGGTGATTTTAAGTTGATTGTGGTGAAAGAGGAAAATTTCCCAGAGATAAGCGTCGAGGGTCTAGTCTTGTATAAGATGATCAATACGTAATGAAGAAGTTAAAAGATAAGAGGAGGCAAGAGAGCCACTTGATTGGTGAGGATCATAACGGGTGGACCATACCTTAGGTAGGTTGGTGAACATAAGACCCTAAAGACATTGCATGATTGATTATTCTAAAGGTGAAGAATAGTCACATGATCACCAAATGTCATAGTTTCAGTAGATCCCTTGAGGCGGCAGGAAATGAAGGTGCAAAGGGCTAGGAGGTGAAAAATGGTTAGGTTATATGGTATGAGGTAGCATGCCTTTTGGCAAGAGATCCAAGATCAAAATGAGCAAGTCCATGATAAAAAGTTTTCTTTTAACTTGTATTTGAAATAGACTGATCGATGCGGAAAGTCTATATGGGATGAGGAAATTATATCCTTGAGGTATTCACGAATTTGATCAATGCGGGAAGCTTCATATTTTTTCGGAGCAGGCTTTACATAGCTATCCTTCGAGGGAGCTGTCTATTTATAGCAACGATGTAGAGAGAAAGATGTCCTTTTTGAGGGATTAATATTTTTATTGGAATTTTGACTCAAGGATTTGAATACCATGTGGAATTTATTTGAGGGATTTTAAGTCATGGACAAGACTACGGTGAAGAATTGGATTCTTGTTTAGAAAGCGAGGTGAAATGACCATGAGATCTCATCTAAAAGAAGACAAAAAGCATCTATGAGAATCATGTCATGTGCAGAAGTGGTACATATATTTAAGAGAAGGTAAAATAGTGACGGTGTACGTATATGATTCTTGTTTAGTTATTGGGGATGGCATAATGGAAGGAGAGAAGTGAATAACACTCAAGGAATGAGCATGAAAAGAGGAAAAAGGTGAGGTAGGGTTGAAATTCAATATTAAAATGGTCGAGATGTAAGGCGTTAAGGGCTCAAGTTCAAGTTTACCATCGAGTGACGATAAAAACAAGCACCTGATCCATAGGTATGAGTCATGATGTATGGTCCAAGCCAATTAGGAGCAAATTTTCCCATTTAATTTTTTCTGCTTTGGTTACATGTTGATTTTCCTTCAGGATGAGATCACCAACTTGGAAGGTTTGTTCATGAATTTTTTTTTTGTCATAGGCACGTTTGATACGTTTTTAGTAGATTTGGAGATGGTCAAGAGCATTAAGATGACGTTCATCTAATAACTCAGTTGTGCTAAACGATCTTGATGAAAGTCATCGTCATTGAGCATGTCTTGTAGTGAAATGCGGAGAGATGGAATCTAAACTTCGAGAGGTAAGACAACCTCAGTACCGTAGACTAGAAAAGGAAGTGGCAGTAGTTAAAGTGTGAATGCTAGTGCGATAGGCCCACAAGGCGAAAGGAATGTGGGTATGCCAATATTTCCCAAAGATGTTGACTACTTTCATGAGAATTTTGTTCAGGGTTTTATTAGTGGATTCATCTTAGCCCTTGGTTTGTGGGTAATAAGGCGATGAGAAACTTAGCTGAATGCCAAAGGCGTAGCAAGGTTTTATTTTTGAATTGTTTTCCATTATCAGTGATGAGGTGATGTGGAATGCTAAAGCAAAAAATAATGTGATGATTGATGAACTCAAATATTTTCTCAGATTTTTTGGAGATGAGAGGTATGGATTCAACCCATTTGGTGTAGTATTCGGTTGTGGTGATGATCCATTGATGTATCTCGGGAAGAATGGGGTTGATCTCTCCGAAAATATCCAAACCCCATTGAGAGAAGGGCCAAAGGTCACAGGTGACCTGTAAGGCATGAATGGGTGTATGATGAAGATTGGCATGTTGTTGGCATTTTACACATTACTTAATGTAGTCGTAATAAACATGGTTGAGGATCGGCCAATAATAGCCTAGGCAAATAATACACTTAGCAACCATGAGACCACTGAAATGACCTCCACATATGCCATCATGAACTTCCTTAATGGTATAGGGAATTTCAAAACTCGTAAGGCACTGTAAGAGAATATCGTCAAAGCCACACTTATAGAGGAGGCCACCCATGATGATGTAACGAGAGGCCCTTTTGAGAAAGGTGCGTTGTCCATTATGAGTGAGGTCGGGAGGTAAGATGGATAGGGAAAGGTAATCCACAAGCTGCTTATACCAAAGGTCAGGTGGGTTATGTTCAAGAGTGCCAACAAAGTTGACATCATGGTGTGAATGGGAAGGTAATTGCAACCTTTGTACTATGACAAATATTTTAGAATCGAGAGGGTGAAGCGGGTATCTGGGAAGCAAGACAGGCCATGGTATCTGTGAATTTGTTAGTGGAACATGGAATGGTTTGTAGTTCATACTTTGTATAAAGGAGGTCAAGAGGGTGTCAACATGATTTTTATACTTTTGAAGCTCTTCATTGTGGCATTGGTAAATACCATTAACTTGGTTTACTACCAGTTGAGAGTCACCAAAGATGTTAATCGATTTGACATTTAAGGCAAGGGTGGTCTGAAGGCCTAATATGAGTGCTTCATATTTGGAAATGTTGTTAGTACACTCAAAATCAAGCTTGAAGGATAGCGGCATAGGTTCACCATCCAGGGGAATGAGGATAACTCCTGCACCTCCCCCACGCTGACATTTAGAGCCATCGAAGAATAAGGTCATCTGGTAAATGGTATCATCTAAGGAAAGGGTGGCAATGGATTCGTCAGGGAAATCAAAGTTAGAGGGTTGGTTTCTGGAAAGAGGTGCATCAACGAGCTAGTCAACAATGGCCTGGCCCTTGATAGATTTCTGATGAATGAATTTGAGGTCCAAATCAGCTAGAAGCATGAGCCAACATGCAACATGTTGGTTTTGATAAGGTTTGGCATACATGAAGTGTAAGGGGGTTGGTGTTGGTCATGAAATAGGTTTTTTGGTTGAGTAGGTAATGGTGGAGTTCGGTGGCAACAAAAACTAAGGATAAGAAAAAAATTTCAGCATGGGTGTATCAGGTTTCATAGTCCAGAAGAGTACAACTTATGTAATAAACCGCCTACTCCCTATTCATGATTATGACCCCTAAGGAGTGATGGCGGTAGAGATGTATAGGTAGAAGGGTTGATAGTCTTTAGGTGGAATGAGTATGGGTGGTTGGAGAAGGTATTGTTTTAAGGCATCAAAATCTTTATGGAAGTTGTCATCCCATTTGAAGGAGACATATTTTTGAGAAGATGATGAAATGGCTGACATCGATCAGAAAGTTTGAAATGAAATGGTGAATAGACTATAACTTACCTTGTAAGCTATGGATTTGATGCAGATTAGTGGGTAGAGGCATTTTGAGAATGGCCTTGACTTTAGCAAGGTCAACCTCTATACCACATAAGGAAATGATAAATCCTAGGAGCTTTCCCAAGAGAACCATAAAGACACACTTCTTGGGTTGAAGGTAAACACAATACTTAATGAGGTGGTCAAAGATGGTTTTAGGACAACGAGGTGCTTGGAGTGGCATTTATATTTTGAAAGGAGATCATTTACATAATCTTCCAATATCCGGTGCATGATGTCATGGAATATGTATTTATAGCCCTAGCTAATATGTGGCACCAAAGTTTTTAAGGCCAAAAGGCATGACTCGATAGAAGAAACTCCCCAAGGGGTGATGAATTTGGTTTCGTGTTGAACCTATGGGAAAGTAAGATTTGGTTATAACCGAGAATCCATCCATTTGTGATAGCATCTCATGACCAGTAAAGTAAGGTCAACCAAACTGGTCTATACCGGGTAGAGGAAATTCATCTTTTGGGAAAGCTAGGTTAAGTTCATGGAAGTTTGTGTAAATGCAAAGACACCCCTGTCACCTTAGTGATAGGTACAATGCTAGAAATCCATTGGGGATAATCAATGGGTAATATGAAGGAAATGGAAAGATGTTGAAGTTCTTCTTTGACTAGAAGAGCAATGTGAGGGTGTATTTTCCTTAGATTTTTTTACGGGTTTGGCATTGGGAATGGTTACGATATTATGGACCACTATGGTAGGGTCAATACTAGGCATGTCAAAGATAAGACCAAGTGAAAGCATGGTTATGATGTTTGAGAAAAGAAGTGATAGCTTCCTGTTCAAATATCTAAAGATTGGCCGATCTTTAGAATATGCGGGTCATCCTGAGTATGAATATTGACTTCGATAGTTGATTCATTCAACATGGTTTATGTCTCAGATGACAACAAATGGTGAATATAAGAGTCTTCTGCACCCAGGTAGGTGAGTATAGATTCATGATCTAAACATTGAATGAAGTTAATTGAAGGCATATCGTCATCGATCATGTCAGGATACAAGAATGGGAGAGAAGAGGGAGATTCGCCATCACGTTGATAAGTCAGAGGCCCCAAGGAAATGGTGTTTATGAAAAAAAGAAGTTACGAGTAATGGATTCTAGATCCTATCAACTCTGTCGATGAAGGTGGTGAAGAAGGTGGAGCAGGTGAAGAAGGTGGAGAAGGGTCGATATCCTCAATGAGTTCAATGTGAGCCTTCTTAGTAGGTAGTTTAGCAAAGCTGATACCACTACGGTTGTTATGTTTCATGGGTAGTACATGGAATAATAGTGTGACGGCCTTGCTTGTAAAATCCAAAACCAAAATCTTTCCATGCACATTGATGCAAGAAGGTGTGGGTGAAATGGTGGTTGGTGAGTGACTGGAGGTCGACATAAAAGGGATGGATTTGTGATGGTAGTTCAGGTGCATAAGTGGAAGTATCAAGTCCTCCATAGGTGAGATTGGTGCGAAGGTGGGGAGGACCATAAAGGAGACACTCTCCTATACGGTGATCATAGTGAGGGTGTTGGTGAAGGCTTCCATACTCTTGTGGAGTAAGGAATGTGTTGAAATTATATAGGTGATACTCCCCTAGAGTGAGGTGTTGAAAATTGTCTTCCAAGGTATCGGTGGTCGATATGCCAGTAGCTAGGATAGATGATGTGTTAGAGGTTGGATTGGAGGTGGAGCCAGCCAATTGAGAGGCCGACGAGTTGGTCATGGAGGTTGTGGCAGCGGTTGGAATGGAGGATTTAGGTGCTATTGAGGTAGTGGCGACACTAGTGAGTGGAGGTGTGGGTGAAGAGGAAGTGGTCATGGAGGTAGATGCCTTAATGGATGCAAGCACATCATTCACCAAGAAAGCATATATTGTGAGGACTTGAAAGGTGATGGTTCGACTGAATAGTATAGGTGTGTCCTTCATGCTCAAACTTTACACAACAATGCAAAGTGGAAGGAACAAAACCCATGACACGAATCCAAGGTCTACCAAGCAACAAGTTATATTGAAACTCCCCCTCCAGACATAAAATAACTCTGGAACAATACGGGGGCCCACATGAACATGGAGGATGATAGTGCCAAGTGTAGAAGTGATAGTATCATTAAATGAATGCAACATGACGGGATGTTTATGCATGTAATTTTTAGGTATGTACATTTAGTCGAATGCATGGGAAGAGATGATGTTAATGCTAGTGCCCCCATCTATCATAACATGTCGTACACGTATATTATTGATATGGACGGAGATGAAAAGGGTAGGATCAAGGTCATCGGTTTGGTGTGGTGCGATCTCTTCATCTGAGAAGTTGAGGGTGGCTACTTGGTGAGTAGGTGGAGATGTAGAAGAAGGTGGTAATTTGGTGAGAGAGGCTACATGATGAGGTGTAATAATGGAGGCTATGGGTGTAGGGTCATTGGGTAAAACCTCAATAGACTGAAGAACCTCCATGAGAGCTTGGCGATGGGACTCAGAGGTTTGGATGAGGTCATATAGGGAAATTTTGAGGGAGGATTGGTGTAATTGTTTGAGCATCATGTGATGTGTAACCCCATTGGAAATAGGGTATGTGGGGCCGCAGATAGTGAATTTAGGTGTGGGTGCAGAGGGTTTGTTGGGTATAAGGTTGGTTGGTAGGTCGATTGACTTTTCCTTGCCTTTTTCCTTTTGAGCGCGGGTAGTAACGTGGATCATGTTGATTTGAGGTAGGGAGGTAGATGAAGTAGGTGAGCCATGAAAGGTATAATGACAAGAAGGGAAGAAGCCAAGAGGTGGGAAGGAACCTTGTGAAATGAGCTGGGCACACAGACATTTGGGTGGAGGTTTGGCGAGTTCTCTGATACGAACCATGTTGATTTCAAATTTTGGGGGTGGATAGAAAGGTTGTGGGGGTGGAGATGTAGGTTGTGGTGTAGGTGCAGGGAGAATATGTGAGGAAATGGGTGGAGGTCGGATAGGGTCCTCATCAAGGAGGTCATCGTCATCAAGGTTCAATTTAGAAGGACATAATTGGATGAGGGCTGCTTTTAAAGCCTTACAGTTTTCAACATCGTGTCCTGGCACACGATGGTAAGCAAAAATTTTGGTGTCGTCAAACCCTTTTGGTTTGGGTTTGAGTGGGTCATAAGGTCTAAGAGGTGGAAAAGTGATGAAAAAGGTTTCTAGGAGGTTGGTCAAGATGTTGGCGTAGGACCCTGCTAGTGGATCACAATGGGAAGTGAATGTGGGTTTGGGTAAAGGTGTGGCTGATTGTGGAGGAAGAGTCTTTACAAGAGGGGGAGTAGGTTGGGCTATTGGTTTGGTGTGTGATGTTTTCTTAGGTGTTGGTCATGTCTGTTTGGCTAGGGGCAAGGTAGATGAATTGGCAATAGAAGGTGTGGTTAGTTTAGCTACCCTACTGGAGGGTAGTGGATTTTTAGCTTTAGATTGCACCTTTTTGGGTAAAGGTGATGTGGGCACATGAGAGGTGGAGGGAAAAGTAGATGGTGGAAGAGGGTGGGTTACCCATGGGGGTAACCAAGGTGTTGTGGAGGTAGGTGGTGTGGGTTAGGCAGGGGGCGTGAGTGAAAGAGAAGGAAGTGTCGCGGGTAGTGAAGAAGTTATTGACGGTATTGGAGGTATGGGTGGTAAGAAGGTTACAGGTGAGGGCAGAGGTTGTTTGGGTCACTTGGGTATATTAAGAGTTCATAATGAGGAAGTGGGTTCCTGTGTTCTTGGTTTACCAGTAGATGGAGGTGGCTTGGCTAGGGTCGAAGGGTGAGGTCCTAGGATGGATGGGAGGGGTGAAGGTGATAAGGGTGTAGTTGGTGAGGTTGGGACATGAGATTTAGGAGATTGGATCTTCATTTTAGGGGTCAGGTTAAGTTTGGTGTTAGTTTTGGAAGATGTAGCCAAATCTAATTTGATGGGTGGGTGAGTAAGGCTAGTAGTTGGTATGACCCCTAAGGTAGTGATAGGTTTAGGCAAGGGAGATGATATTGGTGTGGGTTTGGGTGTAGACACTAGGTTGGGTTATGGGTAGAGGCGTAAGTTGAGCCATGAGTGGTGTCATGGGAGATTTTGTGATAGTTGTGGTTATGTTTGGTTTGGTTAGCCGAAACACTTTTGGATAGATAGTGGAGGTGTCAGCGAGTGACAACTACATTTTTGTTGAGATAGGAAGTAGAAGATGCCCCCAAACTAAGGCTCTATCAACATAGTCCAAGTGATCGGCCAAGCGTGAGAATGGTACTGTTGTAAGTGGAGCCGACGTGGACCAAGTGGAAATCCCCATAAAATGTGTTTGAGATATGGGAAATGGCTAACCTCAGGCTCTGTGGGTAAGAGAGATGAAAGCAGATCAACAAGATCTTGAAGGTTTGATGGTGAATAGTCACCTACATGCGGTGGTACTTCTATAGTATCCTCCCTGGGTAGAGGAGAAGACGAGCCAACTGAAGTGGGCTCTCCTTGCATTGGTGAAGTGGGCTCAGAATTTTGAGGGGTCGAAGGTAGTGTACTGATTATAGGCTCTTTCATGGATGAAGGAGAAGATGGAGGGATTCATCGTCAAGGCGGAGGAGTAGATGAAATAGGTTCTGGTATGGGTAGGGGAGGGTGGGCTAAGATTTCATCTATGGAAGGAATATGAGGCAATTGAGAGACAACTGACACATCAGTGAAAATAGCATGGACCTCGTGGGTATTGCTAACATTAGTTGAGGTCTCCTAGTTTGGTCAAAAGAAGGGAAGTGATTAGGAAATGGTTTTTGAAAATGTGTAGGTTTTTTTTTGGTAGGTGTGTTTGGATTATCCAGACTAACTTTCCGTTTTTGAGCATTTCTTGGACAATGTTCTTGAAAGCGATGCAATTCCTATCACTATGACATTTTAACCGATGATAGTTGCAAAAGTCATGCCCTTTATACCACACAAGTGTGGGGTGAGGAGGATCAAAACCAAGATGTGGTTTTATAAGAGGAAGGGTGAATGCCCCACTTTAATGAGATTTTCTAAAACAAAAGAATAAGGCTCCCCAATTGGGGTGTATTTCCATTGTTCTCGTTTGAATTGAAAAGTCTGGATAGGGGAAAGATTAGATGAGGGCTTAGCCTAATTCGATGGATGAGTTGGGCTGGCCTTGAGTACCACCACATTAGCGGTTCCCTTAACTTTGGAATAATTATTTTGTGGTTTCAAGAAGAAGAGGTATCATTTGACTTAAATGTCATGTTCTTATTTTGTAGTTGGATTTTCTTTTCTTCGATGGCCCGAATCTCTAGTTTTCATGCCATGGTGAATGCCTCATCAAAGGTTTGGAAAGTTTGCACCTACAGGGTTGGTGAAATATGTCTAGCACAAGCCCAAGTGAAGAGCTCTATGAGTTCGGTTTGTGGTAATTGGAATGTGAGTTGATTAATCAGGCTACACCAATGAGCGACAAAATATGCGATAGAATCATTGTCATATTGACACATAGAGTAGAGATCAGTCATGGTAACCTTCTTAACGATGTTAATCAAGAAGTGATCCAAGAAGGCTTGGGCTACCTAATTAAATGAGTAGATAGAATGTCTAGGTAATCCACTATACCAGTCTAATGCAGCCCAATTAGAGACATGGGAAAGGTCCTTAGAAGCAAAGCATCATCATGGGAAATCAGATAACACCCATGTTTGAAAGACTGCAAATATTGTTGCGGTCCTCTTTACTGTTGAAGTGATTAAATTTAGGCATTTCCTAATGTACATGATATGGATGAATAGGAATGGATGGGTGGATGGGCTCATTACAAATTTCATTGTAAGTGAGAGAATTGTGTGAGCTAGAAACCGATGCCTCCAATGTCTGCATCTTATCCATCATTAACTTGATGAGGTCATTAGTAGGTGGTGATGGATGGGTACCTCCTGTAGCATAAGAGCATTGATGTTGGACATATGATGGAGGTGGAATTCCAATATATGGTGATGTTGAATATGTAGGTTGAAAATGAGGGAGTGAGATAGGGGCACGTACCTAGAATGAATGATAGATAAAACGAGAGGCTGCTGATAGTACGTATATAGAGGTGGAAGGGTTGAGGTGACTCTAGTAGTGATGGGGGCTAAGGAATATGAAATAGAAATGTTAATGTTTTGAAATGGGGTAGGGTTTATCGACACTGGGGGTGGTTATGTTGCTATGGGTATATGTGAGATAATAGGCGTAGATGAGGCTATGTTCTAGATGGTTGATGAAGGTATAGTGGATGTTGCGGGTGCACTAGATGTGGTAGATACAGTAGTCATAGCAGGTATAGGGCCTAGCCGTGTGAAATGAATGGGGCAAGGCAGTGCAGTAGTGCAGAGCTAGAAGGGGTGGACCTTGTAGTAGGAGTGAGTGTCGAGGGGATAGATATGAGCATGTCGAGGGGATAGATATGAGCATGTCGTATATCAACTAACCCAAGGCATCTCGAGTGGTTGAGTGGAAAGGTAGAACTGTAAGGTGGTAGGGTTTTGATCAAGGAGTCATGTGAACTCCTCGTCACCTATGGTGATGGTGATAGGTTGGGTAGGATCCATGGGTGATAGAATGGAAGGTGGTGAAGGACTAGGTGGGAGTGGTTGAAGGATAGCATGGAATATGAGGGAATTTTCTTGACTACGAGTCAACACCATGTGAACAAGTGCTGATTTGGTAGGAATGCTTTCTGTAAATGACATAGAAACACAACAGAAATAGGAAAAATAAAGTGGTAGGTGGATTGGGTCAATATGTCAACTAGAAAAAACACAAAGCAACCGACACCTTTGGTTAGGGTAAATCGATGTCGGTCAGAGGTAACCGTGGTTGGTCACTATGAGAAAAGAATAGTTTTCTAAACAAGGCAAAAGACTAATAATCTACCAGGTAGATAAGTTGTAGGATGAATTTTATCATAACAAAGAAGATACTAAGAGTTACAGAGACTCTGAACAATAAAGAAGATGAAGCAGGTGTCCTTTTGGGTAGGTTATCAAAATAATAATAAAACGATGTCTGGTTGGATAAAACAGTGACGGTCGAGGGTAACCGACGACGGTTGCTGAACTAACACTCAAGTTACATTTGTGAATTTAAAACAAAGATGAAGAAAATGTGGTTGTGATTTAAAATCAAGTGTGGAATCAAACCTAGAACTTTGAGAATGATAAAAATGGGGTCCAGCACACTTAGATGAAGTTAGACTACACCAACTATGATGAGGAGCATGCAAGGAGAAATAAAAAGATGAAGAACATGTCCTCTCACCTCAAAATGCAAGCCAAGTAGAAACACTAAGAAAAATATGATCCTAAAAGTGCTCTTTCTATTATGTTTGTTCATCTTACGCTATTTAGGACTGATTGTGTATATTTAGAATGTAATTTTTATTTTATTTTTTGTTAGGAAGGCATCCTACGAATGCGGATATCTAAAAGGAGAGGTTTAAGGTATGTTATGGTGGGGGCGGGATGTCCTCTAAGATGATGACTTGATAGAGGAAACGAGTGAGGAGTACCTACTAACCAGATTGTGTGATCACTAAAAGGTGTTCCTATAGACTTTGAACCAAACTTGCACACACAAAATAATTCTGAGAATAATTAATTTCACACACACTAATATATTTCTTCTATTACTTCAATCGAACACCATTACACATATATAGGAGAGGATTCCTATTATTATGGAACCACTCAATCCTATAATATCTCCTATTTAGTTGTGATTGTTACTCACGTAACAATACACAACTCAAATCATATGAGTTGTTAAAACAACTCCAACCAACATATTATTGTTAATATAACAATAATATAATTACTAACATTTGTATTTAATGAATACATAAATAATGTAAACATTAATATTAGTTTCCTAACATTCCCCCCCTTAATGTTTACATGGTAACATTAGAACTTTCACACTTCCTTTGCAGCCTGCCACCTCTGCACGCTCATGATCTTGGCACACACTCGAACTAAAGGTAGAAGAAGGAACACATCAACTTCTTATCGACCAAGCACTATCGGGAACACATCTGACTCGACGAGGATGGGAACACGCTCAGGAATCATCTGCTTATCAACCAGTCACTCTAGGGAACACATCTGACCTAGCAGTGTGGGAACTCAAGCAGAACACATCTGAATAACCTTCAATGGTTTTTAGGAGGCTAACCACAAACCTAGGTATGAACAGGAACACATCTGACTGTTCTACCTCATCAAGCCTCATGATGTTGCGTTTCACTGTGTTATTTGTTCTGTACTATGTTTTTGCATTTGGGGAAATAGGAATAGCCACATACTCAACTGAAAAACTGAAAATGGAACATTGGATCATGTTGATCATGTTCCCCCCTCAATGTGAACATTTCACTTATTTAACACAAAATAGGAACTCTGAAAAAGAATCACACCAAGCTGAAATTCACACCACACAACTGAATCTGGAACACTGCAAAACTCAAAAACAAGTACTCACACTGCACACCTGTGCCACCAAATCATTCTGTGCGGCCCCGTCGTTGGTGACTGACGAGAGGTCATTGTCTGACCTCCAGCCTCCGATGCCTCCATCCTCCATTTGCATGCTGCTAACTCAGCTGAATGTGATCATGGGGCTCAATAACATGCCTTGAACGTCAGATTCCAAAAAAAATGCGTTCGTAATTTTTTTTTTTTTTTATGTTTTTACAAATTTTTTTGGACTTTTGACGATGACATTTTTTTACAATGGCATTGACCGACAATACACTTTATTTCGACTTTGACACTATTGTACTTAAGATGACCAAACTACTCTAACTAATAACAAACAATTTAAATAAATAAATATAGCTTTTCGCTATTCGACATCACTACAATATTGACACAAATAATAAATTTGACAAACTTATTAAAAGAGAACTTATTGAATATCTGAAACTATATAAACTAAAACCTAGACACATAAATGACCATATTATTTTGACTCTTTACCCCACATAAACCAAATCGACCATGACTTTTACTTTATATCAAAACCTATAATACAAACTTACAAACTCTAATTTAAAGAAAAATTGCTAACCGTAATGGTGTACAAACTTTTTGATGGAAGAGTAAATATAGTCGATGAAGATCTAAGAACAATAATTTCACCAGGACGAAGGACGAGACTGCAAGTGGAAAATACAACAGAGTTCGATTTGATCCACTCTAATGGTCCTGAGATCCTCCGAAGCTAAGCCATGAGCTGATCTTTCAACACGCCATCCACTACGTATGCCACAGGTCTTTTCACGCTACAAGTTCACAGCCAGATAATTTGTAACAGAAGCCAGTGAAACTTGATATCAATCAAATAAGCATGCAGATCAAAATGGCTGAAAGATGCAAATGCCACGTGGATGCTAGCCCAATGGAAGCAATGGAGAAGACTGTAATGTGTGCGCAGGTAGGAGAATGGCAGACTGTAATGTGTATGCAGATTCACCAATCTTGATTACCATAGCATTTAAAGCATATATAATCAAATCATGGATAGATATATCTGCAAATTAAAATACCTATTGAAGAATGGATCAATCTATTGGTACATCCAAGTCCTTGAAGAAACTAATCCAATCCAGAGATAAATTCGACCAGAAAATCTATTATGTTATATTATATATGCTTTCCACTTTTGCAACCCACTTTTGAAAATCTGATACCACTGATGCATAGATCTGCGGATCTTCTACAATGCGGAGAGTATAATGCTCATGTGAACTTCTTTCCACAGTCGAATTCAAGGGCAGGTCCACAGTGCAAACCAATAGAACATATACGTAATTTAATTAATTAATTTGGGATGACCAAGTCCAAAATAGTCCGTGGAAATATCAAATACAAGCACACAATATTCAATGTTGATCATTAAGAAATTTACAGATTTGCATTACCCACGTAAGAGATGACACAACTGCCGCAAATTTACATTGCTCGCATAAGAAATTTACAGATTTGAATTTTCAAGTATGAACTTCCATCATTCAGGCAGAAGATGACACGACTGCCCCTTCACCAATCAACAAACCATATTGCAAGGATTATGGCAACGCTCTGATACCAAATATAGACTTTGAACCAAACTTGCACACACAAAATAATTCTGAGAATAATTAATTTCACACACACTGATATATTTCTTCTATTACTTCAATCGAACACCATTACACATATATAGGAGAGGATTCCCTATTATTATGGAACCACTCAATCCTATAATATCTCCTATTTAGTTGTGATTGTTACTCATGTAACAATACACAACTCAAATCATATGAGTTGTTAAAACAACTCCAACCAACATATTATTGTTAATATAACAATAATATAATTACTAACATTTGTATTTAATGAATACATAAATAATGTAAACATTAATATTAGTTTCCTAACAGTTCCGGGTAAGATGTTTAAGAAAGATGTGTTAATTTGAATTTGTGTAGTTTGGTAAGACTCAGAGAGAGAGAGAGAATGTGCTTTCTACGATTCTTTTGTCAACCATCAACTGGGCATGACTTCCAACATATAGGTTTCCTCATTTAATGTGCACTAATGCAGCATACAATAATGAAATGATAATAATTTTAATCCCAAATTGAAATATTAAATTCGATGACATAAAATATGAACATGAGAGAATATGATCTTTCGCTAATGTAATACAAATGAAAGAGAAGAAGATTTATTTTTATAGCACCAAAAAAAGATTACTTTGAGACAATAGAAAGAAGAGATGATTCTAGTGGAGAAATTTAATGTGAGAACCTTTTGAAAAGGAAACAAAAATGCAAATTTTACCTAGGAATAAAGAAATACAAGGAACCCCGAATGGGTCCCACTGGGCATGCCAAAATGTTTCACCGACTCTTAGAGAATTTCTCGAGAATGTGAAAAAAAGATAAGGGTAAAGGTCAAGGAGGAATACCTATGAAAGTCTGGTCAAGGTTGTTGCATGTGTCGACTTCTTGATCCACACCTGATTGTGAGAGCTTCCTTTGGCTAGAAGGAACTACCTGTAATAGAAAACAAGACCACAAGATAGAAGTTAAACAACATACGCAAAGTGGACCGCCTAGCATATTCTAGATCCGGGAAGTGCGATACTCCCTGAATGCCGTTAATCCACTATTTTAAACAAACTAATGTGAGAAATACAAAATATTGTCCTACCGTAGTCAATATGATTTAGGCATCTCATATAAACACACTAAGCAAAATCTAATCTAACAGATAGGTTAGGATCGATATGGAGGTCGGGTAAATGGTTCGGGTTATTACAGATCAACTGGTAGGTGGTTGTTAGGTATAGTCTTGGTCAAGGTATAAAACACAGAGATCGACATCGGCTGAAACGATCGATGCGCTTTTAGAACTAACGATGGTTATGGGTAACTGGCATTGGTATGGTTGGGGTGAAAGGAACTCAAAATAGGTAAAATGGTATGGGTGATTTGAGGTTGAATAAAGTTTAGGCGAGTGAATGGGGGGTCTGTGGAGGTCTTAGGTATGCTCAAAAGTATACAGCAGGTGAGAATAGGTGATTTGGTGATGTGAGTGAAGGGATCTTTAGGTTCACAAGCAAGTGGGTGAGGGGGCGATAAGAATACAAAGAATAGATTAATAACAAGAGTAATAGAGATTACTTAACTAAACTAAACTATACTGATTAGGGCCATACTTATTGTGTTGATGGTCTGATGGCTGAGTGGTGGAGGTGGTTGATCGGAGGATATGTGTATGGTCATATAGTGGTGCTTTCCCGAAGTACTCCCGTGAATACAAAGCTCTCTGATTGATGCTGGTAATGGCTCTGGATTGTTGGATGCGTGAAAGGATGCCTCTTTCACTTACACGTAGCTCTGGTCTTCTTCCTTTGCTCTCAAAATGTGCCAACCTTGAAATAAGGTTACCAAAGGGGAATAAAGGTGACCGACGATGGTTCCGGATAGACCGGTGTCGGTTCAGGGGTAACCAATGTCGGTTAGGTGCGATTTCTTAGGTTTACTAAAAATGGAAGATCATGGCAATGATTTTCACCAGATCTTTCTATTCCTCCGGGAAAGAGTGGGAGTTACCATTTTTATGCGGGAATGTGGTTAGAGGGGATGTAGGCTTTGATTTTTAGGGTTTAGGTAGGTCTTAGTTAGTTATGGCAACATACTAAGAATAGATTTGGGGTGAGGTGGCTAGGTGAGGTGGCGGGGTAGGAATTATCTTAATTAGGATAATTAAATAATAAATATTGTGAGATCATGGATTAATTTAATTAAATTAATATTAGTGTGGGGTAAAAGGGGCCATGGCTAGGTAAGTGTGTTCAAGGTTGGTTAGTTGAAGAAGGGTAAAGGGAGTGTGACCTAATTTTGGTGTCTACATTTACAATTCACATAATTCTCAATGATGGTTCTAAAATTCAATTAGTAGTATTGATTTTGTCTCATATATAAGTTAAAAGGAGTATCTTTCTTTAAACACTTATATGTTGTCCAATATCCCCAAAATACTATAGATACATTATCATCCCAGTCCTTCTTTCTAATGCCACAAATATTTTTCAATGTATGAATTAATATCTTATTGACGGACTTTATGGTACCATTATCTTGCAGGTGATAGGGTTTATCTTATGATTCACAACCCTAAATTCTCTAAACAAAATGAAAATTGTGTTATTCAAGAAATGTGTTCCTCTATCACTTGTGAGGCTCAATAGGCAACCAAATATTCTTATAATATTCTCCAAAATGAATTTTGATGTTGTGGCTTCCATATAATATTTAGTTGGTGTGAATCATTCCCAACGTGTGAGATAATTTGTTGTTGTAATAATGTACCTTGCACCAATTCTACCCACTACAAGATTTTTTGTTCCACAAAAATCACTTGTCCATTTTTAAAATGGTTCTTGGGCAGTTACTGGAATTAAAGGCATAATATCATGTCTTCTAGGTATATCAACTTTTTGGAATTGGTTGTATGTTTTAGAATATTATTTTACGTCTTTAAATAAACTCTACCACTAAAGTCATGCGTTTAGGATTTTCTGAGTGATAACATCACCTACATAGTTTACCCTACAATTCCTTCATGCACTTTAATTAGGATATCTTACCTTCACAATATAGGACACATCACTATAAAATTTTGTCATGCCTAGATTTATAGATTTGATTTCCAATTAGCTGGCATGGTGAAACTTTGATAGCTAGCTGCTTGTGCCTATTGACCTTGAAATTGTCTTAGGGGCTTCCTAATTATGTAGAAATAAAATCACATCTTAGATTTCATAAAAATCACTCTGTATGCTAAAAAATTTAGTATCTTGCATGTCATCCTCTTTTGAGTATGTCTTTTCACATATTTTGATGCACAATAAATGATCAAGTCCAACATTATTTTTCTAGGGTTTAACAATACTAAGAATTGGAATCAATGTAATAACATGATCCATCTACATATTCACACTACTTTATTAACCATGTGATTTAGTGTCATATGGTTTGTATCAAATACAATAAGCATTGTGAGAATATAGTTCTAATTTTTTGAAGAACATATACTATTAATATTCATTCCATTTTATGGTTGTATAATATCTTTCGGTGCATGTCAATTTTTGACTCATAATGTAGATAAGGTGATCAATAATTCCTTTCCCTAGTTGTGCTAAAATTGTGCCAAAAGTTGTGCCTAATGCATCCACATGTACATGGAATGGTGTATTCCAATAAGAGAATTGTAAAATAGGTTTTGTGTTGACTTCTCCTTAACTTCTCATTGTTCCATGTCCCACTCATAGTCGCTAGTTTTTCTTAATATATTTTCCAAGGGATTGGAAATTTTAACATAAAATTTGATGAAATTTCAGTAATATCCGTATTGAATTAGAAAGGCCCAAACTTATTTTTGCATTTTTGGTGGCTCTAGATGACTTATCACAAAATTTTGGTAGTATCTACTAAAAATCCATGCTTACATATGAAATGTCCTAACAAGGTGAAAAATGGTGTTGTGAACATGCAATTCTTAATGTTGAGTGAAATTTGTAATTTCCTACATCGCTCAAACATTAGTCATAAATTATCACAATGATTGCATAATAAGCCATAAAATGTCCAGTCATCCAAGTATACTTGTAAAAACTTTAATATGAAATCTTTAAAAGTTGTTATAACAATGTGTGAGAAAATAGATGGCACATTCTTAAGTCCAAACTACATGATTATATAAGAAAATGATCCCCATTTAGTCACAAAAATATTCTTTATATATCTTATTTTGTAATATTTACTTTGTGATACCCCAAGAATCAATGTGAACATCTATATTTATCTTCTTGTTATGCCTTCCATAATATCTTCACTAAAAGGGGTAGGAAGGGATCAATTATGCATACAAAATTTGGGGGAGTCTGTAATCCAAAAAAATTCATATGTACCCATATTTTTTTATGCCGACTACCATCAAACTCATTCATTCGAATTCTTCCATGGGAATTATAACTCATGCGACTAGTATGTTATCAATTTCTTATTTAACTTTGGCGCATAGGTTTGGATTCATTCGATATGACCTCTTACAAACTATTTTGGCTCCTTCAAGTACCTTTATTTTCGTAGTTACTAACGATAGATGAAGATCCTTCATCTCTCGTATAACCTCTAGGGAATATATCGTTGTATTCACATAGTGGCTTTATAATCTTCGCAATTTCTTCTTCACTCCAATAGTTACCAATTGTTTCCATTTTTGGTTCTCCATCGCCACTTATGTTAACCTATAATGATTTGAAAGGTTTATCCTATAGTTAGTCCCCTTGTTCCTTCTTATCCAAGACCTCTCGAAACCCACATGAAATGTCCATATTCAGGTGATAATTATCCCCTTCATCTTCTATTAGGTGCATAAATATTTATCCCTTTACTTTCCTTAGTATTCCTCCATAAGCCATCATTATCTCATCGAAACTATTCCCAACATCCTCTGTAAAGGTTTCCTTTGATTTTATCCCCTCATTTCCATGTAAATTTAGTATCTTTCCTTCTATTATGATGTCATCACCTATAACTATTAGTTTTATACATTGAATAGGATAATTTAGGTGAGATAATGATGAAGTAAAATAAAAACTAAGTAAACATCCTCTAGTTATGATTTATAGGAACCCGATTTTCTATTAAATTCACACCCCATATACCATGCATGTTCCCATACGGAGTTCATGGTAGAATATATGAGTCCATAGTTTTGGTTTAATTTATTTAGTTATCCAAAGTTCCACATACTGTCATAAATGTTCTTCTGGATTAGTGATCCCACTATAACTTGGATATCATCATTCCATGTTGTTGTGTTTAAATAAAGATCACATGGCCTCTGATACTTTGGTCCAATTTATTAATATTTGTTTATGTGTTTCCCAACATCTTGTGGTGTTTCCTTTAATAATTATACCAATGAATTTATTCACACCTCTCCTTTTAGAAAATAGTATTCACTACTAGTTAAGAATTCTTGAATGTTTTTTCTCCCACTATAGGTTGGGGTTTGGTGTGAATTATATTACTTATATTCACAATTCTCTTTTAGTATAACCAAAGACTTATATTTTTATGAATAAAAATTGTGACTAATCCATCCATAGTCTCTTTCCAACAAAAAGCTCGTATGACTCTTTCACCTAGAGATCACATGTTACACTACATGGTCTCTAATATTAATTGATTATCTTCCCATTTTATTTCACCTTCTGGAGTTGGCTCATAATTCTCCATTCCCGTAGCTTGTATGTGATATATGCACTCCAAATCCTTGTACTCTTCCACATTTTCTATGTATGACATGTTTTTCTTTGGGTCCATTGGGAAAATTATGCGTTGATCCGTATTTTCAAAATTGATAAATCTCTTTTGAAGCAGAATTTGCATTGTTTACTTTTCACCACATTCTTCCTAGTAGGGATAGAAAGTTATCTTCCTCAACTAGGGGTATTATCTCAAAATATCCATGAAAATTTACTCCCATGATGTTGATGATGAAGTTTTATATAACCCCTATAGGTACTACCTATGTTTTTAGCCATGAAAAAAACATGTGGAGAAGGATGTAACATTGGATGTCACATCTTATCCCAAGCATCCATAGTAAATATATTAAATTATGCACCATTGTTGACCAATATATAATTAATATTCCATCTTTCTCCACATAAATGAATTAGTATTTCTCTATCAAATCCCTCTATCTTTGCCACTTTGACATTTTGCACTTGTGTTTGCCTTAACTATTTTCCAAGTGCCATTTTCTATAATTTATGCATCAACCATTTTCCTAGTAATGGTAGGATTCCTTACGTGCATAAAAACTTACAAACCTCCAAAATTCATTTTTACTAACCCTATCTCCCTCAAAATCCTTGAACCACTCATTTTTAGCGGTCTTGTTTCTTCTCGAGAAATTATATTTTCCCTAGATATCTCACACCAAACCTTTTCATATTGCAAGATCCCCTTCTACTTACATTCGTCTCAATAGGGTTTTTAATATTATTTTTCGTATCTTTTATCTTGTCCATGGATGAATCTTGGGTGCGTGTGGTAGAATGAGTTGTTATATGAACCTTTTTTATGGTTTGATTATTTACACATATTTATCATTCACCACATTTAGTGTAATTTTAATCATGCATGTACGCTATTCATTTTTCTCCTTCATTATGGTATTCAAATGTGGGAAATCCTCCACTTTGTGCTTCTTTTGAAAATGTGCATGATTGGGATGGTTAGAAAATCTCATTGGTAATGATCTTGGGAACCACATTTATAACAAGTTCTAGGTGGATATATGCCACCTCCACGACCTCCTCATAATCATCCATTTCCTCAACCATATCCATGCACCCTTCATTAGCATTTTCTAATGTAGTTTGTCAAAGTCCTAGTGACATGGGTTCATAGATCTGGTCAATAATGTGACAATTTGATGTATCATGGGTG
Organism: Taxus wallichiana var. yunnanensis; assembly: GCA_018340775.1. NCBI lineage: Eukaryota > Viridiplantae > Streptophyta > Pinopsida > Cupressales > Taxaceae > Taxus > Taxus wallichiana. Next base: position 831,642,435 of record CM031234.1, read on the forward strand.
TGTGCATCACATATTTTACAATAAGTGACTACCTTTAACTACTTAGAAAGATGGAGTAGAGGAATTTTTGAGGATCGTGGCTACCTTCAAATATCTCACAATCAATAAACATGGCCTTTAGAATTTTGCATGGGTATGTGTTTTGGTGTGGCCCTCTACCTCAAAATTAGTACACTAAATGCCACTATATGTTTCTCATGTGATTTTACCTCTTAATTTATCTAGTTGGGTCACCATATATGTGATATGTGTGTCCATGAATGGGCTCACACTAGTATCAATACTTCTCATTGATTTAGCATGTAAGGCTACTTCTACCGCTTCCCACGGTTTGGTGAAATTATTTTTTGACAATGCTTTCCTAAAGGGTAGTAAGAGCCCCTAAAAACTAGTAAACATGTTGTGTAGGAGTTATCTCATAAGAAATATTATAGATTAGGGTTTTAAAGTGTGCATCATGTGCGCATACACTCTAAATGAGTTCCTTATTAATTTACTTGAGCACCAAAATACTATATTTTTTGAACTCTAGAATATCAAATTCAGTTTAAAATACCACTTTAAGTTAATCATAGTCTACGGATACATGTAATGGGTTGTATTTTCAATACCAAGAATGGGCATGAATAAGTAGTGTTATCACAAACTAATTTTCTCTCTTCTAAGTAAGTTATACCCTTTGCTTAGAATATAAGTTCACATTTGAGAACTTGTTATGCAACATTTTTGACACCTTGATACTTTGGTAGGTGCAAAGACATTTCATAAAATTTATTCAACACAACCACTTGCTATGTAGTATTTACGATTCTACCTTAAAATATAATATTAGCTATCGGGGGAATTTCTTCCACTCCCATAACCACTTTTAACTAAGGGATTAGTCCCAACTCCCTATTGTACTAGTGTATTTCCTTATATACACCGTCGCTGCTAGGGTGGTGGTATTGGTATTCGTCATCCCAAATCATTGTGCTTTAAGTTTATTAGAATTAAATTTTAGTCCTTGTGGTGTTGATTGCAATGATTATAAAATGTATGGTAAACTGATATCCAAAGTTTCATTCTTCTTGGACTTCTTCACCTCTTCATCACTATCAATTTCAATAAATACATGTTCTTCTATATTAGTTGAATCATGCACATGAGAAAGTGTGATTGGTTGGATTAGGATAAAATCATTGTTATATTTCCTTTCTTCATCCTCCAGATCATTATATTTGTTTTGGCACATCGCTATGTCTTCCCGAGCTTCCTTCCCCCTCACTTATCCTTACCTCAACAATTATTTGTGGTCATCCCCATAGTTCCTAGAATTGAGTTCGTATAGACATAGAAGTTATTTATCCAATTATTTATTCCTTAATTATTCAAATTGCATCCTCCTAAAGGTGTGTTAATTTAGAGAATCCATGGCTTAATCCTAATATCTTCATAACCTTCCTCTATCTTGCAACGCCCATGCTTATAAAGAATATATCCTTCCATGGGAAATTTTATATTCCCATGTAAATAATCATTTTCTTGACCTATAATGGTAGGTGCTTTAAATATGATCCCTGGGGGTCCGTAAAGAAGTATAACTATGCTTTATCCACATATATAAACATTGAAACTAAATACTCAAGGATATATCTCCAAAGTATTCCTTTCCGACAATAGTCTATCGCATGTGTCTAGGATACATCGTGTGATGCTAGCTTCCTTGTGTGATAATAATTCCAAGGATAGTTCCAACCCAAATTCCTACTCTTTCCTAGACAATAGGCAACTAACCATGCATGTAGGTGTAGCAAAAGCTCATAAGAAAATGTTTTATACAATTCATCATAAAGATTGACCTAGGAAAATTTTTAAGACCTTATAAAAAAACCATATATATTACTTGGAGAATATCTAAAAAATGACTTTTGAATTATTGGAAAATGCCATGAATTGAAATTAAATGCTATCAAACAATAAAAACTATCACCCGATAAAAAAATTCTCTTTTTTGCACGTGGTAAAGGTGATTTGACTATATTTGTTTCTATTACTATAAACACTAAGCGAATCAACCAAAAAAAAAAACTTGTACTTTGAAATTTAGGAAAAATAGAAAGTGACCTAACACCTCAAAATTATCCAAATCTAATTTCAAAAACCCAAATATTCATCAATTAATGAAGATTAGCCACTACAATTTACACCAAATTGGCCTCTACCCACTTTCTTAGAAATAAATCCTTACAACTCGGGTGATGTTTTGTGAAACCGTCTATAAAATTTTGTAAATAGACCTTGATATTATTTTGTGTCAAGCAAATAATTTTCCATTCACTTCATTCTTTCATGTTTATAAGGTACGAACAATGGAACCAAAATGGTGGATTCTAGTAGCCTTTTCCACCTAGTTGCACATTGACTCTTTATTAGGCACGCATAATTTCCTCCATCATCGTGATGACATATCACACTTAAGAGAAACTAAGATGCACTCACCCAAAGCGTGAGAGGCCTCTAGGTCCCATCAAGATTAGCAAAGGTGAATTTAATTATTATTTTAGCATATATAATTATATTTCGAGTTCATTAACATGTAACACAATCATGGAGAGCTAGAGGAGCGATGCATGAATTAATTGTACCTAATATATGGATAGAACTTGTATATATATATATATATATATATTATATATAGTTCTATCCATATATTAGCAAAATCCAGTACAATTAATTCATACATCACTCCTCTAGCTCTCCATGATTTATCCCATAAAAACTACATATCATTCTAGACCCCTCCATGGGCATTTATAGTAGTGGGAACTTCCCTTTACTAGTCTTACAAGAGCTAATAACAACCCTTGAGTTTACAATTACAATTAAATAATTCATTTAAATGGTAGAAAAAATTAACCACTTGCCGATTGAACCCTAATGGATTGGTGTTGTCATTTATGTCAGGTGGCATTAATGGAAAATGTGTGATTGGTGAAGTGAGTATCAATCAGGGGCATGAAGGTTGATTGGTAGTGCCTTCTCAATGATGGTTGGATCTCACGAGTGGTTTCAAGCTGAATTCGGTGTGTTGTAAGCTTGGTTAGTGAGGTACTTTCCCACTGAAGGTATGGATATGATTGGTATAATTGTCTCAAGTGTTATATAGGTCATAAATGATATTTCTAGGATGTGTAAGAGCTTTGAGAATGAGCATCAAGTCAGGTGTTTTAAGTCATAGTTGGAACTAGCCCATTTAGGCCTAGTTATAGAGTCTAACAAAGTGTAAGAGCTCAATGCAGGCCATGATAATCCTAGGTAAGCATGGTAGGAGTCTAGGAAAACTTCCTATAGCATGTAAGAGCATCTAGAGGGCTTACTTTAGCTTTTGGAGGAAAAATTAAAGCACTAACCAAAACCGCCTTTGAGAACTAGCAGTGGAAGCTTAGATAAATGAGATTGGTTTGAGATGTACATGATCATTTATGAGAAACCAATCCATAAAACATGTAGAGGGATGTGTTGTAGTTCTCTAGGTCAAGCTTCATAAATTTTTAAAGAGAATTGTGAAAGTTATTCAAGTTTTACCAAAACCAGTTTCTTGAAAAAGACAAACTTAACACCTTGTCTTCTTAGCACCCAAAAAAATATCAAGCCTTCTTCAGATAAATCATATAATGAATTTTTTAAGATCAATCTAAGACTGAAATTTTGAGGAAAATTGGATAAGGAACGAAAAATTTCTATTTATTTTACTAACATTATTTCTCTCTCCAAACCTCCTTCCTAGAGCGATAGGCAAAAAAATGAAGTTTTGAGCCTAAAATTCACTTGTGTAAGTTATGGAAACCCTTCAAGGTTGTATTATAATCATCCTAGGCTAGAATAGTGGCATCTTGGATCTTCATGTCCAACTTCTCCACGGGTATGTCCTGGTTTTGCATAATTTTGACTATATAATCTGAAATTGAAGACTCCAAGATGATTTATCTGCAGTAGAAGGTGATGTGTGATTATAGTTCATGAAGTGATTGGGGTTAGTTTAGTGCATATATTGTGAATTCTTAGTCAATTTCCCTCTCCTACTACTAAAAGCACATTCAAACCAAACATTTAATAGTGTTTGAAAGGGTTTTGTGAGTATGCATGTTTTGAGCTAAGAAATGAATGTGAGTATCTTCTACAGGTCCAATACAACTAGTTGAAGCTAAAAATTTCTTTTGTTAAGTTGTGTGAAGGTATATTTTTCTTTTCTCCTTAACTGCTCTATACAAGCTCTATCAAGAAGACTAAATTCGAGTGCTTGTAAATATCATCCTACAAACCATGCTCACAAGCTTATGAAGATAATGTTAGTATTATTCTTAAAGTGTTCCTGCCATGGAATATCTTCAAAATGAATCTTTGTTAAAGGAAAACTCCTAGTTAATATTGTCTTATGTGATCTCAAGAACCTATACACACAATCCAACAAGTAATTTTTTTTCATATATAGATTCCTTGAAATGGAAATGGTTCTTGACATAGTCGATTTTAAAAGGACAATTGTAGCTTAAAAGTTCATTATATGGCTTGGAAAGTGGTTCAAACTAGTAGAACATCAAACCTTTGAAGACTATTTTTGGTTTCTTGGGATAATCAAGGACTGTACTTTTGATATCAACTATGAAGTTATCCCTACAAAAAATGTAAAATGAGACTTAAAAGAGGTAAGTGAACCTATAATGAAGTTTTCATTCACTTGTCATGGCATAGAAAGGAAGTATAAGGTGGTGAAAGCCTAAAAATTCATGCCTAGGGTTTGTAACTTGAAACCCTCACTTTGCTCAATTTTGAAAGATCAAGTTCATTTGATCTTGTAAGCATGATTTTAAATCAAATATTGATATGACGAGTTGTGTAAAGTTATTATCCATATGGGAAGATTTTTTTGAAGATGTGTTTGATTGAGAAAGTGTGTGGTCTGGGTATAATAGTGAAGATACATCTATTTTTTAAAAAATCATGTTACATTGTTCAAGTGCACGCCTTTGTTGAAGAAGAGATGTGTCACTCTAATCTCTTAATAGTGAAAAGTGTATGAAAAAAATCACACACCTTATCAAATTTAAAATAGGATCCTAAAAGCTTCTTCTTGTGTCAAATAAAGATCCTCCATCTCTCGCTAGGTAGACTTTTGTGACATTAAAGTTGAAGTGTATGAAGAAATAATGAATCAAATCCTCTATGCTCTGTTTGGTTAGCTTGCAAGACTCTTGAAATTGAATTCATAGCTCGGTGTGCTATCCGATAAAAGCGCATAATAATAAAACACCGAATAATAATAATATAGAAACCGAATTCATTCGGGATATCTTTACATAGATGGAGTGTAAAATTTATAGTCTTTGATCTCCTACAAAGGTGGAGTCAACACTCATCTTCAAACCCTATAATCTCTCTCCATGAATCTCTTAGATATATCCGTAGGATATCTCTCTCACCAAAATAGCTATATTATTAATATGAGTTGTATTAACTCATTATTAATAATATTAAAATTTATTAATAATGTCACAACATATTTGTAACATTCACTCCCCTATTGTTAACATTATTAATTCACAACATACACTCCCCTAATGTTGACAAGGTAGAAAAAATAATCACACTTCCTTCTACAGCTTGTCGCCTATACGTGCTCATGATCTGGATGGTTTTATAGGACAACCAACAACCTACAAGGATGGTTTTGCAGGACAGCCAACAACCTCAACAAGGATGGTTTTACAGGACAACCAACAACTTCAATATCATGATGCTACTTTTCCTTGTGCTTTCATCTATCCACTATGTCTTTCCTTCAGGGAATCATGTAGGAACCACTGCTTACTAAATACAAACTGAATAGAGGGAAAATTAAACATTAATACCATGTTCTAGTTGCCCCCCTCCATGTGAATATTTCACTTATTCAAACATGAACTCTGAAATCAAATCTGAAATAAAATAAAATACACACACACACACACTGCCACCACAGCTTCATGCATCCCCATCGTTGGTGACTGATGAGATGTCATTGATTGACCTCCAGCCTCCATTTCCTCCATCCTCCATGAATCATGATGCTTACTCAGAAAATTTGACATTCAAGCTCAAATTTGCATCACCTTTTGTCCATGCATCTTCCCCACAAATCTTCTCTTTGGTTCTTAAATTCCAAAGCGGGGCTCAAGGGGAAGCGCCCTAGGCTGGCTCCTTGTCATGGTACAAGGCGGGGTCAAGGGGTAGAGCTCCCGAAGCCAAGAACATTTCCTTCTTCGATGTCATCAAAAATATCATCATAACTGCAATATTATTGATCTTATTCTCCCAAAAAATTGGACGCTGGGTTAATGCGTTCGCAAGGCAATTTTTTTTTACAATATTTTAACATTGACTCTTGACTTGACTTGACTTGACCGCAACTAACCTTTACATTGACACTTATAAACAAATACTATTGAAAAAGACTCTTTTAACTTATTTGACAATAATAATAAATAAATAAAACTAATGAGGACCTTTTAAATATCACTTATATGATAAAGGACTTTTTTTAAGACACGATACACTTACTATATTGAAAGTTGGATCTCACCTATCAGTGCACTCTTAATAACGAACAATAGAGACAAACGTGATACAATTACAAAACAAATGACAAAGTTTTTCACTCTTGACAAAAGGAAAATCCAATTAAAGATTGGATTTAGCATTACTTAGAATAATAAAATAATGACCCATAAAACAAAAAACAACTACACCTTTAAAAAAATGACATACGTGGATACTACGGAAGTTGCATGGAAATGCATACACGGGTGGACGTTCAGTTGATTGTCAAACTCAGGTGAAATTCATGATACCAATGAATTGTGGATAGCTCGAGCTTGGTGGTAAATGAGAGAACATAGCTGGATACGTGATGAAGTGTCAGGATGACTCTTTTATAAATTTGTTTCCTCAAGCACATAGACAGACTGCCAAATTTTTATTGCAGAATCTTCCTCAGAATGATTCCCTCGATAAGATTATTAGATATGCACTTTTATGTTTCTTCCAAGTGACTTCTATATTACGAGAATAGACGATCCATTTTGAAGAATAACTACAGATCCAATGCAGATGTTGACAAATATGACATGCACATTTGTATATAATCCTTCACAAAAATGAAACACATCCATGGTTCAACAGAAAATTCACACAAACTCAAAACAATACTAGGCAGATCTGAATGTCACTCCGTAGAATTCGTTAGAGATAAGAATGGGTAGATCTCAAAGACTACCACAAAAAGACTGAGAATATTAAAGCAAGCAATCACCGAATTACAAAATTATGACCTGTGAATTTATAGATCCATGCACTTGTATAAAATATCCACTGAAACTCAATCCAAATACCGAATACAATGCCTGATGTAGCTCTATTGGAAGCATAGAGTTTGCCAGTATTGAAATCTTTTGAAATCGAACCAATCAAATCACTATCAAAGTAATCTGAATGATGCAATATATATCAAGCCAGATGCAAAGTGAAGAGTATGATGAGTGGAAGACAAATGCACAAAACATACATAAGTTAACTGGTGTATGAGTATGGTGAATCAAAATCAATGCAATAACGCAAGCTAATGCTTAAATTATCTTAGACAATATATTGGTTGAGATATGCATTCATCTTGATACTACTATGCAAATAAATGGCTTTAGAACACCTTTTACAAAAGGAAAAACACTGTTTTAGTATGATTTGTAACGCAAAATTAATAATCTCTTCATTAGCCGGGTCAACCAAGAACTACAGTGGCTCTTCATCGTACAACACATCATAGCTCCATTATTGAACTGATTTCTTACTCGATATCACCGATAAAAACTGCACAATAATAAAACATCGAATAATAATAATAATAATAATATAGAAACTAAATTCATTCGGGATATCTTTACATAGATGGAACATACAATTTATAGTGTTTGATCTCCTATAAAAGTGGATTCAACACTCATCTTCAAACCCTATAATCTCTCTCCATGAATCTCTCAGATATATCCCTAGGATATCTCTCACACCAAAATAGCTATATTATTAATATGAGTTGTATTAACTCATTATTAATAATATTACAATTTATTAATAATGTCACAATATATTTGTAACACTATCAAGTCATCGTCTTGCTCATGATCAAAATTGTGATCACTAGCACAAACACATATTTCTCTCTTAAGTGCTCCATTGCATTGGAAGACCAAAGCGACGAGAATTGAAGAATTGTGAAGATATTATAAAAGAAGAGTATAGGATTTAGTAACATTCTTACATGATGGTAGTTAAAATAAGGAATATTGATGTTAGGTTACATGTAAAATACTGAGATGAATCATAAATGGGAGTTACAAAAAGAAATGTCATATATGAAGGTAGGTTGTCGGGATGTTGCTTGAACTTCCCATTGGTCACTTTTTGAACAAAATAAAGCTTAACAAGTATGACAAGTCAAGTACTTGTAATCGAAAACTTTCAAATGCAATTATGACTACTATAGAAATTTTCTATGAAGTCACTTCACCTCCTGCAAGAGTTATCAAGTGTGTAATATGAAGAGTCTTAGAAGATGAAGTTGCAAATTCATGTACAAGAGACCATATTGACTACAAAAGGTAATTTGTGTGACTAGTAATGTTGTTGAAGCTTGGGAAAGATATAGATGTGCTGTTGAGATTATATGAGAATGTGATAGAGATAAGTGTTATTGTAGTAAGGGGTGTAATGTTAAATAAGTATAGAGGTGCATACGTTAAGGAGAGAATCATTCTCATGAAGGCGTGAACATGTTTTAGTGTGAGCAAAAGAGCAGATTTAATTGCAAAGAGACTGAAATGAAAGATTTGGGGAAGCGATCAAGTTCTTCTTATTCAAAAATTTTGATAATGAACCAAAATGTCGAGTTGAATGAAGATGGATGTGCATGAGAATAATATGTTGATAACCTTGCTTTGAAGGAGCTTGAAACTATGAAACATAGAAGGACTAAGGTAAACCCCATGACTAAAATACTACAATAAGATAAACACATGTGAATTACGGGCTTGTTTATATGATTCAATGAGTGAGAGAATGATATGAAATTTTGGTCAAAATAAGCCGTGTATGATAGAGCCTAGTAGATGATTAGGTGACCAGACGAGAAGTGAATTAGGAGAAGAACTGAGAAGAAGAGCGAGCTGATCTATAGGTCACTATTTGTTGTGTGAGAAAAAAAAATAAGAGTGATAAAAAATTGCATAAGTCTAAGTAGCAGCTTATCAACTAGAGAGTTTAAGCTTCCATATATGTTGAAGCTTACAGAAGGTCAGTAGGTGTTGGACTAAATTTTAGAGTTAAGTCTTCCAGGAAAGTAGAAGCTCGCTAAAGACTAAGTAGGTGCTTGGTTGAATTTTGGAGTTGCAGCTCCATGTTGAGTAGATGCTCAACTTGAGATCATTGTAATCTTTACAGGACATTTTTGTCTAATTTAGTACTCTATTTTCACCGGTATTTTCTCCCTTGAAGTGTTTCTCACATTAAATCCTATTTCTACGAGTTCTCTCTCATGTTAATGTAGGGGTAATAATATCAAGTGGGGATACCTTTTGGTGGACCATCACTTCATGATCCCTTTGTTTAAAAGTTTATTTAATAAAATTTAGGTCGGTCTTTCACAATTAAATCAAACCGTATGACTGATTCACCCATGCTATATATATAGGATGATCCCTCACGGGATTGATATAATGTAATCATAAGTTTTTGTATATGTGAGATCATATTGTTTATGATCAAAGTGAGCTATAAAATTGTGAGAATATGTTCTGCATTTAATTTGTGAAGACCGAGGAGTGAAGTGGAAGTGTTGGGTAAAATATTATGTGAAATTATTAATACAAGCAATGCTTTATTTCGAGTGGGTTTTTTTCCTTTGGGTTTCCCCACTATAAATTTGGTGTTCTGTGTCATTTACATTTCTATTATTCACTTTATGTTCATGGTTTATAATAAGTAAATATAATTATCTCAATCCTTGTTTAATCAATGTACTTCATAATCTATACTCTTCGGAAATTATATTGTGGATTTATATTTTGTTAATTATACATTCCATTTAATTCCCTAACATGGTATCAAAGCAGTTGGTTATGCTTGTGCAAAGATAGATATGGATGCTTTTTGGTTTGTAGGAGTAAAGAAATTGATTTTTTTGGATTTGTTAAACCCTATCTATTCCATCATTGACTTCAACCTAATCAAGTGAAAAATCCAACTTTCACCCACAATTTATGTGAATATTGGTAGATTTGATGATTGAATCTTACTTATTTTATTTGAAACTTTAATCTATTGTTCTCTGAGAAGTTTCTTCATGTTTAAGTTAAATTTTTCTTCATAGTTGTGTGTGCATTTATTAAAAATGGTTAGTAATGTTAGTTTTTCAATGGATAAATCTTATTTATTAAATGAAACTAATTACAAGTATCTAGAGAGTTAGGTTAAAATCTTATTTCATGGCTAGAAAATTATGGGATCTTGTAGTTGGTGTGGAAAAATGACCCACTAGAAGACAAGAAAATCTTGAAAACCTTAGCTCCTTCACTCAAATATCACATGAAGCCCTATTAATCCATTTACAAGTCATAAGAGATGAATTTTTAATGCATATAGGTCATATGGATTCTCTTGCTGATGCATGGAAATAATTAGAAACTATGCATGAAGGAAATCGTCTCTCTAAGATAATTAAACTAATTTTGGAATTGTTTATAACTCCCATAAAGGGGATGAGAAAATTATTAATTACCGGCTAAAATTAAAAAATATTAAAGATCAGTTGGATGGATGTGATTGTGAATTGTTTAAGGAAAAGCTTCGTATTTTATCATTTAGATAACTCATGAAAACTTCGGGACCTATATCTCTATACATAACTCTAAATATCAAAATGAAAATGATTTACCTGATCTGGACACTTTGTCTTCTCTGCTAATTCAAGAAGAATGTGTAATGGAGAATTTTGATTCAAAAGAGACTTCCTCTCAAGCATTTTTCTCTCATAATCATAAACCTTCTCAAAATAGGAATAATATCAACCCTAATTATATCAAAATTTAAACCTAATCCTAAATTGAATTATGTTAGAAATAGTTATAATTTTAAAGTAAAATTCAATGGAACATGTAACAAATGTGGAAAATTTGGTCATAAAGAGTTTTATTGTCGAGTAAAAACTAACAAATTTGCTAAAAATGCTAAAAATAGTAAATTTAACAATCATAAGAAATTATAGACACCAAAATTGGGTCACACTCCCCTTGGCCTCCCATCAAATAACCAACTCAAACATATTCACCTAACCATGGCCCCTTTCACCCCACATTAATATTAATTTAATTAACTTAATTAAATTAATACCCACCCTCACAATATACATTACTTAATTATTCTAATTAAGCTAATTTCCACCTAACCCTAGACCTATTCTTGGCATGTTTCCATAACCAACTAAGACTTAGTCCCACTTACCTTAATGAGTTAAGACTTAGTTTAACCCTAAAAATCAATGCCTACTATCCCTCTAACCACCTTCCCACTCATAAAAATGTAACATCCATTCTAAATATGTGGATCAAGGAATGAACCTGAGTTAAAAGAGGCGAGATCTACCAATTTTAGTAAACCTAGGGAATCCCACCTTAACCGACACCTTTGGTCACCCCTGAACCGACATTGGTAAACTCGGAACCATCATCGGTTACTATTTATTCACCTAAGAAACCTTGTTTTTGGGTTGGCATATTCTAAGAGAAAGAAGACGAGAAGAGAGCTACATGCAAGCAAAACCAGAGCCTTTTCACGCACCTAGACATCTATAGCCGCAGCACCAGGATAGATCCAGAAGAATTTGGCACTCACGGTAACATTCCGGGAAGTGTCACTATTGCACCAAGCTCCATTCCATCAACTGATCATCACCACCACCCAACCATTGGACCTGCAACATTGGTAAGTGTTTTATCATTAATCATTTCCATTCCTATTTTGTTCATAGAGTTGTTATCATTTCGTCATCATTCTTCTATTAATATTCCCATTCCTCCATAGCCTTCTTTTTGACAAACCCAAAAATATCACCCACCCATTTATCAAATCACCTATCTTGGCCCTTCCACCTCTCTGAGTGTTCTTAGCATTCCCACAGACTCTCCATCCCCTTCTTTAGCCTCATCTAACCTCACCCATACTCTACAATAAATTTTTTAGTGAACTACTGTCACCCCACTCAACCGACACTGGTTACCCATAACCGTCGTCGGTCTCCCTTAAACCATCATCGGTTATACCCAATCGACCTTGGTCTCTATGTTTCACACCTATGTGCCAATAACAGAACCAAACAACCTTTTACCAAATAACCTAAGTAACCTAGAACCTGACCCTGACTAGTTCTAGTACCCTGACACCTACCAACCCTTCATATCTGACTATAGCCTAGCCTATTATATTAGATTTTCTTACTATACTTGAATGAGATACCTAAATCATACCAACTACAGTAGGACTTTACTTATTTCTCACATTAATTTGTTTTAAATAGTGGATTGACACCATCTAGGAAGTATCACACTTCCCAAAACTAGCATACGTTAGGCAGTCCACTTTGTCATATATCATATAACTTCTCTTTTGTGGTCTTGTTTTCTATTACGGGTAGTTCCTTCAAGCCAAAAGGAAGATCTCACAATCGGCATTAGATCAAGAAGTTAGAACATGCATAACAACCATCAACCAACCCATTTAACAGGTATTCCTCCTAGCCCTTACCCTTATCTGTTTCGTCATTCAAAAAATAAATGAAAACGGTGAAACATTTTGGCATGCCCGGTGGGACCCATCATGGGTTCTATTGCATTTTCCTCATTTCTAGGTGAAAGTTGTGTGTTTGTTTCCCTTTAAAAGGCTTACACATTAATCTTTTTCTCTAGTAATATTCTCTTCTTTCTAATTTCTCTAAAAGAAACATTTATATTAGTGCATTTAAAAAGGAATCATTCTTCTTTCTTGTTTTCTGCATTTAGTGAAAGAGCATACCATTTCCTATTCCTCATTTGTTTCATCGAATGTAATCTTTTGATTTGGCTTAAAATTGGTTGCATTACATTCTAATTTATTGCATTTAGCTCACATTAAAATGAGGGCAACCTATATGCTAGAAGTCATGCCCAATTGATGGTTGACATAAATAATCGTAGAAAAGCACATTCTCTCTCTCTCTCGTGTCTTACCAAACTTGCACAAAATTAAAATATACCCATATTTCTTAAACAACATCTTACTTGGGAACACCTATCCATGATCACACGATCATATTGATAGGTACTCCCTAGCTTGTTGCCTCTATCAAGTCATCATCTCAGAGGACCGTCCGCCCCCACCATAACATACCTGAAACCTCTCCTTCTAGATTTCCTTCTTGTAGGATGCCTTCCTCACCAAAAACTCTATTCTAAATTCATGATTCATTCTTCTAAATATCATAAGCTCGGGTAAGTGCACCAAGTTGGGGGACAATTAAGTGGACATCAAATCCTGAATTTTACATTAAAAACAGGAAAACATAAAATTTAGTCTTCCGCGGACTTGAACCATGCCGAAAAGTAAAACTATGTCATAAAAATGGTACCATTGTGTAGGGGAGACTATTAGCTTTGTAGAAATACTGATTTTAAAGTGAATAGAAGAGAATAAATATCATTTTATAGTTTTTTACTAATAGTAGGTCTTTAAGACACTTTTTCCTGTGAATGTTTATGTCTACGTTTAAGGCGCAAAATTTGTTTCACTTATCGAATGTGATAAAACATATACCATCCCAACCATGGTGAAATTATATACATGTTCAAAAAAAATTTATTTGATTTCAATATTTTTGATGAAGTTATGGCCGGCAAACGGAAAGTGCTATGTTTCTTTATGTTTTCATACCACTTTCACGGAAAAAATCATAAAAATAAAATATTACTAAAAAAATACAAAATAAAATCCATCCCAAGATAGATAGTGGCATATAACTTCTCACCAAAGGAAAAAAATATATATCAATTTTTGGTCATCCAAATTGTGGGCAAACGGACTATAATCTTATCGGCGTTTAAAAAAAAAATACCAAGTCATTGAATTTTGAGTGTTTAATATAGCTAATCTTGTCCATTTTTTACAAAAATTAGTATTTTAGAAACTAGATTCCGGATGCTACGATTCATATTGATATAATTTTGTCTAATTTTGAGTTTATGTATTACTAATAATCCCTACAAGTTGATATTATGTTGTTATTTGCAATATGATGTCCACGGATGACCCTATATTTGTCCATCAACTTCCTGCACTTACCCGCTCAACACATTAAAAATCACTTTTTAGGCACGTGTTTTTAGTGTTTGATTGACGTGTGTTTTGAGGTGTGAGGATACACTTCTCCATTTTTCCATTCTATTTCCTTACACACTCCACAATCACATTTGGAGTATTCTGACTTCTTTTGAGTGTGTCAGGATTTCATTGCATCATCTCTAGACTTACGGGTTGATTACTTATCTTACTAAAATTCACAACGATCCATTTTATACATCTTTCCAATTTTCACAGTAACCAACATTGGTTACCCCTAACTGGCATCGATTTTCCTTAACCAGCATTAGTTTTATGTGCTTTTGGGTTAAATTTCCTAAAGAACTCTGTTATCCAAATAACTCGCCTAGCGATTCGGATAAATTGCATACACATTTCGGCCCTAAGTTATTCATTAAAGAATTGTGCACACTCAAGATCACTTGGCACATTCCCTTGGTCGCAGTTTCCTTACGCGCCCCTTTCCTTTCTCTCCTTCCACCTCTCCCTAACACCCATCTTTCATGAATTTTCCTTCTTCCTAGACAACTTCTTCCCTTCTCGTGTGCCTCACACTTACTTCTAAGTCCTTGGCCTTTCACGCACCACACCCATTACCTTGTAATAGTTATGCCTTAACCATATGTTCTTTGCTCACCAGTTTTCTTCATCTCCCGTGAGCATCACGCGCGCCCCTTTGCGCCTTCCTCTATTTTATCCACGCGGCCTTCCTCATTCCCTTCTATGCTAGATCATCTTTTGACACACTTAAGTGTGTCATGCGTAACCATTCAAAGCGTGCCAACAGAGCATTGAATCCTTGCAACAAACCCGTTGATTGATATGTGGTAGAAATGACAAATAGTTATACTTCTAGCCATCATCTCACCCGATTAAATGCGCGCCATGTGTTTTACGTATGCCAACGACTGTGACATCTTTTGACAGCCATATCTTCTACTATAGAGCTCAGATTGACACACACCTACACTTGTCGAGAGGCTGCGACATTAGCTACAGTGCCAAAAATTCAAAATTTAAATTTTGGCGGGTCTAGTAGGTAAGAAACGGAAAATGTATCTCTAAACATTGATGACTAGATCTAATTGCTCCAACCACCCAATTTGGTATGATCTTCCCTCCTTTATCTTCAACACGTCAAATAGGCATGGGGAAGCGTACTTCACAAATTGCCAAGTGGATTTATAGACATTTAATGCTTCTTGTTTTTCCCTCCTTTTCCCTTCTTCCTCCATAGATTCATCTATAGATGTAAGAGCAAGGATCATTTGTTATGTTGGACACTCTGGATCCTTGCATGTTCGCCAAGGACTTCATATTTTCTATATTTTGAGTTATGAGACCTTTATGTATGGCTCTTGCATGTGGATATCAGCCTCCTTCATCATTGTAACAACTCTATGCATTTATAGAAGTAATAGAAGCATCATTTTGTGACTATTCTCTATCCTAACATGTTTGCATTCCTTCTTCTTGCCTTTTATTTTATGTTGTGTGCTGCTTGTGCTACTTAAGGTCCCTTGCAGTTTCGTATTTGGTTGTGTTCCATGAGAATTATATGGTGAATACGTATTTCACTATGCTACTCATGCCTAGTCTCCTTTCACGCATTCCCTATCATTATCACTCGAACTAGATAGTGTTCATCCCTCTTTTCTGGTGCTATCACCTTTTAGTGTAGATTACTTCATGTTATCCTTCTTTCCATGATCCCTTGGCATTCTTAGCTTAGTTTCCCCTTTCAACACTAGGGGTAGGTATAGCAATAGAAATAGATAGAGGAACCAACCTTCTCTAGAAATCCATCCCAAGCTTGCAAGGTCCCATAAATTGGGGACAATTCCATTGTGGTTTAAAACACCTCATCCCTTCGAGATCCGAGACGTAGGTACACTTTTGAGAAATCAACAAATTTTCTTCCGGCATGCCCAGTGGGACCAGCATTGAAATCTCAAATTTCATATCTCTAAGTTCTGGTGTGTGAACTTAGTGTTTCAGCCTTTGAAGAGGCTCATTTCAAACACATCTAATGACTCCCAATATTTTAAGATCTCTGTTTCAGTAGTCTTGAGTGCCTTTCATGAGAAGAGTGCACACAAGAAGAAGTGTAATAGCTGAAGATTATTTTGAATACCTCCAGCTATCCCCGAGAAGATTTCATTCCAGAAATCCTATGCATGCATCTCTATCTCCAGCGTGTCGTGCCCATTCAACTCCTCCTCAAAACACACAACCTGCGCATCCTGCAATGGCACATCAACAACCCCTTCAATTAAGAAACTTTGCAAACTTTTTTGGAGGGAGTCCCTTACTCCTGGCCATGCAACATGATATGTCGAATGGCGTGCTCAAGAGTATTCCTTACTTTACTGGTGAGAATCAAGTCACCCCTCGGGAGCATATCCAAGATGTAGCAAATGTTTGTTCACTTTATCTGATCACACATGATGATATAGTGGTAAAATTTCTTATGACCTCTTTCAAAGGTAAATCACTTCAAAGGTATCGAGGCTTGAGACTTGGGTCTATTGCCACTTGGGATGAGCTGGAACAACTCTTTGCAATTACTTTGATGATAATTCAGATCACCTATCATTGGTGGAGTAATGAAAAGCAACAAGGAGGGCGCCCAATGAGTAGATGACTGATTTCAACATCAAATTTCAGAAGAATTGGGACAGAATTCCTCTTGTGGTAAGACCTACAGCCTAACAAGCTTTCCTTTATTATCTAAAGGTGCTCAAAAATGATATTTCAGTTATGATCCAATCTATGGGAGGTAGGACTTTACTAGCTACTTATAGCATAGCGAAGTAAGGGAAAAAAATAGTCTCATTCAAAGGCGGGAAAGTTAGCTCCTAGACAACCCATGCCCTGGTTCCTAGAGATGTCACAGGTGCCCCAACCTTTTGTGGCCCCTATTCCTATCCCTGAGAAAAGTGCGCAACCAGTTGCCTCAACATCATATTCTCCATCACAACAAAAAGAAGATGAAGAATTGAAGGACTTGATCGAAAATTTATCAAACAAGGTCATATCATTACAAAAATAGCATGCGCAAGCCTATAGAGGCAATTCTAATCAGGTTCATGGCCAAGGCAATCATCCCTAGTGGAATCAATATGGAAATCAAAGATACGCGCCCAATCAACAGAATGACAGATGGCAGCCTAATGCACATCTGTCCTTATAAGTCGTTCCTCCCGTGAATTCTCTCCCGGCGCCGAAGTGTAAGCCGAGCGCTTGTTCGGCTTCAGTAACAACTTGGCATAAGAGTCAGAATGGTGCTTTCCTTGCAACATGCCTCATAGTCAATATCATTGTGCTAATGTTACACACACACAATCCTTCATGATCTAGAATGATTCATCCTACGAGCCCTCAACAAGAACCCATGAAGCAGATAATGCAGATAGACCAGAAGTTCCTCTAGAGTCCAATTTGATGTTCTTTGGCGTAGAGGAATTTTGCACAATCAACTAAGTTGTAGAAGATATAAACAGATCGCGCGCCCAAGTTACGGACAACACAAGATATAAGAAAAGAATATTAGAGTCCGACGTGTAGGTTTCCCTGTGAACGTAAGCGAGATCCTCATAAGAAGAAATAATCAGACAAGGCATCATGTAGTAAAGGTGCTCAAATCCCTATGTAGGAAGCCCCTCGTAAAGCTTTGTCTCGACAACATGCGCCCCTCATTTGGTAACCCAAGCCTCACTCCAGCTAAAATTCAAGCTTCCATGCCTAAACAGTCAAGAAGGGATGTTGTTCCCCAAATGCACAAGATGGGGGCCTTTTGTTCAACATTGTTGACTAGATGAAGAGAACAAACATAAACGTCACAATGTGGGATGCCCTGACCATTCCATCTTAGTGGGATCTGTGCATGAAGATCTGGCGTAACTCCCACATGTTGATCCAGTTATGTAGAAGCCACACACTTCTGTCAAAATATGCCAAGAAGATGAGAAACAAGTAAGTAAAGTTTCTAAAACCTCACCCTTATATATGTCCTTGATTATAGGAAAAAACTTGTGCATAACTATTTGATTGACTCAAGCGATAGTACTTCTGTTATGCCTAAGAAGATAGGTGATGTCTTAGGTCTCGAAATATAGCTATTTATATAAAGGAGTCCTATAACTTAATGGCTCAATTGTAACCACCTTAGGATTCATCAAGGATCTTGAGTTAACCCTCCATGCATGTCCAAGCCGGATAATTACTCAAGATGCGTCAATTATTGACTGTCCCCTTTGTTTTCCTATGTCTATCAAGATAATTTATTACCAAGGTGGGTGGTTACTTGTCTTCCAATTGGTCTCACATGTTACTCAAGACAAAATATGGTACCCGGTTTACCATACAAGCTGAGCCTATATTTTTCTATCATGTAGAGTCATATGTCCCATCCCCTCTCCAAGCTAATTGTCTTATCCAAGAAGAACAAGTTTCAGTTCCTGAAGAGCAGTCTCTTCCACCCTCTATTCTAGACCTAGTGCTTGATGAATGGGTAGAAAGGCATCAAAAATTTGATCCCTATGCTAAAGAATTGGAAGCCTATGAAACTGGGCTTGGTACTTATTACATTCTAGAAGAAGACATTACACTTCCGCACATGCTCATGGGGGACAAAGTTCAAACTGGTCTATGGAAGTTGTACTTTGATGGATCCAAAAGTAGAAATGGTGCGGGAGCAGGAGTGGTTCTCATTTCCCCTAAGGATGAGAAATTCTTCTTCATGCATAGGTTATAGTTTGCATGCTCTAACAATGTGGTAGAATATGAAGTGCTAGTGCATGGCTTGCTCATTATTGAAAAGAAGAAAATTAAAGCGCTGCAAATATTTGGGGACATATAATTGATCATCCACTAGGTCACCAAAAAATTCCAGAAAAAGAATAAGCTTCTTAAAGCTTATAAATATAGAGTTTGGGACCTACTTGAGAGCTTTGATGCCCTTAATCTGCAGGTAGTCCCGCATAGAATGAACAAAGAAGTTGACCAGATGGCCACACTCAATTCACCATTTTCTCTTGCTGAGGAATTTATCAAGGGAAACACTCATCACATTAAGATGGTAATCAGACCATCCATTCCAGGAAATAACACCAGCTCGGCAAGTGTTTGAAAGTGACGTGCATATCGTCTAGTTTATCCAAAAATAAGCTGAATTTTCATCAAGTATGCAAGCTGACTTGCATGTCAACTATGGTGACCAAGTAATATAATTGAAGAGAAATAAGTTGCCTAAAAGGCTGGTCACCTTAGAAAAGATGTTCAACCCTAATGATGAGTTCAAGGTTGAAGAAAGATACGCTGCGCCGCTCAAGAGGATCTGCTCCTCCATTACCATTGCACATGGAAAAGAGATACTGCTCAGTAGAACTTGTGCGTATGAAGAAAAATAGGCCTTCATCTCTCTCTGTCAATAATACAGTGATATTTTCTCATGGGAGTATGAAGACATCAAAGGTTTTGATCCAAGTATTTCTCAACAATCCATTGACCTTGATCTTGGTATAAAACCCACCAGATAGAAGCAATGACCAGTTAATCCAAAAATAGAGCCCCTCACGAGAAAGGAATTATCCAAACTCAATGATGCAAAAATTATCTTTCCCATCAAATATTCCACCTAGGTCACGAATCTTGTTCCAATGCGCAAGAAAAATGGTGAAATTAGACTCTGTGTTGATTTCAAAGATTTGAATAAGGCATCTCTAAAGGATCATTATCCTTTGCCTCTAATGGAGTAGATTCTGCAGATCATAGCTGGCGTGTAGACATTCTCCATGCTAGATGGGTATTCGGGTTTCAACCAAATCTTGGTCAAGGAAGAGGATCAATTCAAAACAAAATTTACAACCAAGTGGGGAACATATACATATTAGAAAATGCCCTTTGGTCTGTCAAATGTGGGCACAATGTTTCAAGTGTGCCATGGATATTGCCTTCAAAGGTTACATCAATGAGTTCATCTTGGGTTACTTGTATGATATAACCTGTCTTCTCAAAGCAGAGCGTGGATTACATGGCACACTTGGAAAGTTATTTAAGAGATGCAGAGAATTTGGGGTATCTCTTAACCCCAAGAAGTGAAATTCTATGGTGGTGCGGGGTAAGATCTTGGGGCATGTGGTTTCAAAGGATGGCATCATGATTAATCCTAAGCGTGTTTCAGAGTACATCCTAGCCCTTTCCCTACCAAAGTGCACAAAAGGCCTTACAATCCTTACTTGGTAAGATTAAATTTGTTAGGTGTTTTATCCCTAACTTGGTGGGACTGTTTTGACCCATGACCCTTATGTTTAAGGACATAGCCTTTAGATGGAAAGCAAAAGGAAGAGAGAGCTTAAAAAGATCAAGAAGGAGACTGCTTGTGCACCAAATCTCATCAATCTAGATTATTCAAAGGATTTCATCCTTTATGGTTATGGCATGGATGCAAGTGTTGTTATTGTCCTAACATAAGGAAATGAACCGGGACTAGAACAGCCGGTGGCCTTCTTCAACTAGTTCTTTGAAGGATTATGAATTGACATATAGTCACATAGAGAAGCAAGTATTTTCCATCATGCGCATGCTCAAGAAATTCAAAGGTATGCTCGCCAAAAATCATATCAAGGTGTTAGTATCCCACTCATCTATCAGAGAATTCATTATGGGAGCAGATATCAGTGAGAAGAGAGCATGATGGGTGACTAAAATCATGGAATATGATGTGACTATAAAGGGCACAAAGTTGGTGAGAGGTAGTGCACTTTGCAAGTAGATTGCTGAGGATGCGCAAGATGAACCTAAAGCTTCATTGTTTTTAGATGAAGACCTTCCACGTGTAGAAATTGAACATAATGCAGACCTTGACACATGTGACTGGATGAAGGACATGATTACATTCCTTTCCGAGGGTGCATACCCTCCTGGTTTAAATAAAGAAAAGAGAAGAAATCTAAGGTTACAATCTATCCCTTATGTGTTGGTTAATGGAATTCTCTTTAAAAGGAATCTTGATGATGTGCTATTAGATGTATCAATGACGTGCATATTAAGCAAGTATTAGTAGAATTTCATGATGGATTATCTTATGGACACTTCTCTGCCAAAAATATAGCAATGAAGATTATACTGACAAGTATCTTCTGGCCTACCCTATTTGCAGATGCACACAAGTGGGTCACGAAATGCAAAGAATGCACTTTCTTTACAGGAAAGAAAATAATGGCAATGCTTCCCCTCTAACCAATCCAAGAAGATCAACCTTTTGCACAATGGGGTCTTGAATTCATAGGAATGATCAATCTACCTTCAAGCATTAGGCATAAATGGGTGTTGACAGCTACATATTACTTCACTAAATGGACAAAAGTTGTCGTGCTCAAGGAATCAATTGAGGTAGTCATCCTTGACTTTCTCGAGGGTTTAGTCACAAGGTTTGGTGTTCCTCAAACCATTATCTTTGATAATGCAAAGGCATTCCTTGGTGCTAAAATCATTGATTGGGCTCTAAGTCTGGGAATTTATTTGAAAACCTCTTCCAACTATTACCCTCAGGGAAACGGTCTAGTAGAATCAACAAACAAGAACCTGATCAAAATCATGAAGTGCACAATGAACATCAACCAAAGATAGTGGCATACAAAGGTCTTGTGCGCTGCTCTGGGTAGATAGAATTGTAGTTAAAAGGAAATAGGAAATTCACCTTACAAGCTTGTCTATGGCAAGGAGGCTTCCCTTCCTTTGACACTAGAACTAAATTCATTGGCACTTGCCCAACAGTTGGAATTTGAAGGCGCAGACCAAAGAGAAATTAGAATGGCAGAATTGGTTAATCTTGAAGAATCAAGGAACTCTACCATGATCAAGCTAGAACAACATCAACAAGCAACAAAGAAATGGTTTGACAGAAAGGCTAGGCCTCAAGCTTTCAAAGTTAGGGACCTAGTTCTAAAATGGGATCCGACATAGCCAAGCCAAGCCGATTGTGCCATTCAAATTTTGATGCACATTGGAGTGGCCTATACATCATCAAGTCTTGCAAGGAAGCTAACTCTTTGAGTTAACTCATCTAGATGGAAGTGCACTACAAATCCCGAGAAAATGGGATCTATCTCCAACCCTTCCATTAGGTTTGTTGCATCATATTGTATATATTAGAGTAGTTTCAATTCCTTTATGTGTGATCCACACACATTGTTTGTTTGTACATAGTTCTTTCTTATTGTGGGCCTTACGCGTGTTCTCTTTTGTTACTTCCAGAGTGTAGAGCTTATCTCATCAATTGTGAGATTCGAACAAAGTGTTGAAATGATTCTCAAGAGATCACAGGGAAATTTCATGATTCAAAAGTAGAGTCCATGCCCAATGAATGCTTCAGCTAATGATGTCTTTCATCTAGCAGGCGAGATGGCCCCGAGAGTCACCAAAACTATTATCCAAATAGATCTCCTAGAGATTTGGATAACTTACATACACATTCTCGGTCTTAAGTTATTCATTAAAGAATTGCACACACTCAAGATCACTTGGAAAATTCCCTTGGGACGTAGTTTCCTATGCGCCCCTTTCCTTTCTCTCCTTCCACCTCTCCTTAATGCCCATCTTCCATGCATTCACCTTCTTCCTAGCCAACTTCTACCCTTCCCACACACCTTGCACTTCTACTTCGCTAAGTCCTTGGCCCTTTGCATGCCGTGTCCATTACCTTGTAATAGTTGTGCCTTAACCATACATTCTCTACTCACCAGTTTGCTTCATATCCTCGTGTGCATCGCGTGCCCCCTCTTCACCTTCCTCTATTTTCTCCATGCACCCTTCCCTCATGCCCTTCTATGATAGATCATATTCTTATAGCCGTATCTTCTACTACAGAGCTCAGATCGTGCATGCCTGGACTTGTTAGAGAGCTATTGACATTAGCTACAGTGCCAGAAATTCAAAATTCAAATTCTAGTGGATCTGGTAGGTAAGAAATGGGAAAATGTCTCTCTAAAAATTAATGAGTAGATCTAATTGCTCCAACCACCCAATTTGGTATGATCCACCCTCCTTTGTCTTCAACACGTCAAATAGGCATGGGGAAGCATACTTCACAAATTTCCAAGTAGATTTACTGAGACATTGAATGCTTCTTGTTGGTGGTTGTGTTTCAAATTCAGTTTTTCCCTCCTTTTCCCTTCTTCCTCCATGGATTCATCTATAAATGTAAGAGAAAGGATCATTTGTTATGTTGGACACTCTAGATCCTTACGCATTCTACCAAGGACTTCATATTTTTTGTATTTTGAGTTGCAGACCTCTATGTATGGCTCTTGCATGTGGATATCAGCCTCCTTCATCATTGTAACAACTCTGTGCATTTCTGGAAGTAATAAAAGCATCGTTTTGTGACTATTCTCTGTCCTAACATTTTTGCATTCCTTCTTGCCTTTTCTTTTGCGTTGTGTGCTGGTTGTGCTACTTGGTCCCCTACAATTCCGTATTTGCTTGTGTTCCATGAGAGTGATCGGTGAATACGTATTTCACTGTGCTACTCATTCCTAACCTCCTTTCATGTATTCCCTATCATTATCACTCAAAAAAGATAGTGTTCATCCCTATTTTCAGGTGTTATCACCTTTTAGTGTAGTTTATTTCATGTTATCCTTCTTTCCTCAGGCCCTTGGCATTCTTAGCTTAGTTTCCCCTTTCAGCACTAGGAGTAGCAGTAGTAGTAGAAATAGATAGAGGAACCGACCTTCTCCAGAGATCTGTCCCAATCTCACAAGGTCCCACAAATTGGGGATGGTTCCATTGTGGTCTCAAACACATCGGCCCTTCTGAGATCCGAGACACAGGTGCACATTTGATAACCCTTATATCATTTTCTTTGCTATCAAAGTTCCTGTGACTCTTTGTACTCTCTTCTTCTTTGATAAATAATCATCATATAACTTGTCTATCTAGCCATCAATAGTCTTTCTCTCATTTGATAAAATTGTTCTGTCTCCTCACAAAGAACTCGACCTCGATTACTCGTGAACCAACATCAGTCATCCGTAACCAACATCGGTTACTTTGTACTGAACATCAACTGATATATTACCCAAATCTACCTATAAACACTTGTTTTCTTCATTCTTTCTACTTTCTGTGTCACCTGTAGGATACAACATCACCTGATATACATCCATTCACATGGTGTTGACTCACAACCAAGCTAACACTCTTATATTTCACGCAAGTTGTCAACCACTCCTACCTAGTCCTTCACCACCCTCTATCCTATCACCCATGGATCCAACCCTACCCACCACCATTGCTATAAGTAATGAGGAATTTGCACGACTCCTTGATTAGAATCCCATGGCCTTATAGTTCTACCTTTCCCATTCTTCCACCAGGGACTCCTCAAAGTCGGTTGATATATGGCATGCTGTATCCATCTCTCCTACCCTTATTATCACTTTTGCATCAGCCCTAATAATGCAAAGTGTTACCTTCACCTACTTCACCACCAAGTAGTTTCCCAGCCTAGGAACCATACCTGTCATGACCATTGTGTCTATAGTATCACTCACACCTATCATATCTATTGTCCCCTCATTGACCACCCCGGCCATAGCCCCGTCCACAACCATTGTATCACAAATACCCATTGCAACACAACCACTTGTGGTGTTGGTGACCCCTACTCCATTCCAGAATCTTGTCCTCTCCATACCACAAACATTTCCCCGATCGCTACTAGATTCATGATGAACATCCCACCTACATACACATACTATCAACAACCACCTATCTCATCTGTTACCCATTTTGGATACATACCCTCCATGTCAGTTCCCTATTCTCAAACTCCCTATTCGAATCACCATACAATGGAATGCTGCCCACGTAACAGGTTCAATACCAACCCCTTATGCCACAGGAGGAACCCTTCCACCACAACCTACCAATGACCTTATCAAATTGATGATGGAAAGGATGTAGACACTAGAAGCATTGGTTTTCGGCTCATGCAATTCTCTCACCTATGATGAAATATGTAATGAGCCCATTCATCCATCCATCCCTATTTGCCCATACCCTGTACATTGGGAAATTCCAAAATTCAACCGTTTCAATAGTAAAGAAGACCCACAACAACATTTGTGGTCTTTCAAACATGGGTGTTACCTGATCTCCCATGATGACACTTTACTCCTACAGACCTTCCGATGTCCCTGACAAGACCTACATTGGACTAGTATAGTGGGCTACCAAGACACTCCATCTACTCATTTAATCAAGTAGCCCAAGCCTTCTTAGATCACTTCTCCATCAACATTGTTAAGAAGGTTACCATGACTGATCTTTATTCCACACAACAATATGATGATGATTCTATCACTGACTTTGTCACTCGCTGGCACAACCTAATTAACTAGCTCACATTTCAATTACCTCAAACTGAACTCATAGAGTTGTTTACTCTAGCTTGTGCAAGACATATATCACCAACTCTACAGTGCGAGAACTTTCACACTTTTGACGAGGCATTCACCATGGCACAAAAATTTGACTTTGTGCTATCGAAGAAAATAAAATTCAACTTCGTAACAAGAACATTGCGTTTAAATCAAATGATGCTTCTTCATATTTGAAACCCCAAAATAAATATTCAAAACGCAAAAGATCTTCCAATGCCGTAATTCTCAAGGTGACCCCCTCATCAATTAAACCCAACTAAAACTCCCTGCTAATCTCTCTCCTGTTCAAGCTTTCTAGTTTAGACGAGAACAACAAAAGTACACTTCCATAGGAGAATCTTATTCTTCTGTTTTGAAAAATCTTGTTAAGGCTGGTGTCATTACCCTTCCACCTATAAAACCACATACTAGTTTTGACCATGAGCGCCCATGCCCGCATGGTATAAGGAACATGAATTTTGTAACTATCATCATGTCAAAGGTCATAGCGACAATAACTGCATCACCTTCAAGAATATCATCCAAGAAATGTTAGACAACAGAGATCTAGTCTTGGATAGCCCGAATGCACCCGCTAACCAAAACCTACACATATTCAAGAAGCCATTCCCTAATCATGCCCCATCTTCCAACCAAGCTGGTGACACTTCAAATAATGATAGCAATGTCTATGAGGTCCATGCTATTTTTGATGACATACCAATTGCTTCCCAATTGCCTCATGTTCCTTCCATAGATGAAATCTTAGCCCGAGCTCCACTACATGCACAAGAATCAATTTCATCTACTCCACCCATAAGTGAGCCCCCTTCATTTTATCCATCACCTGTGGCTAAACCAATAATTAGAATGCCTCCTTTGACCCCTCAAATTTATGAGTAGTTGTCAGTGGCACCTCTCCTACTCATAGGAGATGTATGTCTACCACCTACACCATCACAAGGAGATTCCACCTTGTCCAGCCCATCCTCTCCTCTACCCATAGAGGATCCTATAAAAATACCATTTTCTTTGGATGACCATTCACCATCGGACCTTCAAGATCCCACCGATAAGATTTTGGCTCTCTTACCCACAGTAGTCCGAGGCTAGCCATTTCCTATAGCTCAAACATGTTTTATGGGGATTGCCACTCGATCCACGTCAGCCCCAACTACAACAACACCATTTTCATGCTTGGTCGATTGCCTGGACTATGTCGATAGAGATTTACTATGGGGATGCCTTCTACTTCCTATTTCAACACAAATGCAATTGTCACTCACTGACACCTACACTATCTATCCAAAAGTGTTTCGAGCGATCAACCAAACACAACTATGACTATTGCAACACTTTCCACATCATCACCCATGGCCCAACTCAAGCCTCTTCCCACAACCCAACATACATCTACACCCAAACACCTACCCTCGCCTATATCATCTCCCTTACCTAAACCTATCCCTACCTTGGGGGTCATACCCACAGCCAACCTTACTCACCCACCCATCAAACTAGATTTAGCCACATCTTCCAAAACTAATGCTAAACTTACCCTGGCCCCTAAAAAGAGGATCCAATCTCCTAGGCCTCATACACCAACCTCACCTACCACACCACTATCACCTTCACCCTTCGTCCATCCTAAGAACTCACCCCTCGACCTTGGCCAAGCAACCCCCATCCACCAGTAAACCAAGAACCCAGAAACCCGTTTCCTCATCACAGGTCTCTAATACACCCAAGTGACCCATGCAACCTCCGTACTCACCGTAACCTTCTTACCACCACTACCTGTCCATAACTACTTCACTACCATGACATTTTCTTCTCTTTTCACTCATGCCTCCTATCTAACCTACACAACCTAGCTCATTAGCACCTTGATTACCCTCGTGGGTAACCCATCCTCTTCCACCATTGGCTTTTCCCTCCACGTCTTGTACACATGTGTCATTTTTCCCCAAAAAGACGCAACCTAAAGCTAAAAATCCGCTACCCTCTAATAAGATAGTTAAACCAACCAAACCTTGCATCACCAAATCTTCTACCATGCCCATACCAAGCAGATACGACCAACACCTAAGACCACACCACACACCAAACTAGTAGATCAACCTACTCCCCTTCCCTGTAAAGCCTCTTCCCCCACAATCAGCCACACCTGTACCCAAACCCACATTCACCTCCCATTGTGATCCACTGTCAAGATCCTATGCCAAAATCTTAACCAATCTCCTCGAAACCTCCATCATCACATTACCACCTCTTAGGCCTTATGACCCACTCAAACCCAAACAAAAGGGTTTGATGAAACCAAAATTTTGACCTACCATCTTGTGCCTGGACATGATGTAGAGAATTGTAAGGCTTTAAAAACCATTCTTGTCCAATTGTGTCCTCTAGAAGAAAAATTTGATGACGATGATCTTCTTGATGAGGACCCCATTTCACCTTCACCAATTTCCACAGATATTCTCCCATTACCTACTCAATGACCAAAATCTCCACCCCTATAACTCTTTGATCCAACCCCGAGATTTGAGATCAACATGGTTCATATAAGAGAGTTGTCCAAACCACCACCAAAATACTAATGCACCCTACTCATTTCACAAGGATCATATCCCCCACTTGTGTTTTATCCCTCATGCCATTATAACTTCCATGACACATCCTCTTCATCCACCTCCCCTCAGATTAACATGATCAACATTGCCACCCATGCTCAGAAAGACAAGGGAAAGGAAAAAGAAACTGGCCCATCAACCAACCCTGTACCCAACATACCAGCCGCACCCATACCCAAAGTCACCATTCGAGGTCCTACATATCCTATTTCGATGGGGTCACACATCACACAATGCTAAAACAACTACACCAATCCCCCTAAAAATGTCTTTATATGACCTCGTCCAAACCTCAGAGTCACATCGTCAAGCCCTCATGGAGGTCCTTCAATATATTAAAGTCTTACAAAATGACCCCACACCCGTAGCCTCCATCATTACCCCTCACCACGTAGCCTCTCTCACTAGGTCTTTTCCTTCCTCTACACCTCCACCTACTCGCCAAGTGGCCACCTCGGCCTTTCGATGAAGAGATTGCTGCCTTCCTTCCGACGACCCGACCCCGCTCTTTTCATCTCTATCTTTATTGATAATATACACATACGACATGTTATGATTGATGATGGTGCTATCATTAACATCATCTCCTCCCATGCATAGGAAAATGCAGATACCGCTAATTGCATTCATGGTAACCCGGTTTGGTTGCACTCCTTCAATGAATCCATGACCTCTACCCTAGGTACCATTGTTCTCCATGTCCACGTGGGTCCCACACTGTCCCGGAACTTTTCTATGTCCTAGAAGGGGAGTTCTAGTATAACTTATTGCTCATGTGATCTTGGATCTATGCCATGGGTTGTGTCCCTTCAAATTTACATCGATGCCTCAAATTTGAACACAAAGGACATAATTATACCATCCCTGTCGACCCATCACCTTTCAAGACCTGTAACATGCTATATCACCACAATGATGTGCTTATATCGGTCAAGGCATCTTCCACTATCACTACTTCACCTTCACCTACAAGCTCATCCACCAAAAATGCCACTACCTCTTCCACATCTAACCTCACTATCCCCACCGTAGTTGTAGCATCTACCGACACATAATATAGCAAGCCATCTATCCCTGCTACCCACATACTAACTACTGATCCCTTAGAAGGTATTTTTCAATGCATCACCTAGGAGAATACTACCTATATAATATTGACACCTTCCTCACCCCACAAGACTATGGGAATCTACATCAACATCCCAACTACAACATCCACATCGGTGATGTTTTTCCTTATGGCCCTCCCCACCTTCGCACCAATCTAATGTATGGGGGACTTGATATTCCACCTATAAACCCGAATCTCCATCCCAAGCCCAACCATTTTCATCTGACCTACACTCCCTCACTAACCGCCACTTCACTCACACTTTCCTCCACCTCACACGTGGAAAGGATTTGGTTTCAGATTTTATGAACATGGTCATCATACTATCATTTCTTGCACCTCTCGTAAACACAATGACCATAGCAGTATTGGTTTTTACCCTCCACCATCCAAGAAGGTTCACATTTACCTTATCCAGGACAAGAAATCTTCCCCATCTCATTCACCCACATTACCATCTTCACCCATGGATTCCATAGATCCTAAATCTATTCCTCCTAACTTTTGTTTTTTCATAAACACTATTTCCTGGGACCCTTGACCTATCAATGTGATGGCAAGGCTCCCTTTTCTCCCATTCCCGTATCCGAAATTATCAATGACGATATGCCTTCTATTAACATTGTTCAATGTTAGAACGATGAATCCATCCTCACTTACCTTGGTGTGGAATATTCTTATATTCATCAGTCATTACCTTCAAACACAAAGCATGTTAAATGAATCGACCATCAAAATCAACATTAACACTTAGGATGACCTACACATTCTAAAGATTGGCCAATCCTTAGATACTACTAAACAGAAGTCTTCACCTCTTTCCTTCGGGACCATGGCAATGCGTTTTCTGGTCCTATGCTTTGATATTCTCGATATTGACCCAAAAATTGTGGTTCACAATATCGTAACCATTCCTGATGCCAAAACCATCAAAAAAGTTATGGAAAATGCATCCTCGCATTGCTCTTCTAGTCAAAGAAGAGCTTCAACGCCTTCTCTTGGTTTCCTTCATTCCACCCATTGACTATCCCCAATGGATTTCTAACATTTTTCCTATCAAAAAGCGATAAGGGGACTCCACATTTACACAAAATTCCATGACCTCAACCCCGCCTATCCCAAAGATGATTTCCCACTAGCGGGGATCGACTAAACTAGTTGACCTCACCGTTGGCCATGAAATTTTATCCCTCATGGACGGTTTCTTGGACTATAATAAAATAATACTATCTCTAGAGGATCAACATAATACTTCCTTCATCACCCCTCGGGGAATTTCTCGCTATTGATTCATGCCTTTTGGCCTCAAAACGCTGTGGTGCTACATATTAGCGAGCCATGACTTCATCTTCCATAACATCATGCATCGCATAGGGGAAGATTACGTAGATGATCTTCGGGCCGATATAAACATCAAAATGAACACTTATCCGTCCTTAAATTCATCTTTGATCATTTCTTTGCGTGGCATATAAGTCAATCCTACTAAAGTCAAGGCTATTCTCGGAAATGCCTCCACCCACTAATATCCATCAACTTGAAGCCTACAAGGTAATCTACAATCTATTCATCGTTTTATCTCACATTTTTCCGACCGCTATCAACCATTCCATCATATTCTCATAAAAGACTTGTCCTTTAAATGGGATGATGAATGTCATAAAGCCTTCAAAGCCTTGAAACAATACCTCCTTCAACAACCAGTTCTCATTCCTCCTAAGGATGACCAACCCTTTTACCTATATATTTCCACCATTGACCATTCTCTAGATTTCATGCTTGCTCATCGTGATGACCAACATCGAGAGAAAACGGTTTATTATATAATCCATACCCTTCTAGACTATGAAACTAGATATACCCACGCCGAAAAACTCTACTTGGCCTTAGTTTTCGTTGCCACCAAAATCTACCATTACCTACTCAATCACAAAACCTTTGTCATTACTAATATTGACCCATTACACTATATGTATGCCAAACCTTATCAACATCAATGTGCCACATGATGGCTTATGCTTCTTTCCGACCTCGACCTTGAATTGATTCATCAAAATTCCATCAAGGGATAGGCCATTCACGATTTAACTAACCAATGCGCCTATTTCAAGGATCAACCATCTAACTTTGACTTCCTAGATGAATCTATAGCTACCATTTCCTTGGACGAACCTACCTACCAAATGACACTCTTCTTCGATGGCTCCAAGTATCAGCGTGGGGGTGGGGTTGGGGTTATCCTCATTCTCCTCGAGGGTGAACATGCCTTTGTATTTCAAGCTCGATTTTGATTGAAACACTCATATTGGGAAGCACTCATATTAGGTCTCTAGGCTACATATGCCTTAGATGTTAAGACAATCAATATCTTTGGTGATTCTCAATTGGTCATAAATCAAGTCAATGGTCTATACTAGTGTCGTAATGAGATTCTTAAAAATATAAGCAAAGCATGTAGACATACTTTTGACCACCTTTTACCATTATATGCTTCAAAACACCCCACGTTCTACCAAAAAAATTTGTAGATACCATGGCCTATTTGGCTTCTCAGATACCTGCTTCGCTCGTTGACTCTAAAATATTTGTCACCATACAAAGGCTACAATCACCCTCTTATTTACCTTGTGAGGTCTACTCCATTGGAACCATTTCCCTAACCCACGTGACCTTTGGTATAAGAAATATGTAGACTATCTTTCCCTTTCCATTTTACCCACTGATCTCACTTGTAATGGACAATGAGCCTTTCTTAAAAGTGTCTCCCGTTATGTCATCATGGGTGGTCTTCTTTACAAGCACAAACTTCGATTGACATTCTCTTACGATGCCTTACGAGTTTTGAAATTCCCTACACCATTAAGGAAGTCCACGAGAGAATTTTTGGAGGTCACTTTCATGGTTTAGCTGTCACAAAGTGCATTCTTTACCTAGGATATTATTGGCCAACCCTAAACCATGACTATTGTGATTATGTCAAATGTTGCATAAAATGCCAACAACATGCTAATCTTCATCACACACCTAGTCATGCCTTACAGGTTGCATGAGACATTTGGCCTTTCTCTCAATGGGGATAATGTAAAGCAATTCAAAAACAAACCTACACAAACTATGCGATGCTTTTGGCATCCAAATCAGTTTCTCATCACCTTATTATCCGCAAACCAATGGTCAAGCCGAACTAACCAATAAAACCTTGAAAAAAATGTTATGAAAGTAGTCAACAATATTGGGAAGGATTGGCATATGCACATTCCTTTTTCCTGTGGGCTTACTACACTAGTACTTGCACTTTGATCGCAGCCACACCTTACTCTTTGGTCTACGGTACTAAGGTTGTCTTGCCTCTTGAAGTCCGATTCCATCTCTCTCGCATATCACTACAAGACATGGTCAATGATGATGACTTTTCCTGGATTGTTTGGCACAACCTGAAAGTTATTATATGAGCATCGTTTCAATGCTCTTGACCATATCCAAATCTACCAAAATGTATCAAACGTGCCTATGAAAAAGGTGTTCATGAATGAACCTTTCGGGTTGGCGAACTTGTCTTAAAGGAAAATAAACATGTAACTAAAGAAGAGAAAAGTAAACAGGAAAATTTTCCCTAATTGCTTGGACCCTATATCATTACCCCCGCCTATGGATCATGTTCTTATTGTTTGTTTCGACCATTCTATTGTTGATATCAAGTCCTCTATCACTTTTTTCAGTTGATCACTCATCCCTTGAGCATTGTTCACCTTCCATATTACCCATTTTGAGGATCCATGACTAAAGAAGAATCATGTGATTACCCATCACCTTTTAGCCTTGTCTTCAATATGAGTACCATGGCTTTACTCATAGCATGATTTTCATGGATACTTTTCATCTTATTTAAGATGGAATCCCATGGTCGTCCATCACTCAAAGCCACCTCTTCCATAGTTAATCTCTATGTGCTATGGTCTTATCTTCTAAACAAGAACCTAATCTTCCTCTATAGTATTGTCCATGACTTAAACGTCCAAAAAAAAAAAAATGGATACAACTCCTTGAGTCAAACTTCCAATAAAATATGACTCCCTCAAAAGGGACATCTCTTCTTTATATGTCTCCACTATAAATAGACTGCTCCCTTGAAGGATAGCTATATCAAACTATTTCATAAATCCAATAAGAATATCTAGAAGCTTCATGCATCGATCAAATGCACAAAGACCTCAATCACAAAACCTTTATCATTACTAATATTGACCCATTACACTATATGTATGCCAAACCTTATCAATGTCAATGTGCCACACGATGGCTTATGCTTCTTGCTGACCTCGACCTCAAATAAATTTATCAAAAGTCCATCAAGGGATAGGACATTGCTGACCAAATGGCCAATGCACCTATTTCCAAGGATCAACCATCTAACTTCAACTTCCCAGAAAAATCTATAGCTACCCTTTCCTTGGATGAACCTACCTACCAAATGACACTCTTCTTCGATGGCTCCAAGTTTCGCGTGGGGGTGGGGCTGGGGTTATCCTCATTCCCCTTGAGGGTGAACCTATGCCTTTGTCTTTCAAGCTCGATTTTGATTGTACAAACAACATTGCGGAATACGAAGCACTCGTATTGGGTCTCTAGGATGCATATGCCTTAGATGTTAAGACAATCAATATCTTTGGTGATTCTCAGTTGGTCATAAACCAAGTCAATGGTCTATACTAGTGTTGTAATGAGATTCTTCAAAAATATAAGTAGCATGTAGACATACTTTTGACCACCTTTGACCATTATACGCTTCAAACCACCCCACGTTCTACCAATAAATTTGTAGATACCATGGCCTGTTTGGCTTCTCAGATACCTGCTTCACCCACTGACTCTAAAATATTTGTCACCATACAAAGGCTACAATCACCCTCTTATTTACCTTGTGAGGTCTACTCCATTGGAACCATTTCCCCTAACCCACGTGACCTATGGTATAAGCAATATGTAGACTATCTTTCCCTTTCCATTTTACCCACTGATCTCACTTGTAATGGACAATGAGCCTTTCTTAAAAGTGTCTCCCGTTATGTCATCATGGGTGGTCTTCTTTACAAGTGTGGCTTCGACGACATTCTCTTACGATGCCTTACGAGTTTTGAAATTCCCTACACCATTAAGAAAGTCCATGAGGGAATTTGTGGAGGTCACTTTTGTGGTTTAGGTGTCATAAAACACATTCTTTACCTAGGCTATTATTAGACACCCCTAAACCATGACTATTGTGATTATGTCAAACGTTGTGTAAAATGCCAACAACATGCTAATCTTCATCACACACCTAGTCATGCCTTTCAGGTGCATGAGACATTTGGCCTTTCTCTCATTGGGGATAATGGAAAGTAATTAAAAACAAAACCCTACACAAACTATGCGATGCTTTTGGCATCCAAATCAGTTTCTCATCACCTTATTATCCACAAACCAATGGTCAAGCCAAACTAACCAATAAAACCTTGAAAAAAATGTTATGAAGGATTGGCATATGCACATTCCTTTTTCCTTGTGGGCTTACTACACTAGTACTCGCACTTCGACCGCAGCCACACCTTACTCTTTGGTCTCTACGGTACTAAGGCTGTCTTGTCTCTTGAAGTCTAGATTCCATCTCTCCACATCTCACTACAAGACATGGTCAATGATGATGACTTTCGCTAGGATCATTTGGCACAACTTGAGTTATTAGATGAACATCGTCTCAATGGTCTTGACCATCTCCAAATCTACCAAAAATATATCAAACGTGTTCATGACAAAGGCCTTCATGAACGAACCTTTCAGGTCAGTGACATCATCTTAAAGGAAAATAAACATGTAACCAAAGAAGAGAAAAGTAAACGGGGAAAATTTTCCCCTAATTGGCTTGGACCCTATATCGTTACCCATGCCTATGGATCAGGTTCCTATCGTTTGTCTTCACTCGAAGGTAAACCCGAACCTAAGCCCCTTAATGCCTTGTATCTTTGACCATTTTATTGTTAATATCAAGTCATCTATGAATTTTGGTCAGTTGATCGCTCGTCCCTTGAGCATTATTCACCTTCCATATTACCCATTTTGAGGGTCAATAACTAAAGAAGAATCATGTGATTACCTGTCACCTTTTAGCCTTGTCTTCAATATGAGTACCACGGCTCTGCTCATAGCATGATTCTCATGGATACTTTTCATCTTCTTCAAGATGGAATCCCATGGTCATCCATCACTTGAAACCACCTCTTCCATAGTTAATCTCTATATACTATGGTCTTGTCTTCTAAACAAGAACCTAATCTTCCTCTATAGTCTTGTCCATGACTTAAACATCCAAAAAAACAAAAAGGGATACAACTCCTTGAGTCAAACTTCCAACAAAATATGAATCCCTCAAAAGGGATATCTCTTCTTTATATGTTGCCACTATAAATAGACTACTCCCTTGAAGGAAAACTATATCAAACTATTTCATAAATATAATAAGAATATCTAGAAGCTTCACGCATCGACTCACTTCTATTAAAAACAAACAAATGAAGAAAAAGATGAAATTTTCATCATGGACTTTCCTATTTTTGATCTTGGGTTTCTTGTTCCGTAAGACACTCCATCGTACACTAAGTTACACTAAACCTCCCATTCTCACCTCCTTGCCTTTCTAGCCTAATTTCCTCTTTACTCAAGGGATGTGTCATAAACATGACATTTCGTGATCATGCGACTTTCTTCACCCTTAGAATGGCCCATTCTGCAATGCCTTTAGGGTCTTACATTCATAAGCCCCTCTTCGGTATGGATTAACTCCTTACGGTTCTTATCAAATTAAGCAACTCTTTTACCACCTCTTACCATTCAGCTTTCTCATTACTTATTGATTATCCTATACAGGACTAGATCCTCGACACCTATATTTAAAAAAAATCACTCAACCATGCCTACGACCTAAAATCAACCATGCATATGACCTAAAATCAATCATGCCTATGACCTATATTCACCCATGCCTAAACACCTATCAATCCATTCCTTTCCTTCATCACAATCTTCCCTAGCTTATGGGAGAACTACATCGGCCTGAGGTCCCTTTTGCTTGGACTATGTAGGAAGCACTCCAAGGGCATGGGGCCCTTGGAGGTTAGCTCAGCCACTCTCTACCCTAACCAATTCCCCCTTTCCCTTTCCTTTTCCTATTCATATTCTACCCTAGTTAGTTTCCTTTCTATATTAATAACTGGAAATTACACCAAATAAGCAACAATTTTTACACATCTTTACCATCATAACTCATACATTCATTTCATCTTGTGTATAATCATACATTTTCCTACAAATAATCTTAACATGATCCACACCATCATTAATTGAAAAAATTAATGAATTGGAAACTCAATCATACCTAAACCAACTTGCCTCCACCATGCCTAAACTAACTTGACTTAATCCATACCTATGACCGACTCGATCCATGCCTAAACCAACTTGACTCCATCATGCTCGAAATAACATGAATAAATCCATGCCTATGACCTGACTCCATCCATGCCTAAAAAGACTTGACTCCACCATGCCTACATGACCTTGACTCTATCATGCCTAATCCACTTGATTTCTACCTATCTATATATAACAATGCAAATTAAAACATGTCCACCATCCATACTATAAATACCATCATCTATAAATCAGAAAGTCTGTGTAAAAATACATGTGAACATATATCCCAATAATAAATACAAACATCTCAAAAAATATCATGTACATCCTCACCATCTTTGGCACGCAGGATGGTACATAATAAAACAATAACAAAAACTCTCATCTACATCCTCATCATCTTCAGCACGTAGGCTAGTATACATATCAAAAATATGTCAAAAACATAGATACATTAATCATTAATGATGAATAATCATCACCCCACCTGATATCCATCCCTATCTCATCATTCTCCTCCGTCTCCCCTCTAGTGGGGTTTGCTGCCAACCTCTCTTCACCTCACCCTATTCTATCCTATGATGGTCCCTCACCTAGAGCTAGCCTCCGTGCATCGGTTCCCCTCATCCTTAACCAATGTCGATTGTAACAAGACTGACGTCGGCCATACCTTGACTAGAATTGGTCATTGTTATTCCACCCAAACTCAAACCCCTATTTTATTCCCCCATTTATCTCCCATTTCTCCTAAACACCTACCCAAACTTCCCTCAAATCCCTCCCCAACCCTATTCAACCTCCTTATGCCTTTTCCCACCCCTCCTCTCACCCATTTTAATAACCAAATTTAAAAATATCTACCCTACCCACCCCCGACCCATATTCCCCTCTACATTTAAACAACAAAACATAGACAAGCTTAGCTCTTACCTCGTCTCGGCGTCACCTCCGCGGTGGCACGTCCGGCTGGTGTGCTAGTGGTCACCCTAACCCCTCTCCTACCTCCGTCATGTAACACCTTTAACTCTAACCTCTCCACCAATCCAATCACTCTACCTAATCTCATGGGCCCATCCACCTGACTCCTCTCCCCACCCGGATCTCTCCACCTCACCTTGAGTACGGTCCTGTGTACTTCTCTCCCAAAAAAGCACAACTACTACGGGCGTTCAATGCTCTGTCATTTTCAAAAAGTCCAACATGTACAAATGAATCCGTATTATATGGATTTTTTCTTTTTATATACCCACATCAACCTGACCGACATCGCTTATACCCTGATCGACATTGGTCTCGTGCCCTAGAAAATCGTGTGGTTGGTTGTACCTAAACCGACATCGGTCATCTTCCCTAATAAACCATGATCAGCTTACCTAGACCATCACCGGTAACGTATGACCAACATCAGTTACTTGTCATACTCTTTTCCATACCCTTTCCCCATTTCGACCAACACTTAACCAACCCAGCCACCATTTGACCTTACCCACCCTTATCACAACCTACCTCCAAGCCTACATTACCTATCTCGTGTCCTCAATTACATTTAGGGACTTTTTATTCTACCAAGTACCTCAGCCCCGCTTGTGCCATGTCCTAGATACCTAGACTCATAACACCTGTTGTTAGTAACCTTTGAACCAATGTGCTCATTATACCTTGTGACACTAGTACCCATGTTGTGTTTCCTACCGACCTTACCTTACCTATTATCGTGTTGTTTGTCCCGACTGACCTTTGGTGTACCAGAACATACCTAAATGTTCATGCACCTGACCTCTATTGTGTTTCCACACCATATCCTATACCTTGGATACCAGACTCACTTCAACCTTGTTTGGATAGACCTATCGACCTTGGACGATGTAGAGTTTGCAAGCTCTTCAATCTGGTATCGTGCCACAGTTCATACGTGTGCGTGCATTCGACTATCACTACCTTTGACCCTGGCCCATTTCCCTGTTTTCCCAATTTTACCTTTAACCCATTTACCCATTTTTACCTCCACCTACCCAACCCACACCTACCTACCTAACCCTCAAATACATGGATATTCCCATGTCCTCACCCGTTGCATCTTGTGATGATGATACCTATTTTTCTCAACCTAATAACCTTACCTTGCCTATGGCCGTGACCCTTATCCAAACAAACCTTGACCTTTTGACCTTTTTGATGTACTGAACCACACCTATGCATTCCTGCATCTTACCTCGTTGAATGTCAGGACCTTATCCTTTACCCTAGATACCGACCCTTAACAACCCTTATTTGGATGACCTTTATGACCCTAGCTAATGTTCATTTGTTATGTTGAGCAACCTAGGTTTCTCATAGCATTTCAAAACATGTGTGTCTGTTTGAATGCTCTACCTACTCACCCATCTTCATCTTTATCACACCCACCTTTTTATCAAACCACTCACCGCTTCCTTTTCTCACCTCATTGGTTCATAGTTTGAGGGGGGTTACCTTCACCCACGCTTGAGGCAACTACATCTTATTTTTGTCAGCATTGCTTACCAATACAAGCTACGCAACAAAAATTGGCAAAATGTAGACACCAAAATAGGGTCACACTCCCCTTGGCCTCTCGTCGAATAACCAACTCAAACATATTCACCTAACCATGGCCCCTTTCACCCCACATTAATATTAATTTAATTAACTTAATTAAATTAATCCCCACCCTCACGATATACATTGCTTAATTATTCTAATTAATCTAATTTCCACCTCACTTAGCCACCTCACCTAGACTTATTCTTGGCATGTTTCCATAACCAACTAAGACTTAGGCCCGCTTACCTTAATGGGCTAAGACTTAGTTTAACCCTAAAAATCAATGCCTACTACCCCTCTAACCACTTTCCCACTCATAAAAATGTAACATCCATTCCAAATCCATAAATTAAGGAATGAAATTGAGTTAAAAGAGGCGAGATCTTCCAATTTTAGTAAACCTAGGGAATCCTACCTTAACCGATGCTGGTCACCCCTAAACCAACACCGGTCAACCAGAACCATCGTCAGTTACCATTTATTCACCTAAGCAACCTTATTTTTGGGTTAGCACATTCTAAGAGAAATAAGACGAGAAGAGAGCTACATGCAAGTAGAACTAGAGCCTTTTCATGCACCCAGACATCCATAGCCAACACCAGGACAGATCTAGAAGCATTTGGCACTCACAGTAACATTCTGGGAAGCGTCACTATTGCACCAAGCTCCATTCCATCAACTAATCATCACCACCACCCAACCATTAGATCTGAAACATTGGTAAGTGTTTTATCATTAAACATTTCCATTCCTATTCGTTTATAGAGTTGTTATCATTTTTGTCATCATTCTTCTATTAATATTCCCATTCCTCCATAGCCTTCTTTCTGAAAAACCCAAAATCTCACCCACCCATTTATCAAATCACCTATCCTGGCCCTTCTACCTCTCTGAGTGTTCTCAACATTCCTACTGCACTCGCCATCCCCTTCTTTAGCTTCATCTAACCTTGCCCAAACTCTAAGATAAAATTTTCGGTGAACTCTACTGTCACCCCACTCTACCGACACCTGTTACCCATAACCGTCGTCGGTCTCCCTTAAACCGTCATCAGTTATACCCAACCAACCTCGGTCTCTATGTTTCACACCCTGTGCCAATAATAGAACCAAACCACCTTTTACCAAATAACCTAAGCAACCCAGAACCTGACCCTGACCAGTTTTGGTACCCTAACACCTACCAACCCTTCAGATCTGACTATAGCCTAGCCTGTTATATTAGATTTTCTTATTGTACTTGAATGAGATACCTAAATCATACCAACTATAGTAGGACTTTAATTATTTCTCACATTAATTTTTTTAAAACAGTGGATTGACAACCATCTAGGAAGTATCACACTTCCCGAAACTAGCATATGCTAGGTAGTCCACTATCATATATCATTTAACTTCTCTTTTGTGGTCTTGTTTTCTATTATAGGTAGTTCCTCCTAGCCAAAAGGAAGCTCTCACAATCAACATTGGATCAAGAATTTAGAATGTGCACAACAACCATCAACCAACCCATTTAACAGGTATTCCTCCTAGCCCTTACCCTTATCTGTTTTGTCATTCAAAAAATAAAGAAAATAGTGAAACAAAAATATCGGAGAATCAAAATCATGCAAATAATGATGATCATTCTATTGGCCGTATACCGATCTCTAAGCTTCAACTTAAAATTAATGGTTCCTAGATAGTGGTGCTTTTAGGCACATGACTTATATTTCTGGTATTCTCTCGATATTGTAATAGGAAAATATATATCTAGGAGATAATTCCATCATTAGATCTGTAAGTTGTGGAAATGTTAAACTGAAAAATGGAATAATTAGGAATGTCTTATATGTTCCTCAGTT
Source organism: Taxus wallichiana var. yunnanensis (assembly GCA_018340775.1). Lineage (NCBI taxonomy): Eukaryota > Viridiplantae > Streptophyta > Pinopsida > Cupressales > Taxaceae > Taxus > Taxus wallichiana. The sequence goes on from CM031234.1 coordinate 831,683,913, forward strand.
GAAAAAGAACCTTTTATCTTGTTCTCAACTAACTAAAGAAAACTATAAATTTGTATTGTTACAAGATAAATGGTATGTAAAAGATGAAATTAGTAATGTTATTGCTTTTGGTATAGAGAAAAATGGTTTATATATTTTTGATGGATTTGTTTATGAATCTTACTTTTTTTCTTCTTCTAGAAATGATATTCAACTTTGGCATGAAATATTAGGTCATGTGAATTTCATAAGTTTGTATGAAATGTATCTCCTAAATCTTGTAATTGGTCTCCCTAAGATGAAATCTGATCATGAAACATGTGAAAGTTTCTTACGTGGTAAGAAACATGTTGAACCTTTTCACAAACATCATGATCCAAATTCCTCTCATCTATTAGAGTTGATTCACAGTGATGTGAGAGGTCCACTTGAAGTTCCTTCTCTCAGTGGAGCTTTGTATGCTATATGCTTTATTGATGATTTCTATAGGATGCCTTAGTCTTATTTTATTAAGAAAAAGTTTGATGTCTTATCTAAATGTCATGAGTTCAAATCCCTTGTTGAAAATGCTTCTAATCTGAAAATAAAAATAATTAGAAATTATAATGAAGGTGAGTATATTAGCAAAAAAATTTATGAGTGATATGTTTCATGTGGCATTTATAGAGAGTTGATTACTCCATATTACCCACACCAAAATGGCATTGCAAAAGGAAAAATATGACCATTTTAGAAATGGCTAGGACTATGATTCATGTGTCAAATGTGCCTAAATTTCTATGGGCATAAGTAATGAATACTACAGTCTATATCCTTAATAGAGTTCCTACTAAATATCTTCATCAAACTACTCTCATGAAGTATGGACAAAGAAAAAAACCAAATATCTCTCACTTAAGAATATTTGGTAGTCCTGCTTCTATCTTCATTCCAAAATTTAAAAGGAAGAATCTTGATCCAACCTCCTATTCTTTTATTTTTGTTGGTTATGGTTGTCAAATAAAAGGTTTAAGAGTTTATGACCCTTTCAAGCATGACATAGTTGAAAACAAGAATGTTCATGTCTTGGAAAATACATTATGTGATGCTTCTTGTGAACCCTCCTCTGTTTCTCCTAAAATAGATCCTAATAATCCTTCTCCTAACAATATGGAAAAAAGTTCAAGAGGATGATTATCTTGATCTAGATATGATGGAGATTGAGGGGGAGTCATCTCAAAATGTGTTACATCCTAAGATTCCTAAATGGGCTAAAAATCTTTGTAACATCCTCATTTATGACTTATAAAATAGGGGAATTTTTTTATACATATAATGTTCTCTTTTCTAAATTTACATGATTTAGAACACACATTCCTTTGCTAATCCATCACATAACATAAAAAAATATGCATCTGTAATGAATCAGTATTATACCGATCTCTCATTTCATGACTCGAGTTAAAAACCAATCTCTCATGTTACTTGTTCTTGTGTATACAAAGTATACTTTGGTTTCCTTACCCTTTACAGGTCATTCAAGTGTTATTGTCTAATATGCCTATCTGAGTGTCTGCTATTGATAATCATATGAAATCTCACAACCTTAGACCAAGTGACATAAGAAAACACAACCAAAAACTTGTGATACTTTGGCCAAATTTTTAAACATGTTTACCATGCTTACATTCCTAGATGACATACTCGTCGAAAGGAATATGTATTTCACCCCACTTTATCTATTATCTAGATTAGTCTTCCTTGACTTCTGTCAACCAATTCCAAATCAAGGTTTTTACACTAAATAGGGACAACTCACATACACTAGTGTTGCAGTCTACTTGTGGTGACTAAGGGTAAGTAGACATACTCAAATCAACTTACATTGATTCGGTGTGTTTATTCACCCTAGGTCAACATGAGTTGACTACTACACTTGACTATATGCCTATCTCAATTTAGAGTATAACTATGAACTGGAATTCCACTTATGATAATTGAGTTAGAAGAGATGAGTGGGATAATGAGGCATAACGGCTGCTTCACTGTATCCACCTAATGACTTTTTTCATTAAGTGGGTACAACACAACATCGGTTATACTGCAAGAGCCCACTAAGTACTTATAACACAACTTTCATACTTAAAGAGGCATTGTTTAATTAAATTAATCTTGTTAATTAATTTAATTTACATTACACACATATCTAAGGGATCAACTACATTTTAAAAGATATTTCCTTTAATAAGGGTATCATAATGTACCCTTTCAACAATTGAGTGTATGCAGATCAATTCTACATTATGTTATGAACTCATAATTAGTTAACAATTTGTTCATTTGATTCCCATAACTCAATCAAATTTAAGTAAGAAGATCATCATCAAGTCTTCCTTTAAAATTTGTCTAATAGTATGCATATGTATAATCCAAAAGATTGAATTAATGATTTCCTTTTCATTAATTTCCATTCTTATCATATTCTCAAGTATCTTCTCTCTTTTCCATTTATTGGTTCATGTATGAAATAAATCACTTTCTTTTTCAACATAACAAATTCAACTTATCACTATAAGTTATGATCATAATTGTATCCTTATTAATCTTTCACAATGTCAAATGTTGATTCACAAGAAAATATATTTAATACCCAACAAGTGTTGATTTAATCATTCACATAGATAAAATTCATATCCTTGTCCATTATAATTAAGATAAGTAAATTCCTTCTTTATCCAATTAGGATCCTATAGATTCATTTACTAGTTCCAAACACATTTATTTGGTTCAATTCGATAAGGAATGAACTACTTACTAAATGCCTGTAATATATGATCCTCTCAATCTTAGTAAGTAACTATATCAGAATTATAATTTAAGTAGTTTACAAGGATAGTTTAGAATAAGGACTCCATTAAATAGTTCCACATTTATTCATTCATAACCCCAAGTTATCTACTATGTCATATGTACTTTGACATAGATTTATATATACCAAATCATCATAGATTTATATATACAAATCTTAACCAAACAACAAGTCAATTTGACAAGGCAGAATTTGATTCAAATAGCTATAAGTATTTCATAAACATTTCAATAAAAAAATAATATCATTTTCCAACCATTACAGTTGTACAATGGCACTAGGCCTTCATGACTCATAACAAAATCCTTTCATAACTTTAACAATTTTGAATATCCAAATAATCGAACATCATCAATAAAATAAATGCAATTTCCTATAAGTCTTTCTCCTTTCACTTTTCACAAAATCCATCTGCACATTGTTAGCATGTGTCAGTTCACAAGAATTGAGCATGATAAGATCTAACACATTAGAATAACATGCTACTATCTATCAATTTCATGAAAAGAATCCTTCTATTTAATGAAATTGTTCTAAGTTCCCTATTTCTAGTAACTTAAAGAAAGCATGCCAAAAATGCCACAATGCCAATTTAGGAAAATAAGTCAATGTACCCTTTTATGAATCTTTTTCCCAAATATGAAAAAGTTAGATTTCTTTCAAGTTAAAACATTGGTTCCATAGTCAAACAGAATGAAAATCGTTTTGGGATTTCAATCAGGTAATCTTAAAGATTACATGATTAAAATTCAAAACTCCATCTACCTTATAATAATCTATTCTACCGTCACATAAATTCATATTTTAATATATTGATATAGAAAAATTTCAAGTAGCAAACAAGAAATTTCCTAATAGCCGAGCCACATGATATACCCATGAAACAGCTTCTACCATAAATGAAATTGTAATAATTACCAAAATTATTTAATCATCAAATATCACAACAGTCAAAGGTAAGGTTAACAAATCCATGTATCTCAATCATAATAGTCACGATATCTTATTTCTTACCTAACCACAAGCTCTTTTCCCTGTGCATTAATAATTAATACTTAGTCAATATGGAACAATCAAACTCGACCAAATACAAAGTGCAATATCCATCACAAGAAACCAAGCACCATCAAATCAATGTTCATCAAATGAACTCAAAACACAATCGATTCAGGAATGGTACACCACCATTTACAGTGGTCTTCCTCTAAGAACTTTTTCAAAAATATACGACCACGAAGGTCACGAGAATCTAGTTGGGAATAAAGATATTAAAGATACCAAAGATTATTTAATCTAGGACATTTGTCCTCTTCAAGAAGTAATTATTACATATACAATCCTCTAACTACACACTAAGACGAATCCCTTTTAAGTTCAAGATACGAAAATATGTTCGAGTTAATATCGACTCGGATGTCGATAAAAATTATACAACCTAGAAAAAGATACTCAAACTGAGTTTTCTAACTAAAGGCCATCCATCTCAACAAATTGGTGAGACTTAAGGTTTCAAAAAGGAAACCACAGAATAAAAAAGGGTTACAGTTCCTATAACAACCCATCTTAACACCATCCTTCAAGTAGGATTACCTTAAGAAAGAAATAGAAATCGACCCAGTATGCCCATGAAGGGTTTATAAATAATTTTGTCTCCTTAAGCTTGAATTGAGACTTTAGTAATATGGTCGAGAAGACCAAACAATAGACATACAACAAGAGAATGGTTGGGAAAGAAATATAGTCACAATTTTTATTGATTTTTTTAATAACTAAAAGGGTATTGACCCAAAATTGACTTCTTTCTAAAAAAACAATTGATATCAACAAACCTAGATTAAATGATAAGAAACTTCCATAAGGCCTTTAATGCTAAAGAGTCACTAAAATGACCTTGATCCTCTACATTAAAGAGATAACACAAACCTATGTTTAACGTATTTATAAGCAAGATAAATACAGTCCCACAACAACATATTCACAGTTCAACTCTTGCAAATAGAACCAACAACAACCAACTTTTCATAAATTCTCGAAATACCGATATAATTAAGAAATAAAAATGGTTCCACATAACTTGAACCTTACTTTCAAAATATTTTAAAAGAAAAACCAGAGATATACAACAACCATATATTTTCTAACCACAAAAATAAACTTAGAAGCAATATCAAAAAAATGAGAAGAGTTATTTTTATGAGATTGATAAACACAACAAATATCATAATGGGTTAGAGCCTATCATGCCTAGTAGTGCTCGTAAAATCCTTCTCCAAGTTTTCAAACTCTTCTTGCAAGCTTTCACAATAGATTCCTTGAAAATTCTTAATGAGACCTAAAAACTTAACCTCATCATTTCTTATTTCTTTATTTTTATAATCTCTACCTTAAATTTATTCCACTATTTCCACCATGTAATGGTGATTTTTCAAATACAATGAAGGAAAATAACAGTTCGAAAGATGGAAAAACCACATGCAGAGCCATAGAGCTTGAGAAATTGAAATGCAAAACAAGACCAACTCTTTCCTTTTTCCCCCAAACCATATTGCTACTTCTAAGGTAGTATTCACGCTTGGTTCAAGACTAATTAATTCTGAATGGTTTGAAATTATTTCCAAATATCTCGCCAACCACGGATAACTATAACAATGACTAACAATTGATAGACATGCAAAATATCATAACTAACCAACTGGAGTTAAGTTCCTACCAAGTCTATCTTGGCTACCTCCAAGAATGGTGCAGGATTGCATTGAATGTAATTCAATTCCTTAGTACAATGTGGGTTGGCACCCATAACCACACTCAAACCCTTAGGTTTATGTAACCCGAGTCATATTCTAGGTTAGGTTTAAGTCCCACATAGGTTTAGGTCCATTTCATTTAATAGTGTCATCCTTAGTATAGATTAGGATATTTAATAAGTTCTTCAGGGTGGTGTAGGAATTAGGATTCCACTTACAAAAATATGCCCATTCTTTTCTTAGATTAGGGAAAATCATCTAGCATAGCTAGGTTTAAAATTAAAATGTTTAACACCTTAGTGTAGTTTTAATAAGGTCCTTAGCTAATATATATTAGCCAAATTAATTAACAAGAACAATACTAACATACACTAACATCCCAAAGTAATAGATTTAGCTGCAAGGAATGCATCTAGGTATCTCAATGACATTATTTCATAGGATCTTGGATGGGATGACATTTTTGTAATGAGACAAATTCAATCTAGAATTAATTAAATGATCGTACCACTTATCGATCGAAGGCATGCCTTGGATCATTGAAATTGATCCAAGGTATGACTATCCTTTTCTTAGTTGTGAATAGATTACAATCCATATTAAATAATGAAACTTAAGTATCTTACCAAAGCATAGTCCATAGGACTAAAATTACCTCAAATTACCTAATTATATAGATTATACCACCCAAAAATTCAACATAAAGGCCATGTGAATAAAATCCAACTTTAGTATAATTCATATATAGTATGATTTCAGAAGAGTTAAAAAGGTAAACTATTTAATCAATAACAAACATGACCAATCTATCAAGAGAGTAAACCATCTTAGATCAACAGTCATATATCAACATTTGCACATTTTAATTAATAAGCTAGTTAAGATATCATTCACGATAGAGGAATTACAATCTTATTAATGAATCTCATCCTGTCATCCGAGAAAGGTAACCCGTAGTTAGCATACTTATCATGCCTTGATGACCCTATATGAGGTTGAACCACAATATTTTGAAGAATCCTATCAAGATGATAGATGGATCAAGGATATGAAAGATGAATATAATGCTTTAATTAAAAATAACACTTGGGAACTAGTACTTCCTTCTAAGCGAAACATTATAAGATCTAGGTGGTTGTATAAAATTAAGTATAACTCTGTAAGAGAAATTCATAAATTTAAGAAGGGTTCATTTTAAGAAGCCTCTGGTAAATTAGAGGTGGAAAATCCCCAATGAATATACCGAAACCAATTTTTTCGAAAAGGAAATTTTTTGGGGTTTTAGAATGAAATTTTTGCCTAGTATTTTTTAGGGAGATCCAGGGCCGAGAGGCATGTTTGTGTTTCTTGATAGTGAAAGGATATGTTTTCTTGACCCAGCTGTAGAAAAGAAGGTTTTGTTGATGCATAGTTGATGCATGGAAATTGAACTAGCCCTACAAATGTAGAGGCTATTGACACATGTCGGTAAGACTTGTTGTCACGCGAGAACAAGGGAAGTTGATGCACGACAACATTTTTATTTTCATATGACAACAAGACTTACTAACATGCGTCGACAATCCCCGTTGATGCATGAAAATAAGGCTTGTTGGCATACATCAACAATTCTCAATGAAGCACGATAACAAGGCCTCGTTGACACACATCATCAACCCTTGTTGTCACATAATAGCAAGGATTTTTGACATTCATCAATAGGCCTTGTTGTCACACATTAATGAGAATTTTTATGCACAACAACAAGCCTTGCCTCCACATCTCCGAAACCCTAATATTTTCCCTATAAATACCCCTCTGGCCCTCATTTTCATGTTCACACTTCCCGGATTGCAAATTTTCCCTCCATTCTCTCAATGCTATAGGTATTAACACTCATAACTCCCACTCCCAATACTTCAAAATAGTAACCAAACACAATACATCCTCCAAGTCTTGAATCTCTACCTCACCTCATCATGGCAACTCAAGATCAAGATCGAGATAAAATCTCAAACTAAATAGGCACCCTCGAAGTCCTACCCAAGGGAAATATTCAATACAAGAGCTTGATGTGCCTACACATTAATAGTTTTTTACAAAGGAATGGAAATTACAAGGATTGGATATAAGCATGTGAATTCCTATGGCTGGTTAACATGTCATAGTTCGAAATAGATCATGACATTCTTAACTACCTCCTCTCCTTGTTCAATATAGAAGACAAACAATTCCCTATTACTTTTGTTGATGGTCATATATTTAGGTTTGGTATTGATCTAGTTGATATCCATCGATTGATAGGCCTTCCATTTAAATATTCCCCCATAGTACCAACCAAAGAAACCCACGACCAAGATGATAAGATTTACCTCAAATCTTGTTTTGGTTTCTATGTTGATTGTACGTGTAACGTGCTTTCATTTGTAAGATTTTTATTTTGATATTAATTCAAATTGTGGTTAATTCAACATCTAATGAATTTTTTGCAGCTCATGTCAAAAAATCAAGATGAGGAGTAGATATGCAAGGAATTACACACCACTTTCTTGCTGCCATGATTTATTTTTTTTCAAGCCAAAATTGTTTTGCAGGGTCAATAAACTGATATTCCAAATTGGGCTATTGCATATATTATTGCATCGATCGAGAAAGAAAAGATTTTCTTGGTTCACATTTTTGTCAAATAAGATAAAAGATGACATTACAAATGTTGGAGTTGCTGAAAAACTAGTTATTCATTCCACTATCTCCTTGGTCTTTATTACAAGGTGTATTATAATTTAAAAGGTGAACCAACTCCTACTTGCACAAGTGACAAAATGAAGCAATTTTCAATTCCTATTGAAGAAAAATAGTTTAATAGTTTATATTTCAATGTTAGTAAGGTTATTGTCCTAATTTTTCATTTCTGTGACAAATATTCTTCTATCTAATAACATTATGTACTTCTTTTTGCATCTTTACCGTATGTTGTGAAGATTTTTGGAGGCCCTTCCATGAAAAAAAGTAGCATCAAGAGGAAGAGGCCAACAACACATTGAGGCATGGGAGATTCCCAATATGAAATGGAAGCTCACTCATCACCTAACCCTCAAGCATTTGCATTAGTTAAACGACCGAGACATAATACCCTGAACATTCAATATAAGTTTTTTACACTTACCATTTAGTATTTACTATTTACCATTTACCATATTGATTTGACATCCAGATCATCGGCAGGACTTTGGAATATCCATATGCTTTTCAAAAACATCACCCACTCACTCATTCCAATCACATGCATTTTTGATGCTCAACTACAAAAATGAAACACCCTACTGCACCATACCTATCACCCACAACTCCAAGACAATCAATTAAAAATTTGGCATGGCCACCTCTGTATAGACACATGTTTCCCTTTAACAAAGTATAACTTGTTGCTTTTGTGTACTTTTTAACAATTTTTTATATAAGTTAGTAATGATTTTGTTCTTGGAATTTACAGGACATAATAGTCATTTTCCGTCTATTCAAAAAATTCCACCATGATGTCCTCCACCAACAACATCATTACGATTCAAAATTCCCACAAGAGGTTCAGGTAAAAAGACCATTGGTAAATGTATGATGCAAACTCCATCCCCTACTGGAACACTGATGATTCCCTTTGAATTTCCAAAACTCTCTTTTGGTGGCTTGCCCAACACAATGGGTAAATCAATTTTATATGAAATAAATTTATATGAATATTATTTGGGCATTGATAGTAATGACCTAGCAGATTTTTTAACACACACGATATGATGAATGGGCCCCATAGGTATATTTCCATTTTGACGTACTTTATTTAACATTGATACATATCAATTTCTTATCTCTTTTTAATTTTTATCACATATAGTTTTAATATTAATTTATTTTATCATAAATAGGATGAGGGAACCAGAGATGAAAAAAAGAGGAAGAAGACATTTCTTGACTGAAAGCCCTCATACATTTCCATTGATAACATCCTCTTCAAATAAAAAAAAAAAGTGAATAGTTGACATCATTTCCTTTGGAGAGCTTGATTGGTTAAGATTGTGAAGCGCATGTAAAAGATTTTATTATGCCTCATATAAGTCATCTCATAGAATGGTAACTAAGGGCTAAAGTATTAATCAATGAGATAAAAAGTCGTTATGATAACCATTACCAAAGGGACAATTTATATGTTGTAGTCCAAAATCAACTTGCCAAGATGGATGCCTTACTCAACCAAGCACAAGGTGGGACTGTCACATATAACAACAATTATAAAGAAAATGTTTTAGATAAAGTTTTGAATAAATTAGAAAATATTAATGCTGAAGCCTAGGCCTATTTCAACAAATGGTCAAAGGACAAAGATTTGGTGGCAATTGCAAATGTAGAAAGAGATAGAGTTATTATAAGTATTATCAATTTGAAACAATATTTTTTATTAATTTATTATTTTAGTAATATGTTTAATTGAGCTCAATGTTTTTTTCAGCTTGAAATATACAAACTTAAAAAGTCAAGAAAGGGTGTTCCGATTTCACTTGGAAATTGCTAAGAAAAGTTTATCTCGCATCAATAAAAATGAAGGATAGTATTATTTTGGTTAACAAATAAAACAATACACTTAAGCAAATTACTAAAGAGAATGGCTTGGATATGGAGATTTTGTTCAAGGCAAAGGTAGTTGCAGATCCTTCTTCGGTATCCCATGGAGATGCTTCAAAGGAAGATGAAAAAATCATAAAGAATCTAGACATTGTTGTGAAGGATCTTGTTAGTTTTAGAATTATTGAAGCAGATAATAGAGGAGGGCTAACCATTAGGAAAAGTGAAACATAAATTGCTATAGAAACTAAAAAGGAAAGTGTCAGTGGGTTTGGGGAACTTGTTAATGATTGAGAAAATAGTCTAGTGGGTGTGGGGAACTTGAAACTTGAAATATTTGATATTTGAATTATGAAACTTGAATATTTATTTAATTTGAATAATGTTTAGAGTTTAATATACGATGCAATGGTTTTAATTTTCATGTAATCTCATTTTTTTACATGTATTATGTTGCAATCTGGATTTTTATATGTTGTTATATATTATATATAGAAATTATAGATTGTATATGATGGTGTTTATGTTTGATATGGATGTGATGGTTACAAATATAATAGTGATAGATGATAATCATGATAATCATGATTCATGGATGATGATAATGGATTTAAACATTAGGCATTATTATTTCTCTTCCAGTTAATACAAAAAAATCTTATTCTCTCTACTTGTAATGATGATGACATTAGATGTGGATGATGACATTAGAATAGATATGGATGATGATGAATTGTATTTGGACATAGATGTAGCTGCTATCATGATCATGGATGATGATAATGGATTTAAATGATTATGTTTTAAGAAAATTTAGAATGTGATAGATTGCTTTAGAAATTATTGATTCTCTTCCACTTAATACAGTAAAATATTCTTCTCTCTACTTGTAAAATTTGAACTCTGTATCAGGTTTCTTCACATTTAAACCTTCTCAAAATCTTCTTCTCTCTCCTTGTAAATCTTCTAAAAATCCTTAGGAAGAATCACATTATAGTTTTTTGTTATGTGCTGATATCAAAATATGTCTGGAATGCATTTTCTTTAATGAAGAAAGTTTAGTTATTTACAATGTGATGTTTTTTGGGAATATCAATTTTTACACGTAATTTAATTGACTACCTCATTTATGATTTCACATGATGTGAGTACATTCAATATTTCATGTAATGATTCTCTTCCACTTAATACAACAAAATCTTCATCTCTCTACTTGTAAAATTTGAACTCTATAACAGGTTTCTTCACATTACCTCGTAACAATTTTTCCTTATCAAAATCTTCTTCTCTCTACTTGTAAAATTCAAACTCTATAACATGTTTCTTCACGTTACCTCTAATTGCATGTTTTAGTTTCTTCTCATGGAATACATTTTCTTTAATGTTGAATGTTTAGTTATTTATGTCTAATTACGATATTTAAAAAATAGTATTCAAAAATGCATGCCACAAACACTACATAAAAAGAATTTTGTAAATACGAAAATAATTTAAACGTGATTATTAAAACTCTAGGTATTATAGGGTTTAAGGTACATATATTATTCTAGATGGGTGATAATGCATATGGAAAAAATGAGAAATCATCCTTTGCAAAGTGAGCTATGACAACCTTCAAATTCAGAGAACTCAACACAAAAATGGATTAGTATATAGATGTGTGAGTTACTTGACAATATTAGTCCTTAGAAGTGAGAGCTTCCTCGAATGGATGTCAACCCACATTTTCTACAACTAAAAGATGAAATATTGATTGAGTAGATGAAGGGAGAAATAAAAACATCAATGCAATGAAGATAAATTAAAATGCAGATCTGACCTAAGAAAATTAAAGAAAACCAAAACATGTGCATGTCGATGGTGACACATGTGTTAAGAATGCAAAGTTGCCTAATCAACGGTGACTAGATTAGATCAAATGGAAGTCTAGAAGAGAATAAGAGTGATAAAATATACAAATATGAACTTTGAAGGCCTTACAAATTAGTATTCCAAAAATGCATGTCACAAACACAACATCAAAGAAGTTTGAAAAATCCAAAATACCAATTAAATAAAACTAATTTTTTTATATAAATAATTATATTTAAATAAATGTAAATATATATACCTATAACATCTTCAATGATAACTAGACCTAAAACAAAAAATGTTCAAAAGATTCCTCATTGTCAATATTTGCATCTACAAAATTAGAATCAGTATTACGTCTAACTATAAAAACTATATTCAAATCTATTAATATGAAATTGATAAATAACAACACTTAAAATGTAAGGTAAAAACAATAAAAGTAAGTTCAAGGTGATAGTTATTTAAATATGAAACAATTCATTTTCAATAGCTTCTTCATAGTCGATATTTACATCTGTAGAGTTTGACGACGTACCAATTCCAGTATCATCGTTGAGAAAATTTGTACTTATAGCTGTATTATTTACCCCTCTTCTTTTGGCAAGGGAAATCCAATGCGTAATTTATCTGCCAAAAGGAAATATTTCCAACGAGTAGTGAGAAGCATAACACCTCATGTAACTTTTGATATTTTTATCCAACATGTTTCTCAGTTTTGATTTTATAAAACATAAAGCACTGAAAACCATTTCATCCTCTACAGATCCCAAAATCATTGTTTAGCACAACTCATATAATTAGAAATATTCACTAATGTCTTTGTGTAACACACTAATTTGGTATATTTTTTACCAAAGCCTTGTAATAACACCACTCTCGAAAGGTTCGCCTAAAAATTTATACTGACCTCCTCATTATCAGTAAAATCAATTGAATGATACTTTATTAAATCAATATTCAGATATACCTTTGATTTTTATACCCTTTACCTCTAACGTCTTAGTGAAATGATCCAATATTGTACCCATGGATTTATGGAAAAGCTTACTTACAAAATTTGCATAACCACCTTCAATATTCTAAAAATTTGGATTCATCACACCCATAGCTTCAAGAATTTTATCTTTGCTAAAATGTTCTCTAATTTTTGATGTTAAGGATTCTACATTTTTAAAAGTTTTATTCTTATTTCAACTGTAATGTAATCAAAAAATTACATGTCACAAAAATTCTTCTCTTTACGATCCTATAATATCTTGACATTTTTGCAAAATGCACAGTGGTATCTCTCTCCCATTAACATTGATATAGAGGTGATAATGGATATTAAATCTCAAATAATTACTGGGATTATTAAGATCCAATAAAAATTCCAGTTATCAAACATAGGTGTATCAAAAGTATCCGGGAAGTATACAAGACATAAATACTTTGACATACTATTTTTCTCATTCAGTATAAAATCAACAATATAGATTAATCTATCTTGTGTATGCTTCATCAATTTCTTGATCTCCTTAAACATTATAAGAATTCCAACCAATGTAAGCAATATTTCCAAATCAGTTAAACATAACAACAAGTCCCTCGCCTCCAAAATCATGACGATATTTGTGCATAAAACCAACCAACGATGGATACTCCTCACGAATTCCGCATGGAGGCTCATACAAAAAGATCCACCTTGTCTCAAAATCCTTCGTAAGATTTTTGCCATCTCAGTAATTCCAATTGCAAGTTTTTGAAACTTAAGAAATCACTTTGGGCTGCTTTCCATATAGGCATGTAGTTCTCTAATAAGGTATTCTACTTACACAAAATTTCATAGTTGTTAACCATTTTATATGCTAAATTCATTATGTGAGCCATACTCGTAAATTGATAGCATATAAATGGCCACGGTTATTGCAATCAAACACATAGCCTAGTTCGGTGACCCCGTATGACTCGATGCACCATCGATCCAACACATACCAAATTCATATTAATTTCATAACCAGATCATGCCAACACTATCTTTCAAATGAGAAACAACTATTTTATATAGGATATTGGCATCACAATTTTCAACCATTTTCTAAACACCTAGTAGATGCAATGTCCTTATATTATTTTCTAAAGTATAAATGTGGATACATACCCATGCAGTGTTGTAATATTATGTCAATTCATCAATTGATAGAGAGATAAAATTTGCATTTTTTACACTCTCTTTCAAATCTTCCTTCTCTATCATTTCAAGGCATTTAACCATTTCCCATGCACTACTGTCTGACTAATGAGACTGAGGAACATTGTGCATTCCATTATATTGATACAAAACTTTGAAATCAAGGAAATATGAAATCATTCTTCCTTTCTTAAGGATGTGGAATAAAGTAGAGAACTATATGATTTTACATTGTAAATTTGATTGATTCATCTTACCAATTTGCGATGTGATCGTTCCACCCTTTTCTATGAGATGTTTACGTATTTTCTTCCCTACTTCATAATTTTCTACGTATTTAACATGCATGCATTCTTTTTTAGTTTTACATTTGTGTGTTTTTTATTTTCCATCCTCTTCCATTACAAGTCAAATATTGTTTTCCACAAAGTGTTTTTCAATTGTGTTCAACTTTAGTTGTATTTTTTGTTGCTTTGACAATTTTTATGTACATATTGTACATGTACATTCAGATGGGATATTTTCTAAATTAGATGGTTGTAAAGGTTCGATAAAAGGAAATTTGGTAGCCCACTTGAACTTTTATGTCCTCCCAAGTGGCCACATATTCTTGTTCATTTTAAATATTTTACTTTTATGAGAAGAATTTTGAGGAATATCATGACTATCTAGTTTCCTCTTTCGTGAACCATAATTTGGATTTGATTTTTGTGTTACATTTTGCTGAGTATTATATTAGAGATATCTTGATGCACTCTTGGTTGCACCTGAATAGGAATATCTTCAAGCTATGACATCTCAATAGGAATATCTTCAAGCTCGACATCTAAACATGAATATCTTCAAGATTTGGAATGGTATCATCATAGGTTTCATTTGGTTGATACTGTGCAGAATGCATGCCCACTTCAATAAAACCTTCCACCTAGTCTCGTACTCTGATTGATTCCAATGACAATTGTATGGTTGCTAGTGGTTACGGTATTTGTACCAAAGATAGTTTCCAAAATACTTGAACATAGACTTTTGAGATTTTTGTTACTTTTTGGGTCTTCTAAGCACTAACAACTTCCATTGTTATAAATGGAAAATTTGAACCCTTGTCATGCATTACTCAACCCTTTGTTGCGTGTTAGCAATATTATGTCACCCGTCTGTAACCTTCTATCATGCGTCTTCACAAGAGTTTTGTGCATCAACAACCACTTGTCACGTGTCAAAAGATTCATGTCGCGTCAATGTAAAACCATTATCGCGTGTTAAGTAGAGAAACCTTGTCACACATCGGAAGAATAACCTTGTCAAGTGTCATTTGAAAACCCTTGTTGCATGTCAATAGATAACCTTTATCATGCATCATCAAATAAAACTTGTTGCGCATCAACAAAAAACCCTTTTTAACTCGTCAAGAAATATATTTTTTTCATGCGTTTGTGGTTTAGGCTTGTCGCTCGATCGTAAATATGATCTACACTTTGTGTACTAGTGCTTCACAAGTTCACGGTACTTTATATGTCAAGACGTCGGACACTAGTAGTAAGTTACTAGTATACTACTTGGAAAATCACCAAGGTTTATATAGGATATCTTTTCAAGGGTAGGAGAAGCCGACCCCTAAAAAAATTATACTAAAATTTTAGGGAACAGATAATCGTCTTGCTCCAAAAAAATTCCTTTTCAAAATTTCCTAAAATGGAAATTTTGTCAAATTATGAATTTATGCCACTAAAAATCCCCTGAATTTAAGGCTAAATTAATATCTCATGGTTTTACTTAAACTATGTCTTGACTATGTTGATACTTTTTCTCTTGAGCTAAAATGAGCAACCGTTAGGACTCTTCTAGCTTTAGTTGCTCAAAATGGATGGGAGATTCACAAAATGGATGTTAAAAATGCATTTCTCAATGGTGACTTGAAAGAATAAATTTACATGCATAAACATAAATGTTTTGAAGAACTTGGTAAGGAACTATATGTCTGTAAGCTAAAAAATCTTTATATGGTCTTAAACAAGCTCCTAGAGCTTGGTATGCTAAAATTAATAGTTTCTTTTAGGATATTAGATTCACAAACAAATGTTCTGGTAATGATTTATTTGTTAAGTTTGAAAATAATCATATTATCATTATTGTTTTATATATTTATGATATGTTGATTACTAGTAGTGATACAAATTTAATTGTTAGAATCAAATAAAGATTAAAACAACGTTTTGAAATGACTAATTTAGGTCTGCTAAATCATTTTTTAGGCATGGTTATATTTCAGGATCATAAATCTATTTTTGCATCTCAATCTTAGTATAATACTAATTTAATTAGAATATTTAACATGATTGACTGTAAACTTGTTGCCATTCCTATTGAAGTTGGTGTGAAATTGGATCCTAAACTTGCATGTGCTAAATTTGATCCTACTCTGTATAGACAACTAGTTGGTAGTTTAATTTATTTAACTATTACTAGGACTCGACATTTCATATGCAAAGTAGGAGTTGTTTCTAGATTCATTCAAGATCCTTATGAGGATCGATGTAGCCTAGAATTCACTACAAATGACCCAAGTCTCACCGGCACATCACTCAACCTAAACCGAGATCTCACCCAAGTGCTCAAGGGTACCAAGTCCCTCTATAGAGTTGTTTGTCCATAATTTTAGCATGATTGAGTATGTATATATTCATATTCATAACAAATAGTAAACAATCCACATTGCATAAACCGGATCTAGATATAAACCATGACTATAAAGAGATTTATCATGCAAGATTCACGTTCAACTGTAGACACCAAATTCGTGTCTCACGACCCCTTGTGACCCGCATCCCATTTCGCAACCTAACCTCATTACCTAAACTTTACACAATTATTTATTAATTACCTTGTAATTGATAAATCCACATCACCTTACCCGCCACCTCACTTTGCCACCTCATCATGACCTAGCCCTAACCCTAAACTAACCTAATTAAGACCCATGACTTGGTCTAGACTCACATCCATAACTAATGCCTCCTTACTCGCACCAAAAGCCGACCTTCTAGCCACTTGACCAAGCCCGCAACTGATCTCTCGGGAGAAAAGCAGGGAAGGTGGGCTATTTTAGTAAAAATAGCCTACTTTTTCCTTACCGATGCCGGTTCCTACTCGACCGCCGTCGGTTACGCAACCGCCATCGGTTCCCTGTAAATGGGCTCCCCAAACCAAAACAACGGATCGGAATTTCATTTTGTAGATCAGTCAAAGGATTTCTGGATAAACAGAGAGCATTGCGAGTGAGGAACAGAGTCCAGATCTTCACTTGACAGAGCAGAGACGAGTAAAGAAACCAGAAGTGTTTACAACCAAGGAGATCAACTTGCCTCTCGGTCAAAACCAGTAAGTCAGATCTTACATGTCCTTTTGTTATAACATTTCTTATGCTTCTTGAATCTCAGTCCTCCTAAATCCGTTTCTGAATCCACTACCCAACGTGCCATTGCATCTAACTGTCATTCTTTCACTCCTAATCATCCCATTTCCTAATACCATCCAAAAAACCAGCTATTACAAACACCATATCTACCAAGAAGATCCTATAACCCACCGGTATCGGTTATCAGTAACCGGCATCGGTCATCAATAACCGCCATCTCGGTTCCCTTGATCAAAACCAGAAAACCAGCCTTTCCCCCTACCCAGTTTAACAAAATAATTTAATTGATATTTTGCAGTCTTTTGTGTTAATTCATATTAGCAGGGGAACTGACCACCTTCGAAGGGAAGTTTTATATTTCCTGGGCCCAAGGCAGTTTCCTCATTTATTGTTTAATCAAAATCTTGTGGTCTTGTGTTCTTATTTGCAGGTAGTCCTTCCAAGACAAAAAGGAGTTCTCCGTAGTCACCGATCTTTCTTTACTGTGACGTGCACACTATCTCGACATTCAGGTATTCCTCCTAACCCTAACCTCATCTGTTTCTAAAAGGAATGAAAGGATAAGCAACTCTATTCCCGTAAGTGAAACATTCCGAGCGAAACATTTTGGCACGCCCGGTGGGACCCATTTTGGGTTTCTTTCTCTTGCTTATTTTCATTTGCATATTTGCTGTTGCTGTTTTTGTTATATATTTAGTAAAGAATTTGTCTTGCTTTCCTGGTTTCGCATTAGTGAAAGTCATCTCTCTTGCTTCATCGAATATAATTTTCGATTTGGGTTTAAAACACGTGCATTGCATTCCTGCTTGTTGTTCTCCAATTCTAGTGAACATAGATTAAGTAACAGGTCATACACGTGGGGGTGATATCCACGGTATTGACAGGAAATTAACCTTAGTTTCACTGCACAACACATACCGAATCACTTCACAATTAACACAACAGCTCAAACATCCCCCCTTTTCCGCGGTATTCCTCCGCCCGATTGAGGTAACCTTATAAGCCAAAACAAACTTGACATTTCCCCTAGGTCTTGTTGTTTAGGATTCTGACATCATCTTACATCTAAAGGCATAAGCCCACGATAACTAAAATTAACCCTAGGGTTAGTCTTTAGATTTGCGTGTGCCTCTTGCTTGTTTTCAAATCCTGTTTTCTCTGTCATACTTTGTCTTCTGTGATCAATAAGTTGATAAACATACTCAACGTTGCTAAAATCAAATTAGCAGCCTTTTATATCTTCTTATCCTAGACTTTTGACACCGGCATCGGTTAAGGGACCGACGTCGTTTGCTCTGTGACCGACACCGGTTACTAAACCGATATCGGTTACTGTCTCCATCAGCCCCTGACAAACCAGCAACTTGCCAAATTCATCATTCTGAGGTTGTTTTTGTTCTTGATAGATTGAAACTTTCCTGTGTGTCCTGGTCTATGGTTGTCATCACTCGAAAGCAAGCCGCCGCCATGGTTTCACATGCCTGCTTCTCGTGTCTTTCGCCTCGAATCACCCCTTCACATTCTATAGGGAACCCTACGGACACCGGTGAGATCCCCAAATTCCCTGTAGGAGACAAGGACTTTGCCAAATTCTCGGATGCTAATCCCAAATACGCTCACAATACTATTTGTCTCATACCCCCGACCGTACGCTTTGATGGTCGCTCCTTATTGGCATGCCTATTAGTATAGCTGCTCATTTAGCTCCCACTCCTCCCGATAACAATACCTTACTTCGCATCACTAGCCCCGTCTCCCAATCCGACAGCCTTCGTGAGGTTCATACGACCCGATTAGCTTTCCTTTGGTTAACCTTGGACCCCACGTATCGTTACCACCAACCGCCCCTATCTCTCATCTCTCTTCAGACCACTCCATTCATGACTTACTCTCGCCACCTATTCACACGAGCTTTCCTTCTCAAGCTCGCCTACCTTTTCATTCCCATACACGTATCCAAAGAACCTCAACACCTTATATGGGACATCCCTATTCTGTGGCACCATCATCTCATCCAACCATGATTTCATCAAACAAATGATGGACAAAATGCAAAACCTAGAGGCTTCCGTTTGAAGTCGAAGCGCTTGACATACGAGCAAGTTTGTCGGGAACCCATTCACCCTTCTCGTCCCCCTTCGTTCATATCCTCCTCAATGGGAGTTGCCAAAGTTTACTCATTTTAACAAGAAAGAGGATCCTCAACAACACTTGCGATCATTTAGACATGCTTGTTATTTGATTTCCCATGATGATGCCTTGTTACTCGCATACCTTTCCCATGTCCTTATCAGACTCGCTTGGAGTGGTACAAGTTGCTTTAACCCTAAAGACTCAATCTTCTCTTTTAACTAATCGCCCAATCTTTCTTGGATCATTTCTCCATTAACATTGCCAAGAAAGTATCTATTACCGACTCTATGCCATCCGACAATTTGAAGACGAATCTATCGCAGATTTCGTTGGACGATGGCGGGTCTTATCAACCAACTCATGTATGCCTTGCCTCAAACCGAACTCATTGAACTATTTACGCGGGCCTCGCACTAAGCACATCTCCCCTACCCTCCAAATTCAAACTTTCCGCACATTCGACGAGGCCTTTACCATGGCTCTAAACTAGAAATTCGAGCCTTAGAAGAAGAGAAATTGCGGTTGCGTAACAAAACCCCATTTCCGAACTCCCGATTCTACCAACAAGCCAAACACCGCCACTCCTCACGCGTCCACTTCTTCTAAATCAAAATGAGTGTCCACGCGGTAATGGTCAAATCTCAAACACCGTCCAATACTCCATGAAAACCACTTATAAGTACAAAGCCGAGCCCACCAATTACACTCCTTGGGAGAAACTTATGGCGTCATCCTCTGGAAAAATTGCTCAAAGTGGGGCTATCACCTTGCCCCCTGTTAAACCTCACTCTGGGTTTGACTCCACCCGCGCAATACCTTCCTGGTACAAAGAAAATGACTTTTGTAATTTTCACCACGTAAAAGGACATAGTCATGAAAGCGCAAGATGTTGAAAAACATAGTGCAGAAATGATTGACTTGCAGGGATATAACCCTCGATAATCCTAACGCCCGCTAATCGAAATCTGAAAATTTTCAACAAGCCATTCCCGAATCACTCGTCTAACAGTAACGTGAACCAAGATATCTTAGCCGAGGAGAGTGTTCATGAGATCCATGCAGTCTTCGATTCTCAGCCAAAAGCCTCTATTGAAAAAATTTTAAATCAAGCCTCTCCACCAACACAGGAGTTTGAACCTCCTTCACCACCATCAAGCCAAAGTGAAATCATTCCTTTACCCATAGAAGAGTTAACTGCCCGGACTTCTCTTCTTATCAACAAGTCTTCTTACACCACATCCCTACAAGACTGTGAGCGGATGCTATCTAATTTATCTATTTCCCAAACGTCCCCTTCTACCACTCTTGCTACACAAGAGGAAGGCCCGCCACTCCTTTTGACATCCTTAGACGAGAAATCTCTTACACTAACATCACCACATTCTTTAAATGTGACAGATCCCTCGAACGCGCCTCCTACCTATTAGTCCCTCATCACCTAAATCTTTTCAACGACCGGTTGACCTCTTAACATCTATTGATACAGTGCCTCATCTACCTCCTGTGTCACACCCGCAGTGGACCGGAATTACAACCCACCTTCCTCCTCATAAAAATTACAAATCACACCTGCAGATTGTCATTCCGTAGAAGATAGACAGGGCCTATGGGAACGTTTGAGTACCCCTTTTTCTACTCAAATGCAAATGACTGATCCTGATGTCTCCACCATATACCCGAAGTGCTTACAGAAGCTTAAAATTCCCCTGTTCTCACCTTCACCCCCCTCACCTCTACCAAATGCCCCGTCCACTTCTATCAACTTAACCAGATCTTCCCATATGCTTGGGACCTCACCAATGCCCAGTCTAACGCACCCGCCTAAGCGACTCGATCTATCCAAAAATAAATCCGCTCCGCCACCTAGGAGACAAACTCAATCCGTCCCCCTGTCACAATCAAAACCATCATCGTCATACCTACCTTCCATATTGGGACCCCATCCCTCTACCTTACATCAATATATCATACCTCCTGCGTTTTCTTCAGAACAACTTACGCCTTCCGCACCTATACAGAAATTCCAGGGTATAGCAACACCGCCACTCCGCGTATCCTGTCCACCTATCAACCTTAAACAAATTCCATCATCAAAAAATTTGTTTTCAGTCACTCCTATTTCCCCGTGGTTGTTTTCTGATACCACATCATCTGCGGCCTCATCATCCAACATAGCTTCTGCGCCAAAGAAATCACGTTTAGTAAAAACCATGTATCAACACCCTTCGGCTAAACCACCACCCGTGCGAACCAATCATGCCCAAACATTACCAAAACCCGCACAATCAATACCCTCATCCTCTCCTGATTTTGACCCACTCAAAGGATCTTACGCCAAAATCCTTGCTATGTTGGTGGAGAATGCGACCATTTCCCTACCTCCACTTAGACCTTATGACCCGTCTAAGCCCCGACCTATGGGTTACGATGAGTCTAAAATCTGCGCTTATCACCGCACGCCAGGACATGATGTGGAGGGATGCAAAGCTCTAAAAACCATCCTTCGCCAGTCACCTCTCCCGAATAGAAAGATTAAGAAAGACAACTTACGAAGGGAGAGACCTTTAGTTTCCATTCCCTCTCCTATACCATCTGTCCCCGCCTCACCAAGATCTATCATTATTACAACCCCACCTCTTGAAGACCATGAGTTATCCCCACCATCTTCCTCATCTCAGGTCTACGAGATTAATATGATTAGTGTCGCTACTCGAGGGCAGAAAAACAATGGGAAAGCAAAAGAAAACACACCTGCGGCATCTCTTTCTCCGTCAAACATCCCGATTGCACCACCACCTAAAGTGGTCATTCGCGGACCCGCCTATCCCGTCTCTAATGGCATTGCCCACCGAAATATGATTAAACAGCTTCACCAATCGCCCGTAAAAATGACATTGTATGACCTCATTCAGACTTCTGAATCTCATCGACAAGCTCTCGTTGAGATCCTTCAAGGGATAGAGGTTTTACCTAATGAAACCCTGCCTGTCGCCTCCATTCTAACACCCAATCACGTTGCTTCTCTCACCAAACAACCCACTGCCCCAACCACTTCTGTCTCTGTACAACAAGCTGCTGCAGTCAGTTTCTCTGAAGATGAAATTGTCGACTTTGGTACAGAAGATCCTGACCCTGCCCTTTTCATCTCCGCTTACGTCCGGGACATTCGAGTACGTCGGGTTATGATTGACGGGGGCGCTAGCCTAAACATCATCTCTTCAAAAGCCTTCCAACAGATGAACATCCCTTCTAGTTGCATGTGTGCCAACCCCATCATGTTGCGGTCATTCAATGACGCTATTACTTCTACCTTAGGCACCGTGATCCTCAACATTCGCGTAGGACCACGTACTTTACCCGAACTCTTCTATGTCTTGGAGGGAGAGTTCCAATATAATATATTGCTGGGTCGTCCTTGGATCCGAGCCATGGGATGCGTTCCCTCAACATTACATAGATGTATAAAATTTGAGTACGAGGGGAAGTCTTACACCGTAAAAGCTGACCCTCCCCCCTTTAAAACCTGCAATATGTTATACCGCCCTAACGATGTGCTTATACCAATCAAGACACCCATACATTCAACCCAACCATCCGCCTCAAATGTACCTCAACCATCCACCTCAACCGCGCCTACGCCTTCAATTGATGAAACCACCATCGCAAAAACCACTTCCCTTCCCGCAGCTAACATTCCAACCTCCGATCCCTTAGTAGATGTTTTTCAGTGCCTTACGCTGGGGGAGTACCGCCTATATAACGTTAGTTCTTTCCCTACCCCGCAGGAGTACGGACAATTACATGCACATCCCACCTACGACCGTCGCGTGGGGGAGATAATCTCTTACGGACCACCCCATTGCCGCACTAACCTAACGTATGGGGGTGTTGACGCATCCTCCATTACCCCTGAACCTCCTCTTGGTGTGGTTCCTTTCAATCCGATTTTCAATACTTGACAAATCGTCGTTTTTCGCCCCTCACCTTCTTGACTCATTGCCAGGCGTGGAAAGGCTTTGGTTTTGGCCTTTACGAACAAGGCCGACATACACTCATTCCCGTGACTACCCGTAAACATAATGATCGCAGTGGTCTTGGTTTTCCCGAAACACCTACATGGAGACACCTCCGCGGATATATCCTAGAAGAAGAAGACGTCGCCCCTACCAAACCATCATCACCCACTTTGCCATCATCACCCGCAGAATCTATAGACCCTGAATCTATCCCTCCTAACTTTTTTTTTTCATAAATGTCATCTTCATAGGTCCTCTCACTTATCAACGTGATAATGAGGACCCATCCTCTCTTCCCCTTCTTTATCCAGACATGATCGAAGAGGATTCGCCTTTGATTAATGTTGTTGAATGCCAGGATGACGACTCCATCCTCACTTACCTTGGCGCGGATGATTCTTATATTCAACGAGCCTTACCATCTGAAACCCAAACTATGCTGAACGAATCTACCATAGAAATCAATATCCACACGGAGGAGGATCCTCACATTGTGAAGATTGGACAATCCCTTAACACATCAGAACAAGCCGCCTTTACTACCTTTCTCCGTGCTCGCAACCAAGCTTTCGCATGGTCTTACGCTGACATGCCAGGAATTGATCCTACCATCGCCATCCATAACATCACCCTAAACCCCGATTCCAAACCAGTCAAACAAAAATTGAGAAAAATGCATCCACGCATTGCTCTCTTGGTCAAAGAGGAGCTCCAACGACTCCTTTCTGTTTCCTTCATTTTGCCTATTGACTATCCTCAATGGATTTCTAACATCGTACCTGTCACTAAAGCGACAGGGGGACTTCGGATATGCACAGATTTCCGGGATCTTAACCTCGCTTGCCCCAAGGATGACTTCCCCCTCCCAAGTATTGATCAACTTGTTGATCTCACTGCAGGCCATGAAATGCTTTCTCTCATGGATGGCTTTTCAGGATACAACCAAATTTTGGTTGCCCCTGCCGATCAGCACAAAACTGCCTTCATAACTCCTTGGGGAACCTTCTGTTATCGTGTCATGCCATTTGGCCTTAAGAATGCTGGTGCTACCTATCAGCGGGCTATGACCTACATTTTTCATGACATTATGCACACTATCCTTGAAGACTATGTCGACGATCTTCTCGGCAAGTCTAAACATCGTAGTGAACATCTCGATGTTTTAACCATTATTTTTGATCGCCTGTTACAATATTCTGTCCGCCTTCAACCGAAGAAATGTGTCTTTGGTGTTCTTTCGGGAAAAATTCTTGGCTTTATCATCTCTTTGCGTGGCATTGAGGTCGATCCATCTAAAGTCAAAGCTATCCTAGAAATGCCCCCACCCAACAATCTCAAACAATTGCATAGTTTACAAGGTAAGCTCCAATCTATCCGACGTTTCATCTCCCAACTCTCGGATCGATGTCAACCTTTCCATCACCTCCTTAAAAAGGATATTGCATTCCAATGGAGTGAAGAATGTCACCAAGCCTTCAAGCTCTCAAATCCTATCTCTTCTGACCACCCGTGCTTATCCCACCCCAAGACGACCGCCCCTTCTACCTTTACCTTTCCACCACCGACCACGCCGTAGGAGCCATGCTTGTACATCGTGACTCGAGAATCACGAACAAGCCGTTTATTATATAAGTCGACTTTGGTGGACTATGAGACTAGGTACACACATGTAGAAAAATTGTGCCTTGCCCTATCATTCATGGCCACCAAACTCCGACACTACCTTCTAAATCACAAGACTTTCGTCATCACCAATACAGACCCCATCCATTACATGTATGCCAAACCTCATCTGAACCAACGCATTGCTAGATGGCTCATGCTTCTCGCCGACCTCGACCTTGAGTTTATCCACCAAAAATCAATCAAAGGACAAACCATCGCGGACCAACTTGCGGACGCTCCTTTACCGTGGGAACAATTTACCAATTTCACATTTCCCGACGAACTCATCGCTACTCTTTCCATCACGGAGGAGTCGTACCCAATGACCCTCTTCTTCGATGGATCTAAATGCCAAGCACGGCGGAGGAGCCAGCTTTGTTCTCATTCCTCAATGTTTGAACCTATGCCTCTTTCATTCCGACTTGATTTCCTTGCACTAATAATACAAATGGAATACGAGGCCCTTGTTCTGGTCTCCAAGTTGCGTTACACTTAGGCATCAAATCTATCAACATTTTTGGTGACTCTCAATTGGTAGTCAATCAAGTTATGGGCATCTACCAATGTAAAAATGAGGAACTTCAAAATACAAACACTACGTGGATTCACTTCTAGCCTTATTTACCCACTATTCTATACAAACCATTCCCGCTCCACTAACAAATTTATGGATACTATGGCTTGCTTAGCCTCGCAAATTCCCGCCGCGCCAACTGACTCTGAATTATTCGTCGTGGTCCAACAACTTTTTGCCCCATCCTATTCAACCCCGGTAGTTTGTATGATAAATACTGTGTCCACTAATTCACAGGATACCTGGTACCACCAATTCCACGACTACCTTACAATCTCTGTCCTCCCACCTGACCTTACTAGTAACGGCAAACGTGCTTTTCTTAAAAGTGTTTCACGTTATGTTGTCATGGGGGGACTCCTCTATAAACGTGGCTTTGATGGCATCCTCCTTCGCTGTCTAACTGGCGCGGAGGCCACTCATACCATCCAACAGGTCCATGACGGTATCTGTGGCGGACATTTTAGCGGCCTTGCCGTGGCCAAACGAATCCTTCGCCTTGGTTATTATTGGCCTACTCTCAATAATGACTGCTATGAATATGTTAAGCGTTGTGTTATGTGTCAGCAACATGCCAACCTTCAACATACTCCTAGCCACCCGCTCCAGATCGCTCGAGATCTTTGGCCCTTCTCACAATGGGGTTTAGACCTTATTGGTGAGATTCACCCAACCTCTTCACAACGTCACCGTTGGATAATCACAGTGACCGAATATTACACAAAATGGGTGGAGGCTATTCCACTCATTTCAATCAAAAAAGAAAAAATTGTCGAGTTCATTAACCACCACATTATCTGTCGTTTTGGTGTTCCTCATCGCCTGATAACAGATAATGGAAAATCTTTCAAAAACAAGTTGTTGCAAGACCTTTGTGACAACTTTGGTATCAAACTTAGTTTCTCATCACCTTACTATCCACAAGCCAATGGGCAAGCCGAGTCCTCTAATAAAACACTAACCAAAATCCTCATGAAATTTGTCAATGAATCTGGAAGAAATTGGCACGATCACATTCCCTTTGCCCTTTGGGCTTATCGTACTAGCATTCGTACCTCTACTAATGCCACACCTTTTTCTTTGGTATACGGTACCGAGGCTGTTTTGCCTCTCGAAATACAAATACCCTCCCTTAGAATATCTCTTCAGGATATTCTCACCAACGATGATTTCCGCCGAGAACGGTTAGCCCAATTGGAGCTTCTTGACGAACGCCGTCTTACAGCTCTTGATCATCTTCAAATCTATCAAAAACGCATTAAACATGCTTATGATAAGCGACTTCATGAGCGTACCTTTAAGGTTGGTGATCTTGTTCTCAAAGAGAATCAACATGTAACCAAACTAGAAAAGAGCAAACGTGGAAAATTTGCTCCCAATTGGATTGGGCCTTATATAATCACTCATACCTATGGATCTGGTACTTATCGTTTAGCTTCGCTTAATGGTAAACCTGAGCCTGAACCCCTTAATGCCTTGCATCTTCGACCATTCTACTGTTGAAATTAGTGTTATATCACTTCTTATCTACCTGCCGCTCGTCCCTTGAGCTCACTTACCACTACATACACTCTGTTTCCTACACTTCATAATAACAATCAAGCTCACATAGTTTGATCCTCACCTCCCCTTGATGATGCCTTCCCCTTTTTAGTCTAGTCCATGACTTCAAAAGTATTAAAATAAGCCGTATTCTTATGGGATTTTCTTGAGTCAAACTTCCTACTCCCTAGATGCTTCACGCCAAATGAACATCTAGTCATTTAAATTAAATATGGACTGCTCCCTCGAAGGACAGCTATATGCCAAACTATTGCTACTATTATATATAGACTGCTCCCCCGAAGGACAGCTATGCATTACAATCATATCTCGCATTATAAATAGATCGCTCCCTCGAAGGACAGCTATACACAGTCAGCCTTTATCAAGAGCTTCTCGCATTGATCAGCTTCGTGAAGACCTCAAGAATAATACAATCAATATCCCCTGTAGACTTCCCGCATCGATCAGTCTACATTCAATGAAAGAAAAGCCTCATTCAAAAGCACTTTTGAGTCATGGACTTGTCTATTTAGGGTAGTTTCTCTTTCGTCAGAATAATCACCTTGCAACAAGCTCTCAGCACTCCCGCCTATATCAACCACCTCACCTCACCCTTTGTCAAAGCAACAAAAACTCAAGGGACGTGACGTATATCCGATATATTGTGATTATACAACTCTTTTCACCTATCGACTTCTCGCCTATGCAAGGTACTTAGGGATTCAAGCTCATCCTATGTTAATATGTGGTTTGTTTAGCTCTTTTCACCTACGGAGCACTCTTTCCTCTTTGCCTCGCATCTAGGATTGTGTGTTGATCTTAATCAGGACATGGTTCCCTTCTATTTGGGTAAGCTAACTTTCGCTTTACCTATACCTACATCAACATCGCCCATACCTTACCAACACCAACAACATTACCCTATCAACATCAAATTCTTATCAACCAACAAATTGCCTAACCATACCCAAATTGCCTGAATTCACCTCTCCCTGGTCCTAAGGGAGAACTACATCGGTCTGAGGCCCCTCCTTGCTTTGTGCAATGGGCTATGTAGGCAGCACTTTGGAGACATGGGGTCTCCCAAGGTTAGCTCGACCATCCCCTACCATAACTTATCATGTGTGGTAAATATAAATATTTTTGTGCATTTTTATTTAATCACATTTCTCTTTACCCTTTTTCGAAACACCGAAAATCAAAACACCAACAATCTTATTATTATCATAACTCAAATCAACATACATATTCAGTTTTATTTAGATGTTAAACAAATACATCTTCTCTATCATCGACACGCAGGTCGGCATCCTTATTTATTCTTATACCTTGCTAACATTTACTCAGACCCTCACGCCTCATCCCGAACTAGGCGATGATCGTGATTGTCGACCCCTCTCGCCGGGCCTCTCTGTCCTCAAAGGTACCATGGCTATTGGTACCGCCCACTGATCTGCCAATCTCTCCTGTAACATATGAATACGCCCTCTCGCATGGAGGACTTCAGCCTCTAGTCTCCCCGCCCGTGACTCCGCAACCACTAACAATCCTCTTGTCTCATTCACCTGCGTTTGGAGCTGCTGAACCAAACGTTGCAGACGATCCCTCTCTGCTGTAATCACCGCTATGTCAGGGCGCTCACGTACACCTCGCAGTTCTGCTACCCACCATAATCTATAGGCCCTGCTGCGTTTCGCATCCATTACCTCGCGATCGGCCGCTACTGCCTCTTCGAGTGCCCTTCTGGAGGTGTTGGCCGGGGAGGTGAGAATGCTGCCTCGGCGTCGATCCTCATATATGGTCTATAAGCCAGGGGTATATCCTGCACAAATCCAAATTGTCGCCGCACGCGATCTATAGGAATCCTCTCATACTCCCCCGGCCTGTGCCCTGCGATCCACCTCAATCGCTCAACACCCCTCAACTCCTCAGCTATGTTCTCTGTTATCATATAGTTTCCGTATGGCCTCCAACAGATATCCGCAACCGTCACTCTCTCCCATACCTGCCTGTAATACTCAATATCACCTGTCACGGCCTGGGATCTGGCCTCTTGTTCTGTCTGGACCCATCGTCTGAATCCCAACCTCTGTACTCCGGTCTCTCCTGCCTGGAGGGATTGGCCTATTGGTCGCACACAAACCGTGTGCTCATAGGCCCAACAGTGTAATAAGTATGAACAATCCAGCGTCGTCCTGTGATTTCGCCTACAAGCCCATAAACCCCTGTATAGCTCCGCCAAATATGCAGGTGCCCATGCAAACGTAACATTCCTTTCTACCATCTCCCGGATAACACACATCAATGCCTTTGGAAATCTTCCCCTTTCACCTCGGTAACGCATAATACCCTATCGCTTATCATTAATATCACTTTCGCTAACCTTGTCTCCTCTGGTGGTGTGCTGCATACATTACCCCATATGTAAACGATAAACCTCGGCTGTGTCAAATCTCGTGCGTATGGACCAAATATCTTTGCCGTTATCGCTCCCGTGCCATGCTAGGTAGTGCCTGATATACTGGTTCTCCTGTAATAGGGAGTCTCAAAATCCGAAACACATCTTCCAATGTTACTGTCATTTCACCTGTTGGCAGATAGAAGGTATTTGTCTCGGGATTCCATCTTTCAATCAACGCTCGTAAATATACCATGGTTACGTGCGATTCATGAATAATAATGGATTCCACTTAACCCCAAACGATTTATCAACGTCCATTCCGCTGGTGTTACATCCGCTCGGATTCGTGACAACAACGCTGGCACACTATCATTCATCCTCAATCCTGCCTCTGCCTGCATACACCAAAACAACAAACAACCATTCAATCTGTGGTGGTTTTTTCAAACATTTCGAAATTCCTCCAAGATTGCGGTGCATCGGTTATACATAACCAATATCGGTTGAGTAACCGATACGGGTTCTCCTAACCGCACGGTGGCCATCACAATTATATACACCTTCCCAAAAAAACAACCACCTACGACAATAATTTGCTCGTTTATTCCTTTTTATACATACAAACATACCTGAAACCCCTGATTGCCTACCCTGTAACACTTACCTCACCTGCAACCCTTGTTATCATGTTTTCTTTCTCATATCTACCCACCTACTCTCCCCCATCTTATTCACAAAACATGCAGTAGTTAAATCACAAACAAAATGATACCTCTTGGGTCAGCAGCACCTGAGGTGGCCCTTGTCTTCCTCATGTCCTCTGCTCGCTAGATGCTTCTCCTCGTTCTGCCATGATCACCACCCTTTTCAACTTTGTCTTTCTGCCTTCTGAACCTCGGATCACATTCACTTTCCTTGTCTCTTTTCTCCTTCTCACCCAAATCTCTCATGCAAATACCTGTCTCAGTCGTCAAAAAGTGTCGCGTTCGCGTATTTAACCTCTTGCATGGCTCTAAAATTAAAACTCAAGTTGCCACCCTAGCTTTTCTATTTTTAGAAAAGCTCATACCTAAATAACCGGTATCGGTCATATAACTGATATCGGTCACTAACTACCGACATCGGTTACCTAACCGATACCGGTTACACACCTGCCTTTTTGAAACAGGGTTCTTTTCTTCATTTCTCATCTAAATTTTTGTCGCGCCCGCCTCTTTGCCTGCATAAACAACACAATTTACCACATTTGTTCATCCACCACACATAGCCTTATAACTTCATTAACATCATTTATTTTATACAAATACACAACCATCAACTACGAATTTCAAGAAACTATCAATCTCTACATCATTTGGATCCAACTCATCAGTTACATATATCACAATGTCACAAAACCAACAATTCATCACATCACATATCATTCATACATACGTACAACAAACAGAAAAACATCAACATCATCCATCTATCAACATATCAACTAAAACTTATCATACATTACATATTACCAACCATTAACAAAATATTTAAACACATTTTGAACACTGCACAAGGATCAAAACATCGTCTCTATATATATACCAGTTTTCACAAATACAATGTGCCCTACATCGGGGCCTCTGTGATCTCATAATATACCAAAGCCGGCACGCAGGCCGCAATACCTACCAAAAATCTCGACTCGGCTCGCAGGCCGGTCTCTCATATCAAAAATATACTCGGCTCGCAGGCCGGTATCAAATGTACAACCCGTACTCGGCTCGCAGGCCGGTATATAATAAATAAAATGAATCAATACAATGAATAAGTGTCGGCACGCAGGCCTCTATCAATACAACCGGTTCGCAGACCGGTGCCCGTGTCCCTATACAAAACCATGTCGGGGATCTATCAGCTCTCCCCACCGCCCTCGGCACCTCTCCCCACTAGTCCCTCGTGGTGCCTCGCCTCCGCCGCCCGTCACGGACACACCGGTGGCTGCCCCTCCCTGAGATCTCTGGCTGTGCGAGGTCTCTGCCCTATGCGCTGCATACGCCTGATACTCGACTCCGATGTACTATCAAGAATATCCCGATAATATCGGGCCTCGCTCTAACCTCCATATAGTGATCTCGTGCCCTTTCAAGGAGCTGGGCTGGTCTCTGGCACCTAACACCAATACCCCCTGAGCCTGTACCTGCACCTGTGGCCGCGGTGGTGCTGCCTGTGCTGCTGCTTTGCTCGTACTGCACTCGTGGCCGTGGTCGGTGGTGGTGCCGTCTTTGCTGCTCGCTCGTGCACTCTGGCCGTGGTGCTTTGGTGGTGGTGCTACTCGCTTCGTGCTCGTGCTCGAGCTCGGCTAGCTTCCCTGTAAGGCCCCTATCTGTGCTGGGCGCGCAGCAGCCTACCGCCTCGTAAGAGCCGCACTTGACCTCTCGAGCTGATCCTCTCTCCTATAATCAGCCAGTAAGTCCAAGCCGCGCAGCAGTGGATACTATCTCGCGCTCTCTCGCCCATCCACCACACCCTGTATGCTCCCGTGCACCGGCATCATCCACACCCTCACCTGCTGGTCTCTCCGCTACCCAGTCTGGATCCAAAGGCTGTGGCGCTGGCAGTGGGGCCTCTACATCATCCCTCCTGTACTGAGGGAGGGAGGTGGCTCGTCCTGTCGTAGCCCCATCTGCCTGCGTACCCTCTCTAGGGGTATCCGCCAGCTTGCTCGGCCTCCGTCCCCGCTATCTAGAATGTATCTTTGGATCAAAGCGCACTGCACGCGGCTCCTCTACCACGCCTTGGTGACCTCGTTGTAGGGTCTCCATACAATGTCTACCGCCTGTAAGGCCCTCTAGGAAGTGTCTATAATAGACCACATCCCGACTGCAACAATCGCCGTGGTGGCCCACGACCCCAACCACCTCTCGAAAGCCATATCGGTATACGACACTGTGGCCCCGCTTTCGCTGGGTAGCCTTACCGGCTCGATGCATACGATGTGCTCATATGCCCAACAAAGGTAACAAAATGTAGAACAAATACCAAATCGCCTCCTCCGGCAATAGCCCCATAGCTCTCGTATAATTGCACCGCACTGATACACCTGGTGCCCATGCGAACAGTGTGCTCCTCCACCATCTCCAGCAGCACTCCATCAATGCTCGTGGGAAGCGGCCTCCTCTCGAGTCCGGGAGGGTGAAGGTGTGATCCCAACCATCATCAACACCGCTGGGCCGTGTCTCGTGACGATGCGCACAGCACATGTCACTGCGTACCCAATACTCGCGCTTATGGTAGGTCGCAGGCGGCCGCATCCCCAAAACTCGCAGTAGGTATCGCCCATCGCAGATCTACGACTCTACTGAAGACCGCTCTCCTCGATCGCAGAGCCGCAGGATGCGATACACATCCTCTAATGTGACGGCCATCATCTCCTCCGGTCGGCAGATGGAACACATTGGCCGCCGGATCCCATCTCTCGATGAGGGCGACCATCAGTGTGATCCTCTCTATCGCTCGTACTGGACCCCGCCGAGTCCCACCTCGCGCATGATGGCCCAATGCGCCGCAGATACGTGTGGCCTCATCCGACTCAATAGTGGAGGCATCCTATCACGCATCGTCAACTGCTGACGTGCCTGCAAAACCAACCCACATTCTTAGACCTACTCTTTATTATAACATCTACTTTACCATCTAAACCCCCTTTTGTAACACCCAAAACCTAACCCCACACCTAACCCTTCTCCACCCCTAAACCAACCCCCACACCGACCCGCAACCCAACCCAAAAACCCAAAACCCAACCCAACCCAAAAACCCAAAATCTAACCCCACACCTAACCCTTCTCCACCCCTACACCTAACCCCCACACCTACCCCTTCTCCACCCCTAACCCAACCCCCACTCCCACTCCCACCCACCACCCAAAAAACAATCAACCCAACCCCACTCGTAAACTATGTCTTGACTATGTTGATACTTTTTCTCTTGTAGCTAAAATGAGCACTGTTAGGACTCTTCTAGCTTTAGCTGCTCAAAATGGTTGGGAGATTCACAAAATGGATGTTAAAAATGCATTTCTAAATGGTGACTTGAAAGAATAAATTTACATGCATAAACATAAATGTTTTGAAGAACTTGGTAAGGAACTATATGTGTGTAAGCTAAAAAATCTTTATATGGGCTTAAACAAGCTCCTAAAGCTTGGTATGCTAAAATTAATAGTTTCTTTTAGGATATTAGATTCACAAACAAATGTTCGTAATGATTTATTTGTTAAGTTTGAAAATAATCATATTATCATTATTGTTTTATATGTTGATGATTTTTTGATTACTAGCAGTGATACAAATTTAATTGTTATAATCAAAGAAAGATTAAAACAATGTTTTGAAATGACTGATTTAAGTCTGCTAAATCATTTTTTAGGCATGGTTATATTTCAGGATCATAAATATATTGTTGCATCTCAATCTTAGTATGCTATTAATTTAATTAGAATATTTAACATGATTGATTGTAAACCTGTTTCCATTCCTATTGAAGTTGGTGTGAAATTGGATCCTAAACTTGCATGTGCTAAATTTGATCCTACTCTGTATAGACAACTAGTTGGTAGTTTAATTTATTTAACTATTACTAGGACTGACATTTCATATGCAGTAGGAGTTGTTTCTAGATTCATTCAAGATCCCTATGAGGATCTGATGTAGCCTAGAATTCACTACAAATGACCCAAGTCTCACTGGCACATCACTCAACCTAAACTGAGATCTCACCCGAAGTGCTCAAGGGTACCAAGTCCCTCTATAGAGTTGTTTGTCCATAATTTTAGCATGATTGAGTATGTATATATTCATATTCATAACAAATAGTAAACAATCCACATTGCATAAACCAGATCTAGATATAAACCATGACTATAATGAGATTTATCATGCAAGATCCATGTTCAGTCATATCTAACACCAATATCCAACCAATATTATCCATTATATTAAATACTATAAAATACGAAGCTTCATACATCATAATAATGTCACCATGAGTCATGCGTGTGAAAAAAAACCAACATAACTCTATAATCAAATAGTATCAACTAACTCTCTAAACCATGCAAATCAATACATGCATACATACATACATACATACATACATACATATATATATCGGGACTTTTCCCTTCACCTCCCATGCACCTTCCAAAAATAGGCTACATGCTAATAATAACCATGTGCCTTTACAAGATAATACAAAAGCATGCAAGTGCTAATAATAGATCTTCTAAAGTTAACTCTAAGTATAGATCCTATTATTAGAACAAAACCCTGCATGATGCTTGAACTACTGCTAAACCCAAAATAGTCTTGCATGAACTGAAAGTATCCATTTCTTTCACAGGCGTACTCTACACTCTATTCCAAAAATATACTTGACTCCGCAAAAGTGGCTAAGTCTTATTTTCCAACTATTCTCGGGTGCGCCCATCTTCTTATATACTTCTGTGCTCTCGCATGCCCTATGTTTACATGCCCAAACATTTCATGACTTTTAACCTTGAGCTATATTCCATCTTCTCAACATTACCCCACACTAAATGCATTACTACCCCGAAATGGGTAATCCCAACTTATCTCTCCAAGAATAAAGAATAATGAATAAAATAATAACAATTACTTGACCAAAAATAATGAAGTACTACTCGGTGCTCTGCTCCTCTACCGGTAGGATCAACTCTGGATACTCATTTTTAATCTCTACCTCTAACACCTACCAATCACTCAATGCTTCACCTATTTTATTAGGGACATCTATAACCATGACATCCAACTCATCTTGAGTCATGTTTTCTTTTTCATTTTGCAAAATCCTAACAATGTTTTCCATGCTTGAAATCATGCCCTCCATGTAATCCATCTTCTGTGTGATGAGATTTCCGATTTCATTCATTCTTTCCTCATGTGGTTCTTGGGCTGCTGCAAGCACATTGTGATTTTTCTCTACCATAGCCAACCTCTCCACATGCCCAAGTGTTTCATTCTTTTGCCTTGAAGGACCTCATTCTCTTCTACTAGAGTCCTTGTCCTAATAATAACATCTAGCGCCACACACATGTTCAAAGCTTTATTTGCCTTTTTAAGCTCATCCTTCAAGGCCTGCAATAGATATTCATAACTTGCAATATTTTTGGAAATTGTGGCTTTGGCCTTTTATTCCTCCTCTAAAGGATATTTCGATGTAGGCATACGCATGGGCCCTTCATCTATCACCAGTTTCACCAATGTGCATATGTAGTGCATTACAGAAGGAAATTTATCTGGAACTTGAGATTCCAGATGTGGCCTTACCTTGAGAATATCATCTCCAATCTCCTCGGTCCATATTGTCAATGCTTTTGTCTTCACCTCAGCTTTCCTTCTTTGATATCAAGCACTTTATTTCACTATCTTTATCCTTTTTATCATCCATCAACACCCTAATTGTTGCCACTTTATCTATGTTCCTACGCGCAACCTCTGCAGATACCTTTACCAAGGAATTACTTACTTGCTCATCCGACATGATAGTAGGTTTAACATTCACATGTCATATGTGGGGTGCTTTCTTCATCCTACATGAAATGCATGACTCTTCACACACGTTGAAATCAGGTTCATCCATATGAGTCTACATTAACCATGATAACTTTTTCGTGTGCACTCATTTTCCATTTCTTTATCCATTAGCTCCTAACCATACAAATCCTTAGGCTCCATAGTGCTCGGAATCACATGTATGATTTTACTTGTGTCATCCACATATCCAATCACAAGAGTCACATAGTATTCACCGTCCTTTTCCTTCTTTTTTCTTTCCCTTTGGAATTTGGGTGCCTAAATCTAGAATTGGGCCTTCACCTTTTGTGTAGTATGGGGCATGCCAGAAGGCTCACCCTTATCTATTTTTGTACCTATCTCCTTCATCCCTTCTTCATAATTCTTCATATCCTCATCATGAGGCTCCTCTTAATCCTCTAGGTTGCACCGAGTTCGGGCATGATGCTTTTCTAGATTTCATCCTCCTCTCTTATTTAATCTTTAACTTGCACCTCTTCTTCTTCTTAGGCTCTACTTTCTATGGCGAAGTCCTATGTGATCTCCTTAAAGGTTATGAGGTTCCCGTGCTCTGAGCCCCTATTCTCCTGAACACCCTTTTGAATTGTGGCTCCTCAATGGTCTATTCTACATCTATCTCCATTATGCCTATTTCTAACATCACATCCTCTTGTTTCTGTAATGGAGGAATCTCTCTTTCCACAAACTTTCCTTTTCAATAGTGGAATGCCACCTTCGCTTCATGTACTCTCTTCTTCACCACTATCTTCATGTGGTTCATCTTCTTATTCTAAAGTGCCCACAATATGCTTTCCCTTAGGCGGACCAAGGAGCTTGAATTCATTCTCCAAGTACTTGTTTTATAATTTAGGCTTTAGGTATATATATACCAAAGTTATGCCCAACTTTCCAATTGCCAAACTTACAACCTTCATGTTAATATCATCTAATATTAATCTTTCAATGTAAGCAATCTTACCTGGATAAACATAAGACTTTTGTAGTGTGTGGTAGTCATAATCTACCTTATCAACATTGAACAACAACCGACGCATGTATGAAAACCTATGTATAGATGCCGAAAATAACGCGTTATGAAGGCATATGGAAGGTTGCACCAAGGGATCCATTTTCCATCCTTCATCCCAAAGTGCCCAATGCAAAAGTGTTGGTACACTACAATCTATACTTGTTTACCCAATACCAAAGGTAAATCCTTGGGTATTCTCCACTCTTCTTCAAACATGGTGCACAAGCGCTCATACCACATTTCGCCCTTTTTTGAAAGGTCCACTCATTGATCCATCACAAGTATAGTCAACAAATATTTCTTCCAAGGACTTATTTTTGTAGGAAATTGCCACATATTATCTTTTGGCCCATTGAGCACACAATTTCAACAAAGACCAATGACATAAGTATAACACCAAAGATGATTTTCTCACCTTCCTATGCTTCCTCAATGATTTTATCAACAATGAAATTGGATAGGTTATACACAACACCTTCTATCATTTTCCGCGCAACATGAAGCCACACATTGTTTACTTGAGACCAGTTCTTTTGATTGTTTAGCTTTTTTAGTAAATGGGGTGTTTCTCGAATGATTGTGCATACTTCTACAATTTAGGGATGTCCATCTCGTGCCCTCCTTTGGTGTATCCAAGCTCCTTCTTTGTCTTTTCTATGGCCTCCTTATCAGTGAGGTTGCTACTTAGCTCAACACCCAAACTCCTCAGCCTTGTCAAACTTGCAATCAAAGGCACGATGATCCTCATTTGATACCCAACAAAGTATAGAAGTCCTCATGGACTCTACTCATGAGCCATTGGTATAATTTCTTAAGTTTTCCAAAATATGAAAGCTCATATAACTATAAAACTCCTACCTTGGTCAAAAATTTCTCACCCGCATCATCATAGACCACCATGTCATCGATTGTTCTCTTAGTGGTATTTACCACAAGTAATTTCTCCAGCTCCTCCTTAGTATCCTTGTTCCTCCTTAGTATCCTTAGTCCTATGGCTGTAATCACTTGAACTTGTAGCGACGAATGTGTGAATCTCAGTCATAACCCATTAGAATCCTTTTTGGGTACTACATTTCAGAAAATCTACTCTCGGGGCGTCTTCCACTTCAATTTCAGCTTACTTTTTCTTCTTTCCCCTTGTACCAGCTTCAGGTGCTCTTTTGGGTGCCATATTAACTAAAAAGGTGTGTTCTTTTTACCTCTTCCGAGCTCTGCAACTCAAATTCACATGCCCTAGCTCTAAAACCACATGCCCTAGCTTTAATCCAAACCCTAGCTCTTGATTTCTCCTCCCTACATGCCTCTTCTTCGCTCAAACACTTCTCCAAAGGGAGCACAAGTCAATCCCGTGCATAAATTTGATAACAACACCTAGTCTTTAGCTCTATGCACTTTACCACTATCTTGCTAGCTTCTCATAAACAACTTGCTTGAGGTTCATAATCATAAAGGTAAAAATGGCCTCACAACCTTTTATATAGATTTTGAAAAGTTATCGCATTTATTTCTCTTCACCTACCACCATTCCCAACATAAATTCATCATTTTCCAACTTTTCTGCACTGCTCATGTCTGCACCACAGTCATAACCTTTTGGCACACTTCCTACTTCTCGGCCATAGACCTCCTCAACACACTTTTATGCTCAAAGTACTTTTCCATGTGCCTTCTTCTAAGTAGTTTACACTACTATAGCCTACCTTGAGTTACAATTTGCATCCATCCATCAATGGTTTTTATGAGGAATATTTTATATCTCGCATCCTTCCAAAACGCACTCATACAAACGTTTCTTTATACGTACCCATCCTCGATAACAATAAAACTATATTCATCTTAGCAATAGTTCCCGTATATAAACCACCCTACACTAAGGGTATGTGTGGTCCTTTGTGCATGAAAATACTTATATAGTAATCAAATTCTAGTGCGCAAGTGTGCTTATCACACAAAACACTGAACTAAATTGACAAAACATAACAATGATGAAGGAAACACATATAAAAAATGCATTAATGGAAACCTAATCTAAGTGGAAATATTTTCTTATTAAAAACACCAAGAAGACTTATTTATAGTAGGGCTTCAGCCTACTCCCGTTAAAGTAACCAGAAACCGTGTTCCATCGCGTGCTTCTAACTACTAAGCACCCAAATCAAGTATATAAGTGATAACATATGGTCCCAACCAATGCACTTTAAGCTTTCAGGGTGGCACAAAAAATTTGAATCATACAAAAGTACCATTTTCCCAACCTCAAGCTTCTTATCCTTGATGTGCCTATCATGTCATGCTTTCTGCTTGAATTTTTCCTACTTCTGACTCCATCTTGTTATGGCGCATGACTCATCTAGCTGCATTAGTTTGTCAATACGTTCTTCCAATGTTTTCTCATCAGCCAGACCACTTGCATGCATAATACACAAAGAAGGTAACATGAATTCCATTGGTAGAATTGCTTCTACCCAAACACCAAATTGAAAGGGTGTTGCTTTATTCAAACTTTTGTAGGTTTTCCTATATGCCCAAAGTAATACAGAAACCTTGTCATCCCAATATTTCCTTCTAACATCACAAATTTTGGTCAAGGTATGGCTCAATATTTTGTTGAAGGCCTCAGTAGTTCCATTTTGAGGGTGATGAGGGGTTGTCCTATGGTGTGTAACCATAAATTCATCCAATAATATCCTGATAGTCTCATTAAGAAAATGAGTATCCCTACCACTTGTTAAACTTAGAGGGCATCCATACTGCTAATAATATTCCCATAGAAACCTTGTTGATGTAGCTATTGTGACAATCATTTGTAGGAATTGTTTCTTCCCACCTTGTAAGATAATTTATATAAGTGATGATGAAGTGCGATCATGTCCTACACATGGTTGGGAGATAGCACCCATAAATTCAATTATCCACTTCTCAAAAGGCTCTACACTAGTAATAGGCCTCAAAGGCATTTCATCAAGTTTCCCAAGTTTTCCAAGTCATTGACGATGGTCATATGCCTTACAATATGCTTTACAATCCTTGTATAATATTTCCCACCATAGACAGCTAGTAGAATCTTTCTCATGATGGAATCACCTACATAGTGTCCACCTATATACCCCACGAGCCTCTACCGTAATTTCTTCTCTCTCATGCTCAAGTACACACCGACGCGTTAACCTTCATCATGACCTAACTTGTATAAGTCTCCATTAATCAACATGTAAGGCGTGATGTGAATAACAATTTATTTCTTTTCTAAGGCCTTCATTCCCTCATGCACCACACCTATGCGTAAAAAGACAACAATATCCTCTAAGCTTGAGGGCATGCGGTTCAATGAAATAACTA
This sequence comes from Taxus wallichiana var. yunnanensis, assembly GCA_018340775.1. Classification (NCBI taxonomy): domain Eukaryota; kingdom Viridiplantae; phylum Streptophyta; class Pinopsida; order Cupressales; family Taxaceae; genus Taxus; species Taxus wallichiana. The sequence goes on from CM031234.1 coordinate 831,724,795, forward strand.
TGCATCGGCATTATGTCTTCAATTCTCTCGTGTATCTTCTCCTAATTGAATCCTTGATAAATGGTTTGGACTAGAATTTCTCTTACCTGGCTTAACCACCACCGTAAAATTGAACTCCTAAAATAATAGTACCCAATGACATATGTGCCCCTATAAAATGAGCTTATTCACTAAGTAATTCAATGTCATGTGGTCTATATAAAAGATGAAAGGTGTAGCCAATAAATATTGTTGAAACTTATGGAGTGCATAGATCATAGAAAAGGCCTCACACTTTGTCATTGTATAATTTTGTTCTGTTGGAGTCAACTTCCTGCTAGCAAATAAAATAGGATGATCGACAATCCCTTCTCTAGGATGAGCTAGTACCATGCCAATGGCCATGCCAGAGGTGTCTACATGAACATGAAAAGGTTTGGACCATGAAGGAAAGCACAAAATAGGCGTTGTAGTAAAAATCTACTTAGTGTCTCAAACACACATTTTTACACCTCACCCCAATAGAAATTTCATGTTCCCCTTTAGTAACTCTTATAAGGGCGTGATAATATTAACATATTCCTTAGTAAAATTTTTGTAATAACCCGTGTTCCCTAAAATCCATGTACCTCACTCTGGCTAGTAGGATCTTCTAAGCCCAAAATCACATCCATCTTAGTGGGGTCCAATAGCAAGCCTTCTTTATAGATGATGTGTCACAACAAAATTCCAAAGGGGGTGGAAAATACACACTTCTTAATATTCAAAGAGATGCTCAACTTTTTGGTACTTCTCGAACATCATCCTTAGATTATCATAGTGATCTTTAACAAGCCCATAGAAATTCTAATCATCCAGATACACCTATAGGAACTTGTGAATAAAATATTGGAATGCTTATACCACTATACGTGAAAATAATGCAAGCACATTATTTAATCCAAAGGGCATAAATGTGTATGAAAAACTTCCCCACTTGGTGGTGAAAGTTGTCTTCTCTTGATACTCTCTATCTATCCTTACCTGATGATATCCAGAGAATCCATCATGAAGGAGTATATTTCGTGCCTTGTAATGCCTTCTAGGATTTCCTCAAGTAAATGGTGTAGGAAAGGGATAAATCACACATGTAGCATTCAACTCTTTGTAATCCAAAAATCTTGATTTCGCCATCTTTCTTGATGATGATCACCATAGGGCTCACCCATTCTAACTCCTCGATGGGCACAATTATTCCAAAATTATTATTTTTATTTATTCTTTACCTTGATGTGTAAATTTGGATTCATCCCTGTAAGGCCTTTTTCAAACCGGGGCACACACCTTCTTTGAGTTTGATATTTATATCTACTAATGATTCATTTACGCCTTTCAATTCATGATATCCTCTAGGGAACAAGTCTTGAAAGTTACAAAACAACTCAATGATTTTAGTAACTTTAGAGTCATACCAGTAATATCCGATAATGGCTTCCTTAGGTTCAACATCCATTCCAATTTTCACTTTTTTGGTCTTCATAGGCTCATGTAGGCACGCGCCTTCTCATCTACACTATCTAATACTTCATGTATACCCTCTATGTGCTTAATGTCTAGGTCCTCTACCTCTTCATCATCAACCATGTGGATCATCTCACTCTTTTCTCTTTCAAGAAAGCGCGCCCAATATTTTCAGCATCTATTTCTTCTTCTTCAAAACGTGCCACCAAATCTCGACTCACCGAATAATTCCTGAAGCAATTCTTCATCCTTTTCACTATTGCCTATAGTTAAACACTTCATAACTGGTAACGCTTCATTCAATGGAGGTTTAGTAGAAAAATATTCACAATTTTGAATCATACTTGTAGTAATTTCTTTCAAATTTCCAGTCTCTCTATTCATTTTTGTATAGATATACCATGTGCACACGTAGCCTCGTAAGGTGAAATAAAGCTTATACATCCTGGTAAGGCTTCCTTCCCCTTTATCTAGAGTCTCTCACACTATTTAAGGTGATGCCAAACAAAGTCATCACCATGAAATACATAGATCTGAGTAGGCACATTACTCCTAAAAATCTAGCAGATAAAGCAATCATCACTTCTCTCCACTCCAAAATATTATCCCTATGAACCATCCACCAGTGCGTTGTCATCCTGTATAGAGTATACACTAACATGTTCCTTCTTTCCACCCGACATTCCCATTGAACTTCCATAAAAAGTAGGAATACTTCTAGATTCTCTTCACCTATGTACTTTGGTACTGGCCGTTGTCCAAATGCCCGGTTGTTGCCCAAATGCCCGATACTACGTGCCTTACTACGCGCGTGTAGATACACTTCATACTTTGCAACCAACTATTTCATAAGTGTCGTGTGCCCAGTTGTCACATACAACACTAGTAGTACCACTCATGGAATATGCATCATCCTATTAGAGAACTCATTCCTTTGATGGCTCAAGAACTTTCATATCTCGAATGGTGCACACACATAAAATCTAGTCAAGTCTTATTCACTTAATGGCTTTACATAATGTGTAGACTTCCCATCTGTCAAAGGGATAATGACACATTCTTCCTTATTCTCAAAGCTAATATACCCCTTATTGAATCATAGGTCATCATTGTTTGCATGACACCAAGGGCACTCAAGTAGTGTGGAAAAGTTGTTTTCTTTTGCAAGTGCTAAAACCTCAAAGTCCCTAGTGAACTCAGCCTCCTATATAGTAATGGATGCATATTTTAAAACTCTAATGGGTGTGGCCTTAGTTTGTATTTACATGAATAACACATTATAGGATGGCTAAAATGGAGGTCTACCCATCTGAACCCATGCATCTAAAGTGAGTACATTCACTTACGTGTTTGTGTTAATCAAAATGTTACTCAAAATCCAACCATCAACAATGACATTTAGGTATTTTTCTTGTCATAATACAAAATTTTGGAGGAAGATTAGCATGCAAAATCTACCTCTCATGCTCAGTCCCAGAGTGCAGAGTATTTCCCTTCAACTAGTTCCCTAACAATGGAGTAATGTTCTCTTGGAAAAAAATCTTACAAACCTCCTTCAAATCATAAACATTTTTCCGATGGGGCTCAACTACTTTCTTTTGTTCTAACTTCTACGACTATGTTCCTTCAAACATTGTATCTCACCCTATAAATTCCAAATTACCTCCATGGTCTCTTGATAGACCTCCTTCTGATGCATAGGGTCTAGATACTTTGCATGTAACACTTCCTCCTCACTAATGACAGACTTTTGTTATAGAGCTTCCTTGGTGTGCGCAACCTTAGCACTTATAATCTATACAGAACCAACTTAGGATTCGATGCTAACTTCGGCATTCATTGGTATTCCATAGTGTACTATACTATAACCATTCCCATGCCCTTATTTTCTTATTTATGTTTCTTGCTTAAGTGTTCATACAAGTCCAAGCATTCTTCATAACTATGATTCTTTCCACAAAAAGAACACACAATATTCTATGGACATTCACACTTGTAGTGATCAAGAGATCCACATGTATAACAAGTTCCATGAGGGAAATCAATCCTTCCGCCCCATGACCTTAACCTCTGAATCCACCTCTATAACCTTGACCTCTACCACAGCCGCCATCAAAACACCCCTCACTATGATCATAGTCATGATGCTCACCCTTATCCTTGGAATTATTTGCAACACCAATCTGTCATACACCAATATCAATGGAATCATGGATATGATCAATTAACCTGTAATCTTCAATATCATGAGATAAGGACCTACAAATCTTACAATAACTAAACACATTATTTTTTATTGCGTGCTATAAAAATGGACACCAAATTGAACTATGGTCCAAGTGACATATCTCTTAATTCAGCAAAAAGGAGCACACTGATTTCCAAGGGAAACTATCCTTAGTATGCCCATATACTTCACAATATGTACACCAAATTCTATTGCATGTCTTATGCACTGAATTAGCAGATAATTTATCTAACTTTTTTCCATTGTTGCTATTTGAGCTTCCAAAAATGGGCTCACTCCAGTGTCTACACTTCCTATCACCTCAGTGCATAGGGCTACTTTAAGTTCCTCATGTGGATCTATATAAGTCTTATGTAAAAGTGCTCTTCTAAAAGGCATGATCAGTCCTCCAACAAACCATTATGCATGTTGGCTTATGTGGATGTCATAAGATAACTTAGAAAAAAGAGTGTTGAACCGAGCATCATATTCCTAAACACTTTTAGTAGTGCCTACTTAATGTATTTGAGCACACTTATGTTTTTCTAATCAAACTCAAGGATATAAAATTCCTTTAAGAAAGCATCTTGCAACATTGTATAGTCCACACAAGTCTAATCAAGATCAAACTTTCTATACCAGCTATGCACGTGTCCTTGCAACATGGTTACAAACTAAATTTCCTTGTGCTGGAGCTATAATCCCCTTTACGCACCATAGTATCTCACATATATACATGTTTTGTTTCATCTTCAATACCTCTATACTCTGGAAGACGAAGAGACATCTCCATGTAAATTTGCTGAGGTTGGTGTGGACCTTGCCCACCAGATCTAGATCCTCCTGTGTTTCCACCACCTCCAAATCCACAAGATCCTCCAGTGCCCGAGACACCTGATCCTCCTAATCCTCCCCCATATGATGAAATAGACCAGAGGATGCAATGCTCTATGTTTTTGATGGTTGTGCTAAAATGAAAACCCACAATCTTTGAATTTTCACTACTTCCAGATGTGATGCCAAGGTTTTGTGCACCTACATTATGTGTTGACGATGCACCAGAAAAGATACCTCTAGCTGGTCCTCCAAATAAAGTAGATGATGATTGCACCATAGATGAATAAGCTCCTTGATTAACTCCTAAACTTGACTACAAATTAACTCTATCTACTGCAACTCTACTGCTCACACTAGCTTGTTGATTACTAACTGTTATAAAGACTAGAAAACTAAGTGTAAAGGATAGGTCTCTAGGTAGATTCAAATGCGTTCCCACAACTCATGTCATCTCTATCGACGTGCTCTCATATGAGGCTGAAGAGGGTTCCTTACCATGCTTTCCCAAATGGGGGAGTTACAAATGCTCCTGGCAACACATCTTCTATATGAGATCTGAATCCTTCATGAGCCATCTCTCTCCACAACACCATCCATTCTACAACTTCACACTACTTATCTAAATCCCTCTCACGTGCCTCATTAAACTTTAGCCACCATTCTTCTCTTTGCCTTTCTACCACTAGGTCCTCCATGCACACCAATCTTTCTACTTGCCCAGCGCATGGTGGTGTTTAGTTAGCCACCGACTTATCTTCCAAATCTAGGGTTACAATCAAGATCTTAATCATCAGTGGAATACTACATAAATACGATCCTCTAGGTTCACGTAAAAATTGAAACTCAGCAACCTCGGGCAAGAATAAGTCTAAACTTTATATTCAATATGTAGCTATTCAAAACAACATGGAACTAAACATCCACAGAGAGTGTCTAAATCAGATTTGCATCATACAAGGCCTTGGATTATTCATGTGTCAAAATAAGTGTGTAAGACCTCTAATTCCTCTTAGATGCGTATGTAGCCAACCACTCATACAACTCTATAGGGAAGTAAGAAAATAACGTGCATTAAAATTAGGTCCAATGTTGAATCTACGAGCATACTCTTCTTCCAGATCTTTTAACCACTCCTCAATACTAGCCAAGGTCAAGTAGTATGTCTTCATCATGCAACATCCTAAAAATAGTTGAGAAAGAGGTCCCAACAACAGAACCAATGATGTAGCCTAGAATTCACTACAAATAACCCAATTCACATTAGAACATCACTCATTTGAACTAATAGCTCACTCGAAGTGTGTAAGGGTACTAGGTCTCTCTTTAGAGTTTCTTTTTGAGAATTTTAACATGATTGAGTATGTATATATTTAGATTCATAATAGATAGTAAACAATCCACACTGCATAAACAAGATCTAGATCTAAATCATGACTATAATGAGATTTATCATGCAAGATCCATGTTTAGTCACATCTAACCCCAATATCTAGCCAATATGACTCATTATATTAAATACTGTAAAACACAGAATCTTCATACATCATAATAATGTCACCATGAGTCACACGCATGAAAAAACCAACAACATAACTCTATAATCAAACTAGTATCAACCGGATCTCTAAACTATGCAAATTAATACATATATATATAGGGGTGGGGAATTTCCCTTCACCTCCCATGCACCTTTAAAAAATAGGCTACATGCTAATAATAACCACGTGCCTTTATAAGAGAATAAAAAAACATGCAGGTTCTAATAATAGATCTTGTAAAGTTAAATCTAAGTATAGATCCTATTATTAGAACAAAACCCCGCATAGTGCTCAAACTCATTGCTAAACCCAAAATACTCTTATGTGAACTACAAGTCTCCATTTCTTTGCATACTATGCACTCTATGTCCAAAAGATCCTTGACTGAAAAAAGTGGCTAAGTCCTATTTTCTAACTGTTCCTAGGCGTGCCCATATTCTACTATACTTTCACGTGTTCCTGTGCACCCTATGTCCGCACACCCAAATCTTCCATGCTTTCAACCTTGAGGTATATTCCATCTTCCCAATAGGATCATTGTAAGATGGCTAAAAGTATTTTAAAATATGTTAAAGGAATAATTAGTTATTGTTTGTATTATTCTTCTTATGATTATGCAAATTTATTTGGATATTGTGACTCTAACCATGTTGGTGATGCTATAGATAGAAAATCTATCACGTATATGTTTTCAAGTTAGGTATAGGTGCCATCACTTGGAGTAGAAATAAGAAACCAACATTTTCTATCTCTTATACTAAAGTAGAGTATAGAAGTGCTATGGAAGCAACAAAGGAAGCTATGTGGCTAAAAAGATTGTTGGATGAACTACATATGGGCATAAAAGGAAGCAATACTCTTCTATGTGACAACCAAAGTTACATTTCTCTTGCAAAAATCTAGTTCAACATCAAAGGACAAATTATATAGAATTTCATATGCACTTTATTCAAGAGAAAGTCTTGAATGCTAATATTGATCTCAAGTTCTGTTCATTGAAGATCAAGTTGCATATATCTTCACCAAGCCATTGTGTGAGGTGAAGTTTTGCAATTTTTGTGTGTTTTTGGGCCTATTAGAGTTGTCATTGAGGTAGAGTTTGCATGAAAATTCCACCCCTTAATGACAAGATATATGATGGGTGTCGTCATTCCCTTCATTTAATCAACTTTTTGTTGATGTCATATCAAACCAGGGGTGTGTCTAAAGCTATATGCAATAAGAGTAATTTAACCGATATAGTAGTTTAATGTATTTATTTTTATATTTTCTAGGGGATCTCATGTCTTAAAGACTTCTTGGTAAAACCTTATTCAAATAAAACTATGAAAACTTGCTAAAAGTAAACACACTGAAAGCTTTGCTGAAAGGAAACACACTTACTGTTGGAAAATAAACACACTTGCTTCTGAAATTAAACACACTTGCTTTTGGAAATAAACACACTCAATTTAGAATGCTTGAAAACAATTGCAAGAAATATAAGAATCTATCTAAACACCTGCAGGAACAAGTATACAACAAAGTTTAATTGGAAGGATTTAAAACAATATAGAATTAACATATCTAAGCTATTTGCTGAAGAAATATAAATACCAAATAAACGAATATCTTGGTCCTTGGGGGAGTGGGCCCTTTCTCCTCCTCGAATTAGGATTTAACAACTCATAATTCTCTCAAATAGGAATGGCTATTTTATTGATAAAACATTCAAAATTACAAACATATTGGATTTGAGTACTTAGTCTATTTCTCTTCTCTGTTCTATTTCTCTATTTCTATATATCTAATAATTATTTCTATCTACTATAGGTCTACTTTTATATATATATTTTACAATCACCATTGTCTCAATGATTCTGATGAAATCGAATCATGCCCAGAATAGATGTTGAGTCGATTGCGATTGATCATATAGCCGTAGAATAACTCTCCACGGATCTATGTTGTAAATCTCTCGTCCTTCCTGATTGAAAGGGTCATAGATGAAAAATATCTAGATGTGGTTTAAAATAGATAACTCCATCGGTTCTGAAACTTTGGAGAATTTGCAGAACCATAGGAAATTGTTAAGAATCAAAACTGTGAGAGTTCCAGAGCTATCTATCCCTAGGAGTTCCGGAACTAAGTTTGAAAATTCTCGGAACTAAATACTGGAGTTCTAGAACTAAGTCCGAAAGTTCTAGAACTAAATGATGACTGTGTGATGGAGTTCTAGAACTAGCTTGGAAGTTCCGGAACTAAGTTTTGTGGGAACAGATGTTGCTGAAAACATACTGAACGCTTCCTACTTCATTTCCTCGACTGATTAGACCTACTTTATTACAAAACTAAATTCAAACACACACACTTATCAGGAATTCCAAAGCTTTTAACATTAGAATCACAATTAGTCAAAAGACAAACAATTACATCCTAACTCATATCAGATCAACTAAAAGTCACACAATGCAATCAAACTTAATCAAAAGGAGAGTAAGATGAGATCATATATTATACATTAATCAGACATATTCTAGCCTCATCATTTCCCCCAAACTTACTTGTTTGTAAGTCCCTTTACAAACTTCACTCTTCAAAAGTGGGGTTATAAGTTCTACATTCCATTTGATTGCTTAGATCAAATGGCTGAAACTGGATTTTCCAATGTTTAAACTTGGATGTACTGTACCCTACTCCTTCTTCTATTTTCCTCTCCCACTATTCAAATTTAGTAGGGTCTTGAGGTTCTATTTTCTACCAAGGAGACATGGGGGTGAGAAGTAGAGGGGGCCTTGTTTGCATTCTCATCCATATTTTCTCGTAGGTTTCATTGACTTGGGGAATTATTGTGCATAATTCTTTTTCCCTTTCTAAACTCCAGATCAGATTTTTTGGGGAAATTACTTCCCTTCTTCTCAAGGAAACAGTAAGGAGTTCCCACCTCTTTGAGCATCCTTCATAAATATCTTCAAAATTTTCCTCCTCATAGGAGGTGAAGGCATCCATACTCTTTTGTAGAATGGAAAGATAGTGTGTATTGAATCTCTCATCAAAGGCATGAGTTCTAAAATGTGAGAGGAAGGTAGAGGGTTTACCATAATGAGCTCTCATACAAAGACCTGTTGAGCTGGATTTCAATAAAAATTCAGATTCCCTTTCCTTCCATGTAATTTGGTTTTGTAAAATAGAGACAAATGCATTGAGCTGGCTCTCCCCTACATACAAGTTGATCATAAATCCTGTGTTTTTCTCTAGCATAAAATTGCAAAGATAAAATTCACACAGAAGGTTTTTTTGCTTAAGGATGGAGAGAGAGTAAGCTGCCATGAATTCAGATTCATCTTTGAGTTCATGTGGAAGCCCACATGCAATCCTTGACAATTTTGCTAAGTGAATGAATTGCTCTTCTAAAAACACACTATATGCAGGAGAGGGTCTCCTGCAGGAAAGTAATTTCTCACTCATAATACAAACCATATGAATTTTGGAAAGACATTTATATTTATTTCCTTCCTCATAAAAATTTTCTTCTCATTCATTTCTTTCCTTTATCTCTTCCTCCATCTTGGTCTTTAATTATTCATTCAATGTTTTAGCTTTTTCGAGCTCCCTGCAAGTATCATTCCATAGTTGTTGGAGAGGAAAATAGGTTAACGCAGTCTGTGCAGAGATTGTGGACACAACACTCTATTTTTGTAAGCCTAAAACCCTTCCTCTTTTCTATCATTTCCTTGGTTAAAGATGAGTTATTAGCTCTTCAATGAGCATCTCCCTTTGTTCTAACTTGAGTCTGAGGAAATCTAATTCCTCATCTTTTTCTCTGATAATGAGCTCTGCTCTAGACAAGAACAAATCCTATTTAACTTGTTGTCTTTTTTCTTCCTCTGTAATTATTTGAGGAGTTGGGCATTCTTCCTCTATCAAAGGAAATTTTCATTTTCTTATCCTGGATGCCAACTCTTCTTCTTCATGTGGCACTGGCGATGGCTCAGCCAGTTCCTGAAAAATATTGATCTTCAAATCTCTCTTCTCCTCTATCCATTTCAGCTTGACTTGGCTTAGGAGGATTCATGGTCATGCTACCCAAAATGTCAGTAGCTTCTTCTTCCATCTATCCTGCTCACCCCTTTCTTATGGGGTTTCCATTGATCTCTTATGAATTTTTATTATCTAGGGAAGTTCAACATGCAGAGTAGTGAATTTCCTTCTAGAGATTCTTCGATCACTATTATTTCTTGCTCTTGTGTGGGTGAGATATTACCATCAGAGACGATTGTTATTGGCTCCCAAGGCTCTTTGTAGAATAAGGAATTTCCTTCATACAGTATTAAGGCTCTGCTGTTTTTATCTTTCTCACCGAAATTATTTTTTTGGTATGTTTTCTCTTTCTACTTCCCTTTGTCCTTTTTATTTGTTTCACAATTCTACAAGGGCATCAATTTCAAATTAGCTGAAGGAGAGAATGGGGCTGGAATTGTGCTTCTGATAATATTATGGTTTTTCTTGAACTTGCCAAGAAACTTGTCCCAAATTTCTTCTCCATTCTTCTTTAACAAGAAATGGTGCTGGCATATCAAATGAATTAGACCATGATGCCTAATTGTCCCAACACCCCAGGAATACCTCTAAACCATGGTTTAAATGGAATAAAAAAGAAACCTTGGGAGGTTTATTATGTATTCAAGTTTGATGGCTCCATACTTCAGATATATGAGCATTTTTAAGACTTCTTTTCCCACAGACCCAAACTGACCGTCACAGGTTAAATATTTTATCTTCCAAAACACTACCCTATTAAAGGGTTTGGGAAAACTAGCCCTTTCGACCCCTTTTATGATTTTCTTTGTATTATAGATGTATTGGGGTTATAAGTTTATTCTTCAAAGTAAGACTCAAACTAGTTCTTTCAAAGTCCCCTTGGCAAGTCAGTTGTGGGACATGCACGATGTGCACTCCAAACACATTACTTACAAGTATTTATAGAAAAAGGAATAAATACATTTCTCACCTTTGTTTTGGACTGCTCTAGGTTTATGATGAATTATCTTACCAGTTCATCACAATGCCTTGAAAATTTATTCAGAATTTAAGCCATCCCTGCATACTCAAAGATGGATGTCAATTCTTCATCTACGGAAACCGGGAATCATCCTCTAGTTCAGATTTTTTCTTAATCCCCATATCAGCTTGAGTTCTGTCTCTTTTGATTTTGTGTGAATTGGTTGCAGGCCCTTTTTCTTAGCTACGGAACTAACAAATTGGTGCATGAACCCTCTGCTTTTAGCTGCAGAACCTCGCATTATTAGTTACTGGAACTTCTAAATTCTCTATTATTTGTTACGGAATACAAATTCAATTCATTGCTCCTTCTTCAAAATATCTCTGCAACTTATTTCACTTGATTTTTGTAATAATGATTACTAATGATAACCATGGCACCACTTATTCCATCCAAATCAATTTCATGATTACACACTTGTAATCATAATGTATAAATAGATGATTCATCATACCTACTTTTAAATTAAATTACATCACACATGCACACATTTAATCAACCCTAATCGAGTTTAAAAGACATAATTACCATCCTTGATGATGTAATCCTTTTTCTATGATAACTCGTCATTCCTACAAGTGGAACAAAATTTGATTAGATAAGACAACTAGAATTCAAAATAATTCCTTTATTTGAACTAGCTAAAAAGAGGTCAACCGCCATTTGCTAGTTTTCAATTGACCTTTGAGAGAATTTTTTTTTAAATATATATAGGGAAAGAAAATTCCATTTACTAGTTTTCATCTTCTTCCCTTTATTCTAGATCTATCATCTAGTTATTTGATCATTTTGGAAGAACTGAGTTCTTCCATATGACCAAATTCTTTGTCTAATTCAATCTTCCTAAAAATTCATTCTTAAGTGTTCACTTCTCAATCGGAGGCTTCCTATAGAGTTTCAGCCTATTTCCATTGACCAAGAGTGTTCTGTTATTGCCATCAATGGGAAGTAACTGAATAGAACCATTTTCAAATATATGTTCAATCTGATAGGGTCCCAACCATCTGGTTCTCAATTTTCCCTTGAACTATTGGTACTTAGAATCGAACAAAATGCCCAGTCTCCTACTTTGAATTGTCTTTTCTTGATATGTATGTCATGCCATTGCTTCCTTTGCTCTTGAATCATCTCTGTCTACTAAAGTGCTTCCAACCTTAATTCATCCAACTCATTGAGTTGAAGGATTCTTTCTTTTTGAGCTACATTCAACTCAATTCCCACCTTCACTATTGTCCTCAATGTCTAAAGTTCAAATTCTATAGGCAATAACGATTTTTCCCATAGACTAATTCATATGGTGAAAACCCTATTGTAGTTTTCCAAATCATATTATAATCCCATAAAGCTTCAGGTAGTCTCTTTACCTAATCTTTTCTCCCAGCTTCAACCATTTTGGTAAGGATGTTCTCCAATTCTCTATTTGTTACTTCAGCTAGTCCATTTGATGTGGATGGTAAGGAGATGACTTCTTATGATTTATTTGGTAATACCTTGTGAAAGAATGGATCATATTAGACATGAATTATGGTCCCCGATATAAAACTATGCTCCTTGGTGGTGCTGCAAACTTTATCATAATTCTATTCTAAACGAAATTAACAATTTGCTTTCTCAATGGCATTTTTCAATGCCTGCACTCATGCCCATTTTATCACATAGTCACTCGGTACATACAAGAATATATTCCTTCCCTTATGAAGGAGGATTAAACGGACCAACAAAATGCAATCCCAATCTCTCAAATGGTTCAACCACAACTTGAGGTTCAAGAGACATTTCATTGGTGAAAGTTGGTTATCCCATCCTTTGACAAGGATGACACCTCTTGATATATCTTTTCACATCCTTGTACAGAGATGTCCAATAATAACCAATGCCAAGTATCTTATGAGTTGTTATTTTTACTAAATTGTGTCCTCCACTTGGTTCATCATGAAATGCTTTGAGGATGTTAAATATTTCATCCTCTCTTACACACATGCACAAGAAAAAATCAGGACCACACTTAAATAGAATTCCATTTAACCATTTGAATTGTGCACTGGTTTTAATTAACTTCTTTATTTGTTTCTTAGTGAAAGAAGGAGGGAACTTCCCTGTTGTAAGATAATTTTCCATATCAACAAACCATGGTGTACTTGTTGAGATTGCAAATAGTTGTTCATCTAGAAAGTTATCCTTGAATTGGATCTTGCTCCCATGTGGTGGTTAGTCTTGGCAAAAAATCAGCTACCATGATAGATTTACCTGGATTTTCCACAATGGTAATATAAAATTCTTGCAAAAGTAACAACCATCTAATGAATCTTCATCCAATCACCGGTTTGTTCATTAAATACTTAATTGTTGAATGATCTGTGTGTACAAATATCTTGTACCCTGTAATGTAATGTCTAAATTTATTAATTGCATAAATTACAGCAAGAAATTCCTTTTAAGTGGTGGTGTAATTCTTTTCAGTGAGAGTAAGATTCTTGCTAAGATAGTAAATGGCATACATCTTTCCTTCTTCATATTTTCTGTCCCAATACTGCACCAATGGAATAATTTGAGGCATCTATTTGGATATGAAATGGATTTTCTCAATTAGGACCTCTCAATATTGGGGCACTGATTAATTTGTCTTTAATTTCTTCAAAAGCATGCTGAAACTTTTCATCCCAAAGAAATTCACATTCCTTGGTTAGAAAATTAAACATGGGGGCAGAAATTTTACTAAAATATTTTATAAAGTGCATATAGTACCCAAAGATGCCCTACAAATTATTTGAT